>JAUCMU010000013.1:14161343-14174250 GCA_032275025.1 Enteromius treurensis
GACATCCGGACTCGCTCCCCGGACAGCATGCCAAATACGCTCTAGTTGTAATCAGAAGGAAGCGCGAACTCTTGAAAGGCTAATTCAGTCTGAATCAATAGCATATTGGTTACATTACATTTGTTTCATGTAATAATAAAGGTCTTTGCAATATTTTGTATTTAAATTAATTTATATAAATGTGATTTATTTGTATTATTTTTAAGTATATGATATTTTATTTGGGATTTTGTGCTAAAATAATTCAGCAAATGTTTCCATTAATTTTATTTAACAAGATATTGCATGATGTGTCATCATTTTATACATGCTGAAGTCATCTCTAAATGGACTGTGATGACACATTTTCATACCTATAAAAAACATCAATCTAGTAACGTGTTTCATACTTGAAAGAAAATGTAATGTTGTATTTTTCAAACCTTGGTATGTGTTATATTACCTTCTCTTGAAATTGCAGAAAATTAGTGTGTGAGTGTTTCTAATAGCTCGACTGAGGGAGTGACAGCAAATTAGATCTTTCTCTCTTCTGAGTGACATAATCAATCTCTCTGTATTTTTTCCCCTCTTTTGTAAAGCCATAGAAACATTATTGTGGATTTTTGGTTTTGCTATTGGAGCAAATGGGAATGCAAAAACTGTTCACCCAGCTATGATGGCTCCTGCTTCTGAGTGCCCTGAAAATGTGAACAGGGTCCATATGTTGCAATTTAGCAGTAAATGCACACTCTTGGTAATTCTCCTGCAGACTTGAAATCACATACATCCAGGTGGTCCTTCACCAGCTGAGCGAGCTGCATGGAATTGAACAGGAACAGTTACGTACTCTCTCCAAGTGTCATAGACGTCCCTGGTTCGAAGATCCCAGTGTGAAGAAGAGAGTCTGAAAACATTCTCGAATGCTGCTTGGCCTCAGCCATGTCCCTAGACTCTGAGTGACAGTAAATTACTATTGATTGTGAAGTCGGAGAGCTGGGGTCACTGCCCTGCTAAATACTAACCCTGTTCTAGGGCTATTATTTGTCAGTCTCTCTCCATCTCTCTCTGTCTATATTCTCTTGGGAGGCTTGGCGTTCCCTTCACAATGTGCAGTTTGCCATACTGTTATCTCAGGAGACTGAGACGGCCTTGTGGCTGGACACTAATTTACGAGGAGATGCTTATCAGCTTAAATTAGGAGGAAGAATGAAAGTCTGGACGAGATAATTGTTTTTGACAATCCATGCCTTACCACAATGAACTCTCCCAAGAGGGGTTAGATAGTGTACTTGGCCCCTGGAGAGTGTGTGTGTGTGTGTTTCATTTATCTGCGCAAACTTTAGAGGATCGCATGCAAGAACTTCCACCTGCCTTTCGTAGAAAATTGCTTTTTCTTTTTTGGTTACACTATTAACAGCATTCTACTGTACTGTATAAAAAAGTGTTGATTGATATAGCACTTGTTTATGATAAATCTGTCACTTCGTCAGTCCAAATTTAGCCAACTGAGCATCTAAATGATTTGTCACTTGAGGTGGATGAGCGTTTAAGCTCAAATCAGCAAGAAAAAGAGCAGAAAAGCTTGCCAATTCGCTGCCCTCACTTATCATGACATTTCGGGATTCATTATCACATATTTCAGGCCTTTATTCAATCTGAGCACTTAGCAAAATAGAATGTTAGACAGCATAAGTGTTATTATTATAATGCTGAGACAATGCGGCATTGAGCTCAGTACACAGCCAGCTTTGTGATTAATTTTTTTATTAATTTCATATACATGCTTGCAGGGAACCAGATTTAATATGTGCTCATAATTGAAGTACTCTGCCTTCAATCACACATCCCAAATAAACAAAATACACAAATGGAGACCAAAAACAGGGCAAATAAATTAGAGTAAGCTCATGTGCCCAGCTGAGCAAATCTGCTCTCGCAATTTTTATTTATTTATTTATTTATTTTTAGTCCAATTGCTTCATTCCCACCTGTGCTATATACATAATGATCTCACACAGCACTGGAATCATTTATCTAAGAGATCAGTTAACAGAACGTGAAAAGCATCAGTAAAAGGACAGTTCACGCAAAAATAAAAGTCCTGTAATAGTTTTCTCACTCGCATTGTGTGAAGAACAGACTGGAATTCATGCTGTTATTCACTGAATATCACTCCCTCCTATGAGCCATGAACCACTGTGACCAAATCATTAATCCAGTAAGTGGATCTCAACAACTGAATCAATTCATTTAGGCCCGTTTTGTGAACTATATCAATTGATTAACTGATAAGATCTATTTTAAAATAAAGTTACTCGCTATGGTTCACAGGTGATAATAATATGCTATCATTCAAATAGGCATAACGGGTTTTTTTCCTGATATGCTGATTAATAATGCCAGTAGAGTTTATGGTTTATATTTTAAATAAATTATGTATTATGGCTTTATAATAATATTTTTATTATAAATAATAAATATGTATATATACATTTTAAAAACATAAAAAAAAGAAAATACTATATAATAATTCACAATTCTATATAATATTTCACAATATCACTGTCTCACACACACACACACACACACACACACACACACACACACATAAATATAAGTAAATAATCTTATCAATCTCTAATGTTTGATTATTTTAATAGTACATTTTTTCTATTCTAGATGGTGAAAGTGCAGTTCTAACTCAAATAACTTCTTGTAAGAGTTTCTATCACACTTATTCTTTGCAAGCATATACAATATTTAAGTCATGTGGACCCACAATGGTTGAACTTAACTTGTGTAGAATCCACAATATTCCATTCATTTCGGTTGGTGCTCACAGTGCTTCACTCAAGAGTTACCATCTAACATTAAAACACATCCTCTGCTGAAAATACTGATGCAAAGAATTAACAAGCGTTTGTGTTTCTCAGCATGCTTCAGTGCTTTAGCTTTGCTATAGAGCCATATATGTGTATATATATATTTGTATCTGCATACTCACATTTGTCTTTATATACGTGTGTGTAAGTGGTTTGTGTGTGTGTTTGTGTAACATATGGATGGGCAGATCTATATCTAGTCCCGAGGGTCTGTCGGTTCATATCACACCACAGATTCATAATGAGAGGAGACGGGATGTGCGTTAGAAGGAGCAACAGCTCTACCCAGCTGCAATAACAGAAACCTAATACAACAATAAAACACAACATATCAACAAAAAAAATCTCCTTTGCACTGTATAGAATAGCTATCAGTGACCTACAGTAGGTAATGGCTGCATGTAACATTCCAGTAGCACCATGGATCTGTCAAGGAAACTTACTGTTAACACAGATTTTGGAATTTTTAGAAAATAAAGAAATGAACCTTTATTTGAAATAAATAAATGATACATTTCTTTAAAACTGAACAGATACTCTGTATTCTGTGGCCAGATGGATCCAACGTGGAATGAACTCGACGGGAGCTCTAGGATGTTCTGGTACATGCACCAGTTAAAAAATTCATTTGTGAGGAAAGTGAATACAATATCAAAGTGACACTACTGTGAACTATAAAAAAATAAATAAACTAGACTGACTGATGCCCATCTCCAGGCAATTGTCAGGGTGTCCACTGCCAACTCCCTCACAGCAAATGTGGTTCATCCATCTCAGCAGAAACACTGCATGCTGTCAGGCAGCAACACTAAATAAATGTTGAATTTGGCTACTGGCTCCATTGTAATCTGAGTTTAAGACCCTTGGCCCATGTGCTGCTGCAGATTCAAAGCATTTACACAAGCTTGGCAGATCCGATGCATGATACTCGCTTATCATGTCAGAACATGTTGTGTCATACTAGACACTAATACAACTTTTTTTTCTTCTTCTTTTTTTTTTTCAGGTGCGGGGAGAGTATTCGTGAGAATGGAATAGTGCTAAAATATTAAGAATTAGTCTAGACATTTAAGACCACAGGCAATTCATTTGTCTTCAAATATCCAAAATCACTATGTCCTAAAGGCTCATCTCTATTTTTGTCTTTGGAACTTTGCTCATCATTTAAAATTTAAATTGAAATGATTGTTTCTTTTTTATTATCAGCCCATATTTCAGTGAATGGAACATTCTGTGTGCCACATGGGTTAAACTCCAAATGACCTTTTTTTTTGTTTCTCGTTGCATTATGGACTTTTATTTGTATAGCAGTAGTGAAGTTTTTCTTTTACACACAAAAATTTTTCTTAATTTGTATATATTTTTTGTCTTTTTCTTTTTAAGTAATTAAAATAATAATAAATAAAAAAATAAACAAATATAAGTATTTAAGAAAAGAGATTTATTTTGTCTTATTTTACAATTATTTATTTTTAATGAATTAAAAAAATTATATGTATAATAAGACTAAATAAAATTATTTAAGAAATGTTTTTAATTATAATAATTAATATTATTATTATAAAATGTTGATATGTAAACCACACAATTTTTCAGCACGGCAAACAATCACAGCAAACCTGGCCTGACAAACAAACAGCCATTATTTTTTATGTTTCTTTTTTTTTGAATGGTTGGTGCCAGAATGAGTATATGAATAATTCTGGATTGGTTCAGTCCATAAAAAGATTTATACAATAACCCTTGGAAGTTGAAAGCAAATCTGCTTGGTCTACTTTAAAAAGATTTCTTTCTACATATACAGTAAACCGTCCTGAATTTGCTTTTTGTGGTGACTTCACAAGTAAAGCTCCACAGTTAATTTGTGGCAGCTGCATAAAAACAATAAAAAACTATGCATTCAGCATTGTTGATGCTTCCTCTCCGCATGCTAAGTTTATCTGATTTATTTGTCTTGACATTTCAGAGGTGGAAACGAGCTCGCGCGCGGATGCAGAGCCTGAACGCAGGTTTCAGCAATGGCAGGCCGTGACAAATTTAATGTCTGTCATGTTTTGATTATGATCAGAGTTAATTAAGGCCTTTAAAAAGCCTGTCGTTTTTAATTAGCATCATGCTACATGGCACTGCTCAGCTAGAAAGGGAAATACAGATAAAGCTTTACTGGACAAGTGCCGATGTCTGATACAGTACATCGTGTGCTTTGACCTTTTTCTCGTGTTTAACACAATGAGGAAAATGAGGCCCTGTCAGGCTGAGAATCTGAGCTAATCGAAGCACTTCATAAAATTTTTCTTTTCCAGGTATAGCAGGCTAGTTTTTGGAAGGAAATCAGAATAATTGAGCAATGGCGACCTGCTTTCGCAAATAACCGTCTGTCCACTCACTCAGCCGCACAGCATGGCCTTTGCTTTCACCAATCAGAGCGCTAATGCCTCTGAACATCAGTGTCATAAGCCATTAGATCCCACTTGTAAGGAAAAGTACGGGAAAATAGCGCCGGGCGGAGGAGGGGATGTATGAAATGGCGAAGAGGGGTAGGGAGGGATACAACCGAGCGAAAAGAAGAGATAACAGGCCAATTTCCTCCGGTGCTAATAGGCAGATAGCACTGCAGCATTGCAGCTCGTTAGCATCTTGCTATATTTAGCCACCTCCTCCCTTTTGACAGGGAGCTACACATCCACAGGCCAGCGACAGAAGGATTAAGGGATGGAAATACGGCCACCTTTTCCTCAGCATCAGCATTTTAAATCTCAAACGCACACTGAAACTCACAGCTCTTCTCTGAGAGTGCTAGCTGCCTTTCAGAAGCGCTAAAGATGAGTGCAGTACTTAAGCAAAGCTGCCATATTTTCCTTTTATCATTTTTCCTCCCAGGCTTAAGCTGATATTCTTACCGTTCATATTTTTGAATTTTTTTTTGGATTTATAGAACTCGCCTACTGACTGACCTAAACCTTTCCTCGGGTTGAGAGTGAGTTTGCGTGCCTGACTGAGGCAGGTCGGGTCGCACCGATGCCATTCACCATCTTTACTCCCTCAGGAAACAATTTTAGAAGGTCACTTGGTGTTTGGAGTGCACAGAAAGAGAAATGGAGCAATCAGGAGGTGGAGCAGAAGGACATATCTCCTGTCTATGCCCCTCAACCCACCCATCCACTCAAGACCACCGCTGAAACATGCAAGGCTAAGGACAGGTTAAGAAAGGCCCTCATCCTGGTGTTTTTCGTAACCCACCAACAAGCTAAACCATGATGAGTGGTGCATTGCTCAAATTAGACTCCTTTTTTTTTTTAATCGAGTTGTCTGTGGATAGAGCAAGCTGTAGACTTGTTTTGAGTTTATTCTTTAAAAATATTTTGGAGGCTTTTACATAAGATATGGTCTTGTGTAGACACAGACACAACTGAATGACACCGATAGCATTTTTGACTCAACGCGCTGTCAACACACAGTCAATACAAATCATAATCATACCAAAGATTTCTATTTTAGAGATTAAAAAGACAACATGGCATGTATTGCATGCCTATATGGGTTCTATTTATTAACATTAATTATAACAAACTAACAGTGAAGAATACTTCAGAAGCATTTACTGTATTAAATTAAAATTTAATGTACATTTTAACATTTGCTTATACATTATGAAGAAGTGCTTCAAATGCAGAAAGCCATTAATAAAACAGCTTGTAAACAAAATGTCATGTAGCATTTCATTTACCTCAGGCAAGTCATCAGTATCTACAGCTCGCTATTTGTCTAGAGAAGAGCATTTTGAGAAATATTAGACTATATACTATTTACTTTGCTCATTAGTGATGTCTTTATTATTTAATGTTTGAATACATTTTTTATGAAGTTTTGAAGTTATGACAGCCACTGTGCAGATGATTATTTTTCAACAGCAAATAGAAGTAATATAATTTAAAAGTTAATTTAAAAACTGGTTTATTAGAAATTGACATGTTTGCATTTCCCTTCGGTGAGTTAAAAATAAATAGTACAGAGCAGAAGCTGAGATAGATTTGTATCTTTTGTAAAAAAATATATATATTCTGTATATATATCTATATGTATAGCCTCTACATGCACTATTTTCTGAAAGTGAATTTGTAAAATTTGGCTAGTAATTCATGCTTTCATCATATTGATCCTACTGTACCATTTTAATCAGAACAGGACATCAATTTTTTTAAACATGTCTTTATTGAGAAAACATACTGTACAGGACAACTGAAAAATCTTCAAAGAAGACAATTTTTTGATTATCTACCCACCCCCAAACCTCAGCATAGACATGTTCAGTTACACAGGGCAATCTGGATTGAGAGGAATCTAACATTTTTTGTATTATTATTTTGTTAATGCATTATTTTCAAATCTTAATTTATGTGTATGTACAGTATGTTAATGTTATGTTAAGTTTACCCTTAGTACTGTATGCCAGTTCTTCCAAAAAAAAAAAAAAAATAACATGTGAGAACAAGACATTTAGAAGTGAAGACTTTGATTGGCTGAATGTGGTTGCATCCCTAATTTACTATAGCAAAAATTTGAGTAGGAGTTTATATTAGCCTTTTAGAAGAAGTTCAGTTCTAATAATGCATGTTCACAGACATAATTGTAATGCATGATTACAAATGTTAAAGTATTTATACCACAACAAGTTACAGTTTGTTTTCTAGTCTTGTAGAAATTGTTCCATATTCCCACTCCACATAAATGTGCGTTAATTATTTATTATCATTTTGTGTGTCATACAATATAGAGAAAGTTTGATGAGGAGTCTTTATTAGCCTTTAAGAAGTCGTCTTATAGTCTAATAATGCATATTCACAAACACACACAGCAAAAAAGCTTTCTAAGACAATTTTTTTTGGTCTTGTTTCCTTAAAAAGCATTTTTTGCAGTGCATATAGTACATGCATACTCACACGCTTTCAGGTGCGCCGTTTCTATTCTCTTTTGCCTTTGATTCATTCTCTATGTAATTTCCACACACCCACACTTCCTTCCTTTATCGCTTTCCCTTATTATCTCTCTCTCGGCCCTTCTGTTTGTCTCCCCTCCTCTTTTAATTTATACAGTCCTCCTCCACATACATTGAAATACTGTACTCCTACAGGTGTGTGAGCAACTTCTCTTTATCTTTTCTATTTCTATGCCTCCACACACACATACACACTGGGGTGAGGAGTCGGGTTCTCTCACAGACACTGGGGACCAGAGATAGCACTTGAGCTCCATTATCTGAGAGCAGTGGCTGCTGAAGCAGAGAGCAGGGAGGAGAAAAATCAATCCAGCCCTAGAGCTCCACTCTCAGCCTCCACCTCCCTCTGCCCCTATGCAGGTGCAATCCCTCTCTTCCTCTTCCTCCCTTCCGTACTTCCTAACAAAGCACACTCCCCACCCCAACACACACACACACACACACACACACAGACACAAACACACTCCCACCTCTCAACTTGCTGCTTCGGTGCAGCTGTCAGTTTCAAGTTCTTGTTGTCCTAAAACCTGATTACACAGAGGGCACAGTTCCACATCTTTGTGTCTCCCGAGGTCCTCCCAACACACACTCGCTCGCACATGTAATCATCCACCCGGCCTGCCTCCGAAGGATCGTTTTTGCAATCATATCATATCTCTAGCATCATGCACTGCAATTCAATTTTGTTTTATCTGTTGAACAGCCAGTGGGAATTTGTCTTAAATATCACCACATTCTGTTTGCTATAATTTTAGCACAAAGGGACACAGTTTACAGAGCTCATAATGTTTTGGTCTGTTAACTTAACAAGATATATGTAATTAGAAACTATAACAATGCACTGTTAATTTTTAAGGAAAACATTAATTTTGTTTTTAATTAATTTAAGTATGCCTACTAAATAGCTTTAACGTTGTGTTGTTGTTTGAACTGTGGAACAAATGCATTGCTGTCATTAAATTAAATGTTGTTGTTTTTTTTTGCATTTATAAGCTGGTGTTACAGTTTGAAGTTGTCAAGTCTTTATGCTCACAAAGACTACATTTATTTAATAAAGAATACAGTTAACCTGTAATGTCATCATGTTTTATTATATTCAAGAGGGGGGCAAGAGGCAGGGCGTAATTCCATGTACTGTAGAACCGCCACTGCCCTACCTTACCCGTATCACACCTCTGTAGCAAAAATTACATTGTATTTATTTTTTTATGCACATACTGAACAGTTAAGCCCACCTAATATAAAGTGTGAACATTTTAATAAACTCAAGAAGGTTTTTTTACTATAAAGAACCTTTCATACAATGGAAAGTTTCCATGCACGATAAAGGAAAAAGAGCCTTTACATTTAAGAGTGTGGGAGGATCGTGGTCATAAGAGGAAATGTGCCAGAAGCTACAAGTGACAAATTTGGAATTTAAAAATCTTACTGGTCCAAAGTACGCCTGCATATAATGGAATATTAAGTATCATGTCGACCATAAATGAGCACATTTTTCGAGTTAAGGACAGAAACTTCTAGCTGGACTTGCCATTCTTAAATTATATGAAAAGCATTTGTAACATGAAAGTTTTTCAATTTCTCAGCTTGCTTCTTTTCTTTAATATTGTAGTCGAAATTTGCTCCGGCGGATTTAGACAAACCCTGCGACGCTGTGTGATTGTTAGGAATGGACAAACCATTACCGCCCATTAATGCTGAATGTCATGCTAAGTACCACCCCCGGCATGATCGGGTCATCGGGGTTAGAAGACAGTCCTGTCAAATCGCACTAAATGATAATAATAATGTGAAAGCACTCTCACGACTTCTGACATTAACGCTGCCGGACCAGACCAACCACCGTGAGAACTTCACCCTCATGCTGCTATTAGCGCACATATCTTAACTGCAAATTCATGTAGGATCACTTTGAAAGCCACGTGATGCTCCGTAGGCATGGGAACACACCGAGAGAATGAGAACAAGACAAAGTTGGAATAGCAGCGCCTTGCCCTCTCCGTCTCTTATCTGATCGTGTTCCATGCCAGTTGGCATTATCGCTGGTAGAAGTGCCCTTGTCGGATCGGGGCAAATACTAGCATTAAACAGCAGGTTCCCCAGCTGAAGAGAGCAATAATGACTTTAGTTTTATAACTAATTTAAATGGAGCTCAGTGAAAGGGGTAAAAAAAGTCTTTTCTAAACATTTTTTGCGACTTTCTCTGTCAACTGCCTAATGAGCATGGATGAAAAGGGCTTTGTTAAAACACAAGCATAGCAAGAATACAGTTTTAACAGCACTGCATGTCTGCAAGGCTATTTTAATACCCTGCTGAGATTTAGCACAAGGCCGGTAGACTGCACTGGAGATGTATGATTTCTTTTTGAAATGAGCATTGAGCTCTAATAGACCCGGCTTGTTTAAGAAAAAGAGAGTGCTAGTGCTAGCTCTGGTTCATGGCTAGCACGCTGCTTCTGAGCGGCTCACTGCTGCTTTGACACACAATGTCTCAAGCCCCTTCTTTCACTGCCAGGAAAGTTGACTTGAAATCGCACACTTTAATGACTTAAGTGTTCAAAAAATGTTTTTTTGTTAGACCAGATTGTCGCTCCTAGTATCTGGACTCTTTAGTAGTCTGCGTAGCTTCTGAAGAAGCTGCCAGTTAACGAACAAATAATATAGCTGCTTGTCGCTAATGAATGAGTTATCGAATGCTTCTTCTGATCATGTTTTCATGGGTATGTTTTGCTTTTGTCTTTAAAAATGTCTTTAATAATGCATTCGATTTTTTTTTTTTTTTTTTTTATTAGCAGACCGCAGATACCTGGAGAGAGCTAGCGGTTAGCATTCCCTTTCACCTCACTGGCTGTTGCTCAGATAGCGTTGGACATATATGATTTACACATTCGCTTTTGCATTCAGGTCTGCTTGTACTGTAAATTTCATGTGAGCCACAGGAAATTATGAAACAAAAAGGGATGTATGACTTTAAAGGTAAATAACAAGGTGAAAACAGCCATGGTCAATTAGTCACATGCTTCTTAGAATCTACTTTTAAAAAGAAATCAGTTGATAAAGAAGCTTTTGGATTTTGGATGAAGTTTTGTTTCTGTTTAGGTCAACACTATTTTGGGATTTTTTTCAGATTTAAAAATTGGGATCAATTTTACATTGCCATTCTTTTCAATGACATACCAATGGTTATATAGGCTAATTATGCATTCTTTATTGTTTACCATATTATTCATTCTTTAAGGCATATAATAATAATAATAGTAATAATGATAATACATTTATATTAATCTTTAGGACTACTAAGTACGTTTTGGTTACTTAACCCTCGTTCCTTAAAGAAGGGAACGGAGACGTCACGTCGGATTTGACAGATGAATTGAGACTTTTGTCGGTCATATCCGACGTGACTCGGAGCGACTGACTGAAAGGGAACGATGTGATTCAGTCAGGTGCAATGAGTGATTTTACTTTTGTTGCTTGATTAACATAACTTTGACAATAGCAACTAAATTACTGTAGGCTGCAGTCCCTTTAAAGCTGACGAAAATATTTCAAATGCTGTGTTTCATTCAAAAAACATGCATCAGACAATGCATTTTAGTGTAAATAAATTACGGTATTTGCAATTTGTTAATCAAGCTAAGCCAGTTCACAGATTCTGTTTTGTTTTGCTTTTAATAGCATCTACCAGGCTATAACAGGGCTAAAGTAATGAATATTCCCTTGTCATCTCCAAATGGAAAGTTCGCAATCTTCAGAGTACATTTTTTTATTAAGATGTGAGACCTAAATTAAATAAATAAAAATAAATAAATAAAAAAGACTTTCTCCCTCAACATTCTTTTGCTAATTTTTTTTTCTTTTTTTTTTTACCAACTTATCAAAGGGAATACTTTTAAAGATGTTTTTATTCACCTGTGTTTTTATGGCTGCTGCTTAAATGTTCTAAGCATCACTTCGAAAATACTACATAAAGGTAATAATGAACAGCCGAGAGAGTCCAGCATAGCTGGTGAGATGTTCCGTTATAGATTGTTATATACAGTGCTAATCTTTCAACAGTGGAGAGAACGAGGATACGTTTAAGAATTCATGTCCTTGTACAATTTGTTCCTGCCTCAGGCCTTTCATGTCTCCATTTCAAAAATCAAGTCCAAAATTGAAACCAAAGGCACATTGACAGGCCCTAACACCGACCCACCATCCTATCGTTATAGAGGGGGAGAACAGGAGTGTGAAAGGAAACTAATGGAGCTGCCCATCCTTTCCATTTGCCTCTCCTACCTGTCTTTCTTGCTCATCCCTCTCTCTCTTTCTCTCTCCGCCTCCTTCTCTGTTTCTTTCCCTCTCTCTCTGGAGTTTACTCAGGGGTGAAATGAGCTGGTGCTAGTGGAGTAGACTGATATCTGCTCCAGTCTAACCGAGACTGAAAGTGTCTCAGGCTGTGTGTGAGTGATGACGCAGGCTAAGGTACTCACTCTCCCCAAGTGTAGCTTATTTCCCTTGGCTTATTAAATACTAGCCTCCAGCTCTGAAAGGCAGTAGTATAGAACACTGGTACAGGACCTTAAACGCTAAGGGCTGCACCTTATCCCAGATGTTTGAAACAAACACTGAGCATTAAGCAAATGCAGAGGCGTCATGTGTGCGATTTTAAGGGGGATCAGTAGCAGTCTTGGCTCCCTGGCTCCCTTGGTGGAGAGACAGTGCAGCAAAACAGAAATATTCTGCAATATTCTTACAGTGAATACTGTGTATGAAAACATGCCTCACATTCTGTTTCCACATACTAGTAAAGAAGTAGTAAAGATGCTTAAGCCTTTCAGCAGCCCTTACTCTAGGTTTCATTGTCACTTGATCCTTTGGAAATCATTCTGATATTCTAATTTCATGCTCAAAAAAACATATCTTATTATAATCAATGCTGGAATGGTGGTGAATTATATATATATATATATATATATATATATATATATACATATATATAAGTACTGTCAAACAGTTCATCACAATTAATCTCACCCCCCTCCCAAAAAAAGAAAATAAATCAAAT
>JAUCMU010000013.1:14174350-14194434 GCA_032275025.1 Enteromius treurensis
GAGAGGAGGGGCGCAGGACTGGATAGGTCTGACGGCGTGTGATGAGGCGCACCTGGATCTAATGGTGCCTCATCACTCTGTCATTAAAGGATCAAGCGCGCCTCTCCTCGGGAGACCGGTCTCTTCCCCTTGTGCATGCACACTGGTGTCCTCGTGGGTCCGGGAGGGATGGCGGAGGGAGTTCGCTACGCCGCCGGATGAGAGTTGCACCCGTTAAACGGCGACGACGCATGGAAGGTGAACGCACAGAGATGCACCCACCTCTTCACGGGCTGTTGAGTCCCCCTCTGGGATGAGGAGGAGCCGCGAAGTTTGATGCCGCTGGAGAAGCCGCCGGAGAGGAGCGCGTGTGGCCGCCGGACTCCGCCCCCTGCCTGGACCCTTCTCCCTGACCTTCACGTTTCCTCTGAAGCACAACGAGGACACCAGTTTTCCCTTTTTTTCTCTAGTTTTGGACACTTTCTTTTCCCCACGGACACTTTATTATGTATTATTTCAATAAAAACAGCCACTCCGAGCGTGTCGTCACTACCCCTGTGTCTGTGTTGGCGCCATCTCGTGACAATATATATATTTACCTTTTTTGATGTCATTATTTGTTTGTACTAATATAAAAAAAATATAAAAAAAAATATATAAAAAATATATAAAAAAAAAATATATATAAATATATATTTTATACACACACACACACATATATATATATATATATATCAAATGTGCACATGTGTACTTTAAATAAACCATTTGATTTTATAACACATATTTTGACATTGCAGCCATAAGTTGGAGGTTGAATGGAGGACACTGAGAGATGTGGCGAGATGTATGTACAGATGTAATGTTCAGATAAGATTGTGGGATGTGTGCAGGGCAAAAATAGCTGTGCTTGTAATTAGCACTCTGTAAATTACAAACAGTGTGACAGCCACATCAGACTGCAGTGGTGCAGCGGTATGTCGCGATGCTCTTCACTGCGGTCTGCAGCTCTTTTTTTTTTTTTTTTTTTGTCACATTACCCCTTTTCCTTGCCTTTCCTGGACTGTGATATTCCCTGGATAGTCTCTGTTAGCAAGCTAGTGCTGTCATTATGAACAATGGTGTCGTTCTCCATTCAAAGGAGGGAGGGACCCAGACAATTCTCTATGATTGTTCCCAAATTGCGCATTTGGGAGAATTACACATTCACATGCTTGGGATCCTCCTGGGAGGACTTCGATCTGGAAGATTTTTGCTCCCTATCCATTTCGGTTTTGAATATATGCCGTTCGGCTGAAGGAAAAACTGAAAAGCTATTTTCACAATCCCTAGAGGTAGCGCAGAGTCAACCACACCAGCCGTGAAGTCTAGTAATATTAGTCCAATGCTGCTGTGGCCACTGAATTGAATGAATATGCTGACTCTCTCTTTTGAAAATTGCATTTTTGTATATTGGACATTAGGTCGGCTGGATGAAAAATCAGCTTCTACTTGAAGAAGTGATCGGTCAACAGCAAAATGAGGTTTCCCAAGCTGGAAGAGGTTGATATGCAAGCGTAAAGAGTTCCATAGGCGGAAAAATTTGATATAATTTAAATCCATTAAGGAGCAATATCTGTTATCCACTTTAATGTTAGAGCTCTAGATTTACAGCAGGGCTGAGCCAGTTGTGTTGTATTAAAGGCTGTAGGGGCTTATGTTATTTACAAGCTCTGACTACCAGAGATTTGCAGCTGCAATAGAAATCATGTTACGAATTACAATATTGAATGCTCATCTTTCAAATTAGTTTTGCAACTTAACCGTACAGGGCATTCCCGGGCACGATGTCACTCCAAACAGTAAAATTCTTCTCAATGGCATTTTGTTTGTGTTGTAATAATGGCATAAGTAGATGCTACAAAGCCTGTCGAGGGTAATAGAATCTGACACCATGCTCATTACCTGCACTGATACTACATTATAAACAAGCACCTGTAATTAAAAATGTCACATAGATGCACTAATGTTGTAACACATCATCCTACTGTTAATACAAGAATCACACACACCAACATGTTTTGTTTGGCCTTTATTTATTTATTTATCCCATTTCCATTAGCTAGAACAGTATTAATAAGTACAATACATTTCCACTTGTTTACTGTTTTTTCAGGTGGTTGTAAATGTCTCATTTTGTAGAAGTATTTTCTGTAATTGTTAAAGCTATAAATTTGATGGGTTTATTTAGCGTGATTCATTTAAAAACATAAATCAAAATAAAATAATACAAAGAATTCTGTCAAAGAAATAGCATAATATTTTCATTGTTTTATAGTTTCTGAATATATTTATTTATTTACTTTTTATTATTCTGAACTTCTCAGAATAACATTCTCAGAGATACTGAAAATCTCAATAATAAAATGGATTATTGTGGATAGTAAACCATTTTGCACATTAATTATACAGTACATGAATATTATTGATACAATATATTGATTTTTAAAACCTCTTTTTTTAATGCCATTCTGGGTCTCTTCTCAAGATTTATGTGTAATTGATTTGAGTACAAATTCTAATTGATTGACCACCCTTATGATTGACATGTTCTCAGCAGTCATTAATAAATCACCATATTCTGTAATTAATGTATTATTTCGATTACAAATTGTAATCGATTGACAGTTTTAATGGTTGCATCGTATTTATCTGGCGTGGAATGGTATGTTTCAAGTATATGAGCGGACACAAATCATGCTCATTCTTCAGTTTAGGAGCCTCACTGAATGTTTAATCCAAATGAACATGGTTTTTATTTGACCTTTACTGCATCTCCAAGCCCATTATCTTGTGGTCGCAGCGAAAGTTTTCACCTCTGCTTACTGAGCTTATCACCTGCGTCTCATCACTTGTCGTTTTTCGCCATGATGGACTTACTGACCTCTGTCCACTTTGACCTTCTTTATCTCTCGCTCTCTCTCTGTCTACATTGTCTGGATTGATGTTTTTATCTGGCAGTGCAGGTCTGGTGAGTCCATGAAAAAGAACACATATAAGATTATAATGCATTGAATCAATGATGTATAACGATGGTAAATGGGCCTATATATATAATAAATACCAGTGTTAATTCAGTGTATTCTGTTGATCATATTTACACACCTGTACTGTGTATACAATGCATTATTGGGACAACCCATTATACTTGGTTCAGAATCAGATTTAATGTGTTATAGATATTAGATGACCTAAGCAGGAAAGCAAATTGCTTAGTAGTTTGTTTGTTTTTTTGTTTTGTTTTTAAGCTGCATTATGTTTAATAAACAGATTATGTTTAGTCGTAATTACTTTAATCTGTAGCAATAAAACAAGTTACTGCATTTGTAAATCAAACAGTTATATTATATATTTTTTATGTTATATATTCTTTAAATGACCAACAAACAAACGACATCAGCTGCAGGCAGAATTGATCAGTCAAGAGAAGTCAGCGTTCATTTTGGCAATACTATTCAATATTTTCTCAGCAATATCTCACTCACCTTTTTTTGAAAATAGGCTTGTTCTCCAACTCCCCCAGAGTAAAAAAAAAAATGGGTTCTACCTTTTTGAATCCATAGAGCCATTCTCTGGGTCTGGCAATAGCACTTTTAGCCTAGCTTAGCATAGATCATTGGATCTGAATAGACCACAAACATCTTGTTTAAGTTTTTTATATTTTTCCTATCTAAAACTTGACCCTGGCACTGCGTGGTATCACCGTGTCTGCTGCGGCAATGGTACGGCAGCAAGTTCCTTAAATGTTATTCCAGAATTAGGCTATAATTCCTAGTCATATCAGCCGAGAAAACTTTTCACTTTCTGTCAAACTTAGTACACAATACAGTATAACAATGAAAACTCTTTGGCCATTTTTAAATGAGATGCTTCTGGTCTAATCAGATTCAGTGATCTATGATAAGCTATGCTAAAAGTGCTATCGCCAGACTTTGAGAACAGCTGAATAGATTCAAAAAATGGCAAAACTTGAAAAAAGTTGAAAAATGAGCCTATTTTCAAAAAAAAGTGGAGTGTTCCTTTAAATCACCTACTACTATAATTGGCTCTTTTAATGCGAAAGCCAAAGCTTACTTTCTTTTAGCCACCGTATTGAATGTTATGATTTCTCATATTTATTTTTCTAAATATTGTCTTTCTACAGTCTCTGGTATTGATCTTTGTCCATTTCCTCATTAGTACAATAAGTGTAAGTTTATTTCCTTTTTCTTTCCAGCTCTTCTAAAGTTAATTAAAATAGGATCATGTCATTGCATTTTGTGAAAAAATAAAAAATAAAAAATTATAAATAAAACAGTTCACTTGGAATCACCACATATTAGTTCTGCCCTGTTTTGGTGTTGAAAAAGACGACGCCAAGAAAATTAGTTCCCAAACAAACTCCCTGCTCTTTAAACACTTGCTGTGTTTTGTGTTGTAATTGGTTGGCCCCATTTTGGTTTTTCAATTATGCATGCTGGATTCACTAATAGTAAGAACACTTTTACAGCTTTTGAGTAAAAAAAAAGATAGATTACCCACATTTATGTTTACAGCTGGGTGTAAGCGTACTGGTATGGTGAGGTGTTATGTTTTTTCATAAGGTTTGAAGCTGAAAGGCTCGTCACAAAACCAGGAGATTGTGAGTCTTTTCATATAGCAATATATACTAACATCCTGCCGGAAGAGGCATCTTTGGTATACTTTCATACATCTATACATACACACATTTGTCCTTCAGCATCTATTACCAGCACAAGTGTATCTGAGGTAAGATGCATGAACACAGAAAAAAAAAAGAAGGGATAATTAAATGGATCTTTTTTCGCATCTGATTCCATGGCAGTTCTGTGTTTATTGAGTCAAATTAGGCCAAAGAATTTTCTTTACCATTACACTGCCAATAAAAGTACCTTGTGTGTGTGTTTTTAATAGTTTGAGTGGGATTTAAATGGATGTTTTCACCTCATTAGTGTTACCTTGTCATCAATATAGAAAACCTGTCATAACTGTTTGACAATTTAACTGCACATGGGTGGTTCTCAGAAATACAAGTTTAATTTAACTATTGATGGACAGACGGTAATAATGAGATTCCTAGATAAGAGCTAGTAACAAGAAATAACTTTGACTGCCAAATGTCACACTTCCAGTCTTCCCACACAATTCTTTAATAACCCAATGATACAGAATAAGGGCATGTGTGAAGGCTTACATATAACTGGATAAAGCAAAGCAGATATACAGTATAAGGGCATATACAGTATAGGTGTATTCCCTTTCTAGAACAGGCCAAAGACTTCATCTATCCTGCAGCTCCCCTGAGCTGTGTCTATTGCTCTGGTTAAAGTTACATTTTCCCAGAACTGTAGTAGTACACAGGCCCAGATTAATGGGCAAACAGTCACATGCCCAGGGGCCCCCAACTGTATGGGAGGCCCCAAAAAGACACAATGTGCAAAAACTAAAATATATTTGGGCAGTTGACTTTAAATGTTTTATTCATTTATTAATTTGTTTTTTTTTGCGCTTTTTAGTTCTTTTTTTTAATTATTAAATTATTAAGAAACATCACGCTGAACTGATTTATTGTTCTGAAATATTGTTTTATGTTTTAGGGGGGGGGGGGGGTCACCTTAATTTATTTAGCAAAGATTTTTTGTTGTTGTTGTTGTTGAAAAGAATTAATTTAATTAAAACAATCAAATTGACTAAATCCCACACAATTTGAAATAACCAAACAAAAGAATATCTGGGTTAGAAAACAGATACACCAAATTACTTTATTGAATAATTAAGAAATATCATGCTGTGTTTGTTTGCTGCACTGACGTGAAGGCCAACACTTTTAACAGGAACCCCTTTCCTAACATGACTAGTGGCAGCAATGACAGACTAGGAAGCAACAGTCCACTAGGAAACCTATCGCCAAGACTGATCGGTAACAGAACAGCAACGGCAAAGGAGCTCTTTACATTAATGTTGATAAAAAACAATGCCTTCTACTACTGAATCATTGGAGGAGAAGGAAGATAATGTCCATTGGTGCGAGAAAGCTACCGACCCATCGCTGTGGGAGATGTCAGTATAGAGGCAGTTAGAAACATTCAGAGTAAAAAGAGTGACATCTGCATTTCTTAACAGGGGAGTTAAATATTGATCCACAGTCAGTGGTCTTTGTTGAAAGAGCCAATCATTAACAAATGATTTACTCCAGGGTCATTTGAAGTATGAGCAGATAATGCTGATTTTTTTTCCCCTAAATGAATTGTACGATATGTATTTGTACATTTTCACATGCATTTTAAATGCATACTAGTGCTAAGTTATTGGATTATACAAGTAATATCATTGTGGATGAGGCCATTCCGTGGTGAAGTTACATTAAAGAGTCTCTCCCTTTTTGTGTGGTGACTTTGATGGAGATTTGGAGCTAAAAGAGGTTTCATTCATCCAGGCCATTGTGGAATTTCCGGTGAAATTTAGTCAAAAGAAAATGGACTTTGTTCTCCGTTTGTTATGGATGTTTGGCTTCTCATCTGAGAGGTTTCATCACCATATGAGGACTTGAAACTGTCAGTGTTCGTTGTGGGTCTAATTATTTGATGGGCACCGGAGACCAAAGTAAAAGCCCCTCCAATGATCTCACAGTATGCCTCTCATCTCTTCACTCAGGGGGTCTGTAACAGTAGGGAGAGCTCTTATACTTGAAAGGGCCTGTATTAAAATGCTCTTTTAGAGAATGAATTTCTGCTGTCTTAAGCCGATTGAGCAAAACAAATCTCTCTTAAAGTAAAATCTGGTGGCAGCAGGAGAGTGTGGCAACAATAGCAAGCTGAGAGACCGAGAGAGGGGCAGAGGAAAGGAAACCGGGAAGACACGGGTGGCTTAGATGGCAAAATTGCATACTGAGAATTGAAACTAAAGTTGAAAAATAATGCACTTAGAGTCAACAATAAAAGCCCACTTTGTGGCCTTTAAGTACAGACAAGCTGTTTTTCAACTGTCGGATCTTTAAGTTGATTAGAGCAAAGTTATGGGCCTAATGTCTGAGAGCTAATTTAGCATGTGGGTAGATTATATGTTAATGGCTGTTTACTTTGTTCTGCTAACAAGGTAAAAAGGTCAGTTTCTTAAGGGACAATAATAAGAAAGCTAAGAATGTCCAAATTTGATTTAATCTAGGCCGCATCTTTCTTACTGTATGCTTATGTGTGTGTGAGTTAGCTCGCACATATGGGCACTTGGCACTTTGTGAGATATGAAGGCTTTCCGGCTCATAAAGAGTTCAAGGGAAGAAGATATTTTTAATGAGGAACACAATATGCCGGGAGTAAATGGCCTCGCTGCATCTACATTACATGCTGTTATTTTATTTATTTATATCTTTATTTATTTATTTTTTTTGCCAAACGTAGCTGTCCGTCGAAAGGCAGCTTTTCTAATTTCACTGTGATAAGTAGCTTTATTTCACAATGATTAATTTTTGAATATTTTTTCCACATAATCCTTGATAATAATCATCTCCCGTAATCGTCTCAGACTCTATGGAAGAAATCAAAAGCCACATGAAAAAGCTTGACAAGCAGTTTTCTTTCATGTGGAAGTAGGCTACAGTATATGCACTGCCCAATTTGACATTGATATTTGACTTTGAGTAATAACAACCACAAAAATGATATGCTTTGTTAATAAATAAGTGTAATTCACCTCCGTCATTCACCTGTTGTTTTAGTAGGGAAGTATGCAAAACGTATTCTGGAGAACATATAATTGTCCTTGGGATGCAGGATGGGTAATCAATTTTTTCCCCCTGGCTTTTCCATAGGAAGTAAGTTTGTCAGATGTTTACAAATGCTTGTAAAAGCTAATAAAAATCACTAGTTTCGATATTTTTTTGATACAGAAATGGTTTCATTGCAAGTTGACACATTGATAGTATGCCTTTGACTGAACAGAATGTCTTCGACCATTTTGAATCCAATCACAATTCCCATGTTGTGTTTCTTCACACCAACTGTCTCGTTTCTTTCTCCTCCTTTCTTCCCGCTGTGAATAATAGCTTCCAACCACAAGAGATAAGATGCGATTTAGAGGAACGACTGATGCCTTTGTTCTTCAAAACATTGTCAATGTTGTTTGGCTAAAGCTTAAATCTGGACACATGTTTAGACCTCTTCCGTTCCTGTCATCCTTTAATCCCCCTGCACCTCCCTCTCGCCTCCATCCGCCTTCAATCAAGGTTATTTTTCCTGTTCTTGAATATCCCACCTAATATCCTGATCCCTCTCCAATTTTTCTTTGTCTCGTTCTGTCCATAATCAGCCTGCCCTGTCATGCATCCATCTCGGATTTGTCTCTTCCTTATAGAGTGTGTCTTTGTGTCTCTCTTTCCTCGTCTTTGAGGTTGCAGCTGGTCAGCTGGGCCAGGGAAAATGTGCCTGCGGCTATTACAAGCAGCTGGCGTCCAGAGAAATGGACAGGGAGAGAATGGGTGAGAGAGGGTGGCGTGGTGAGACTTCAGGGCGCACAGTTCTGGCTTCAGCACATGCTGAGGGTACCAAATTCAATTTTATCCGCCCCACTACTTTTAAATGTATGATTTACGACACGACAGAACATGTTCACCTTCATGTAAATGCCCTTATGTTCATTCTATATTCAAATTTACGCAAAGATTGCTCTTGTAGCACTGTTGGTTCATAATACATGGTGTTTTAAATGTTGTAATAAACACCTAGGCATATATCTTACACTTACATGATCTTGATACAAGCTACTACATACACTGATTGAGCTATAAAAACTCTATGCTAATGCTAAATGATAAGGGTTATCACCCATTCTTGTAAAGTAATAAAGAGGAAATAGATCATATTCAACAGAAGAGGAAAATTACATTACCAGGCAAATGATTATTATAACACATACATAAATGTCAAATTAATATTTTATTATCATATCAATTTTTGTCTTATGTTCACCAAGACTGCATTAATTTGATAAAAAAAAAATAATACTAAAAAAAATTAACCGCAATAGATGTCTTACAACATTGAGTGGCATTGTGACAGCTTTGCTGTCATAGGAATAACATTTTAAATATATTCAAATGTAATTTTATTTTTTTTAACTAATTACACAGTACAATGTTTACTATTTTTGCCTTGATGAGCACGAGATACTTTTTTTTTTGACATTTTTCACAGTTATAATGTATTTCAGCCTGTTACTAATTGTGTCACTACATATTTGCAAGCACTTGTCACAGGTGGTTGAAAAAGCATGTGCGGGACATGCAAACGAAACAAAGGTTGTGTTGTTGATTGGCGTTTTGACAATTGTGATAACTGTAACAAACAGTGGGAGCCATTTTTGCATTTCTCTCTGTTTAAATATGATTCTTCATAAAACGTATGCACTGTGCATGCCAGAAAAAGCTGTTTGTTTGTTGTTTCAATCTGTGTTGCTGACATTTAGCAACCTGATCCTAAAGTGTTTATTAATCAGTACAAATAGCACAAAATAGAATATGTAGTTTATGGGTATTTTATAATTTGCCAAGACTTGTTTAGCAAAATTTTGTTTTGTAACCCACTCTTTCTTTTTTTTCGCACATTGCTGCGTTTGATAAAACATGCTCTATTTATTTTAGGAAGACAGGAACTGTCTGTTCTGTTAATTTATAGTTTCTCTACAAGACCAATTTAAATGCAAGTTAGCTGTAACCGCTTCCTGTTGAGGGCTCTGTTCCTCATTAGTATTCGGTTCAATCATGCAATTCGCCCCACCAAAACTGAGACATAGTCATTAAATATGTTCTATAGTGTGAATCTCTTGCTCAGTAACACCTGTTCGTCTGCTGTTTTTCAGAATAAAGACACTGAGGTGTACGTGGGTGTTTTTGTGTCTAAAATTGCAAGTCTGTGAGCGACGCCCCCATCGGACCTGGATGTGTGCGTGCATATGTGTACATGCATGCCTCCCCTCTAACTTTCACTATCTTTCTCTCAGCTGGAATTCCATTTGTCCCTCACCGGAATGAAATGCATTGATTGTTGGCTCAGATGTCGGGAATGAGGGGGAAAAAAAGAAAAGAAAAAAAAAAATACAAGAAAAGACTGGGAAGAGAGAAGGAGAGAGTGACAAATAGAGGAAAAGTGCTTCCCTGTGCTATAGCAGCTAGTTGTAGATCAATAGGGGACTTTAAGAGTAAAAAAAAGAAGGGGGGAAAAAACAGAGAGCTCAGGATGGCAGATACGAGCCACTGATGGCTACGCTTTAAAGGAGAATGACACGCTGTCTTATTGGATATGTATCGCGGTTCTTCGAGACAGAGCTGTTATAAATAATTAAACAATGTCAACATAATGACCCTCAAAGTTACGCTGATTAATGGAGGTGAATTTCAATTATTCACATTTTCAGAGATTCAATGTGTGTGTGTTTTTTACCTCAATCCTCTCACAGTGTCAGGTCTCAGTAAAAACCTTGCAATATGTGAAATTTTCTGTAGGAGAATCCTTTTGATCTAATTTCAGATGCTTTATCAGTTTCAGGGTTCTGGAGCTTCTCCGTGCTTGAGATATTGTTTAATGTTCACGTTGTCAATGGCAGACCCAAACAGTGAGAAATTGCCTCGTGGCAAAAAGCGGGTCTTCACAGGGACTGCCTGCCATTAATGGTAATGGAACACCATTAGCAGGCTCGACTCCAATAGCACAGAGGCTCTCTCGCTATTTCTCTCCTCCTCATTCCTTTGTCTTCCTCCTGCTCCATATCTAAACAGACAGTAAAGAGTGGGTGGAGATGTGTTGTTAATTTGCTGCTGTTGTGTGGAGAGTAGGCTGCCTCCAGTGCTTTGTTTCACTACAGTTTGGGAATCTAATTGATATGTTTCTCAGTCGGCGTTGCGGTGCTGCGCTGCTCCACCACAGGGGTGGTCTTCAGGTGGTATTTATGTCAAGTGGAAAACAATGTAGTTTTTATGAGCCTGAAAACCCAGAGCTGAGGCTCTGTTGCTCACCTTAAGGGATTGAGCTTGGAAACATTTAAAGGGGCACATCGCAAAACATGGGACCTTCTGCGTTCAGGTTTGATGGCATAAGATATCTTTCATATCTTAAAACGTCCTGTCTGGTAGACCAATTTGTAGGACCCAATTTGCGTTGATGTTGTTAAAACGATGAATACATTAACACATCGCTATACTAGCATTGGCGAATTAGCACATGCAGTTATTTATTTACTTCATTACGAGCATTGGCACATGCAATTAATATATTAGCTGCACAGTGTCACCACAACACCTATTCAGCGTAGAGAAATTTTGCTTTTACCCATTCCTGGTATAATAATGTAGTAGAGGATGAAGACTCTATCAATTTGATATATAGTAAATGAACACAAAAGGTAAGTGTGGGGAGTTCCTAGTTGGATAGCAAAAGAAACTTAGGAAACTTAAGAAAGATGGGAATGGCTAAAATTTACTTCAAACAAGGTCACTGATCACATTGGTCCGACCTCTAAGTCAAAAAATGAAATAAAAATGGACCTATTTATTTGAATACATGAAGCTGCACAGTTCATCAGTGCATGTTATTCCAAGATTAGTTTTTATTCTTCGATATATCATAAGTTGTTCCAACATTTAAATGGAAGCCTGTTTGTGTGTGGGGGTCACATACTTTTGAAATTATTCCAATATGCTCATTTGGTATTCAAGAAACGTCTAAACTTTTGTGTTGTACAAATAGTTGCATGGCTTATTATGTGTACTGTATGGGAACAGTAAAGTTGACTTATTTGACCTGAGAGGTCAAAAAATACCCTAAAGTGCTGTTTTAACTCATAGAAAGTTCAAAAGAACAGCATTTAATAGACAAATAAATAATATTATATAAAAATAATAGTGGCTCCAAATTTTGGAAAAACAAAATACTTATTTGTGAAATGGCACATTAGGATGTGTTTTGACCTTTTGGGTCAAATGAGATAAATGTACTGTTTCATTTAAGTTCCCTCAATTCTACAGGCAATTAATTCAGAACTGTGTTAGTTTAAATGTGTGTGTACTAGCTTGTCATTGTATTATGGGTCGGAAATTAATTTAAATGTAACATATCCTGCAATAACTATGCCGGCAACTGCTTAATGATGCATGAGTGGATCTAATTTGAAGGACACATACACACGACACTATTGCACATATGTACACACACAAACACACACTTTAATCTGAGCAGCTCAGTCTCACGCTGAGAGCAGCAGGAGACAAGATCTGAAGAGAGTAACGCCACATAACTAATTAAAGCAGAGTGATTTCCTGATAACGTTCTCCTCTCAGGGTTAGTGGCGAGGTCTGCTGGGGAGATGAGAGGAGAGAGAGAAGGAACCCAAGTGTGTTTTGAGTTTGTCCGCCAAAGGTTTTGCTGACTCATGAGTTATAAATGTGAACGTGGCAGCCAACGTCCGTGGATCAACCTGCCATGGCTGTGAAGGGAAAAATATAGAGGAAGAACAAGACCAAGAGAGATAGTCCTTTTAGAGCTGACATAATTCAGGCTTTTGTGATTGACACCAAAAGTTCTCAGTCTGGCGCGCCGGGTGTTTCGGATTCATTAATATTAATTTATTTAATTTCCAATGTGCTATATTTATGTGACACATTTGATGTGTTTGTGATTAAAAATGGCCAGGGCATACTTCAAACAAATTATTTTTATTGCTTCCTGCTCCCTCTTTGCTAGGTATACCACATTCAGTAGTGCGTGTTCTACAGTCACTGTCCTCGATGACCGGCAGGAACGTCAGGAAGTGAGCCAGTTCTGTTTCACGACGAATGTCACATTCTTGCGTATTAACAGATGGCTTTGGATAATGTGATCACTCTGTTTACTAACAGGCCCTTGAAATCAACCAAGGATGCTTGCCAGCGCATAGTTGGGCAAATTCACCAAAGAAATATAGAATTTAGAAAAATGTTTGGTATTAATAAAGACGAAGACCACATGTTCCACTTTTTGAATTTAGTGCACACTGGATGCCAGTTGAGGGCTGTTTTCAGATGTGATGGCAGAAATTTGCACAGTATGTTTCCTTTTACGCTGGCATATGATCATATTACTGTAGGCTTGGGTTGGGTTAGCAGGTTCATCGCAATATTCTCAAATGTTTGGTTGATAGTGGATAGCATATGTTTATATGTGTGTGTGTGTGTGTGTGTGTGTGTGTGTTTTTTAAAATACTTAGTCCTATCAGTTTATTGTATAGAGAAAACTCAGTTAGGCATTCATAGATGGATTCATCCAAATCTGTGACGTAATCAAGGTATTGCAAGTCTTCTACACCAGTACTGGTGCAACTTGTGTACGTTTTTAGGTGTGACTGTCTGTTAATTCAGACATTTTGTTTAATTTAAATTCACTTTTATTTAATTTTTAAATAGTTTTTCATGTTCAACAGTCACTGTCCTCGAGGACTGGCAGGAATGACAGGAAGCGAGCCAGCTCTGTCTTAGGATGAATTTCACGTTCTTACATATTAGCAGATGTGATGAAATTAATTTGGAAGTAAACAAATTTATACAGCAACATTTTAAATAAACACTAATAGAAGTTATACTGATGATACCAATGATAAAAATGTTCATTGGTTCATTGTTTCAATTGTATGAAAATAGAATAGAATAGAATATATTTTTTTATTTAAATGCTGCCTTGAAGTATTAAATTAGTTCAACTAAAATAAAAACAAATAAAAGCTAAATAAAAAAAATATTTACAATAACAAAAACAGATAGCTAAAAACCATAGAACATAACCTAAATTTAAAAGGAAAACTGAAATGTGACCCTTTCTGTGAAATCCAGTCTCAAAATTGAATTATGTAACTATCACATGATTTCAACAATTAATTTCACTATAATTTCAATCTGTGACATGGCCTTAGTCAATATTGAAGATATAAAGGATAGGTTTTCACAGAATGTTCTTTTTTAGCTTATGAAGGATGATTTTATGTAGAAAACAGTAAATTAAAATAAACAAATAAATGAACAAAATAAAAAGAACTTTTCATATAAAGGTAACAAATAACAAAATCCAAAGGCTAATTGAAAGATATAAAAATAAAAGCTACTTCAAAATATTATTAAATATTAAAACATGTACTAAAAACATAGTTATAAAACATCACCTATCCTTAATATGTCATGTCACACTTTTGAGTTGTTTTAAGCTTGGAGGCTGATGAGCTTAGGCACTATATGCGCAGCTCTGTATATCCTGAGGCAATGTAATAATAATCAGAGATAAATTCACAAATGTGCCATTTCTGAATTCTTATTTGGGGCATGATTCTTTATTTATTTCTTTTTTTTTTTTTTTTTTTCTATTCCAGAGATGATCTTGTCATGTCACACACCATTCACCCACATGCTACGAACACACACATTCACTCACACACTTGATGGATGTAGCTCTGTGGACTCACCACTATTTCTCTGCTTGAGTGCAGCACTGCAAGCAGATCAGACTGATCAGACAACTCTTGGGAAATAACCTGCTCTCCTATGGCCAATTAGTCAATTAATTGCTTATCAGATCCAATTTATAATCCCTTTAAATGAAAAGACATGTCTTTTATGTTCTCCCCCTCTTTGTTTTTCTTACTCCCCCCCCACCACAGTTCCCTGTTCTCACCTGTCATTTTTAATCTGCAAGACTGAGGCATTTAATTGTTGACTGAACTCATTTTATTACTGACACTTAATTTTGTCTTGCACCTCCTCGTCATCGTCAGCATCCGAATAGGGGTGATACGGGTTATGCTGAACCTCACAAAAGGAACCCGCCCTGAACCCCTGTCACCCTCCCCGATTTGGGGTAGCGATCCCAGGTAACCTTTTCTGTGACCCAGCAGGAGGTAATTGATGCGGAACATTGCGTTTTTCACATCCTGTCAGGGCTGAGCATTACTGACGTCTCCTTATTGGATCAGACTAAAATAGATTCACACATACAATCGCGCGCACACACACACACACACACGGATCTCTGTTGTTCAGTGGTGTAATAAAAACGAACAACATTAGTCTAATTCTGCATTAATAGAAGACCCTGCTTGTGTTTGCTACAAATGCACAATGCCTGAATTGTTTTGTGTGCTAATAGACAAAGTCTTTTTATTAAAAAAAAGGTCTCTCTGAATGCACCAATCGCTGTTCTTTTTTCTTTTTTTGGAGGTGGAGGAATTGAATATTGATTTTTTTTTTCTTTGGCTGATTAGTGAAGAGCCAATATTTCCCACAAAGAGAATAAAGACCTTTGTGCTGAGTTGGACAATTACTCCGCTACTGTTGAATACAGCTTCAGTACATACTGTAATTAAACAATTTAACGCATTTCACGTGATGTCTGATGACAGCAGAAGGAATAGCAAAACAGTGGGCTTCCAATGAATAGAAAACATAAAGAAAGAAAGATTGTGTGTGCATATATATATATATATATATATATATACACACATATCTTTTTTCTTTACTGAATAACGTAAACAAAAATGAAAATAAAACAATAATCTTTTAAAACATTGATGTAAGTTGATGCAAATTTCTCAATAATATAAAAATTTCTAGTTTTTCCCAGCTGCCAGCTATATTTAAAACATTTCAGTGGCTACAAATTGCTCTCAAAATCAGTGTAAAATGATTAAAGTGATTTTTAAAAATTGAGTAATCATGAAGGAAATGGAGTGCTCACAAGGGGGGACAACTCTATTTGTTTCATTCTTTTTGCTATGCTGTGTTTGTCAGAACAAATAAAAGGCAAGGTAATGCCTGGAAAAGAAGGAATTTACATTCTGGCAGTGAGGTACAGTGGTCATATCTCTATCAGGATGCGTCCATTTGTGACTGTGTATTGTGCTCAGGAGAGGACACAATCTGTTAGGCGGCGCGTGGGTATGTGTGCATTTATTGTCCTCCTGAGAGCAGTCCGCTTCACAGATGAAGGTTTAGCTGCTCTACAGGGGTCTGTAGGATCACTCCTTCATTCAAGAGAGAGGGTGAACCAGGAGATGTGAACCTTTTTGATAATTGTATTATAAATAAAAACAACCCAGACAGAATATAAAAAGAATAAATAAATAAATATACTGTACAAATATATATATATATATATATATATATATATATTCATAAAACATAACCGTATTTAAAAATTTTACAATTATCCAAAAAAAATAAAATAAATAAAAATAAAAAAATAAATATATATACTAATTAAACTGAATTTATTTGATCAAAAATCATAAATAAATGTAAAAGGATTTTTATAATTATTTGATTAATAGAATGAACATGAACAGCATCATTTCAATTATTACAAACATATTTCTTTTTTGAAAAAATGTCATACATACATTGTTACTTTTAAATAGTAGTTTCATATTGTATTGGATGCACTCTTTTTCACAGACAGCTGTTGCATTCAAACCAGCAGGAACATCATCTGTTTTTGTAACATCGTGGCCAAATTACATGCAACCTTTGAATATGTAATGGCTACATAGAATTATGTGAAATTGTATTTATTGTAAATAAAATTGCAATTCAACTATTAAGAGCTAACTTAAGTGCATTGTGCATCAAAATGACATTTTCAGTGTTACATTAATTGTTGAATTGAATCCACCAGCAAGGACTGACAGCAGAAGTCAGAAAGAAGGAAAGAAAACTGAAAAAGGAGGGTTGTAAGAAAGAGAGAGGACGTTCATTTTGTCCTTTTGATAATTGTCCTGGGCGTTGATAACTGGCCCCCACCACAGACAGGTGTAATTGCTTTACTCTTTCAATAACAGTGCATATAATGAACCCCTGTGCCTTCACAGAATGACAGTGTGTCATTTACCATTCTCTCAATGTTCCACTTTCTCACACACACACACACACACACATTCATGCACTCATACAGAAGAACATACAAACACACACATTTATTCTTACCTCTGTGCTAGTGTTTAGGTTTCCGCCTCAAGGGCTTTATTGAGATGAAATGTCAGTTTTAATGGAAAATGTGATAGAAACAATATAACAGAACAGAATATCGCCTGGGCAGAGAAGTTGCAATGGGAATGTGTGTGTTTGTGTGTCCATTTGTGCGCCTGTGTAATAGAATACTGGCCCTCCGTGTCTTTTCTAGAGAATAGTTTCCAGGCATAGATAAGCCATTGGTCTCACTATAAGAGTGAACATCAATTTTGGCAGAAGTTCACTTGTGTGTGTGTGTGTCATCATCAAACAAGAGGGTCCACGCACTGTAGACTCAGGGGACGGGTGGGAACACGCTTAAGATTAAGAAGTCATTTTAGGGGAAAAATGTCAGCGGTCGTACTTCAAAGGCTTTCGGGGGAAAACACACATCACTGCGGCGTGTGTGTTTCTGAAGGTCATAAGTGTACCTTTAGGCACAGGGAACATGCAGCTCATTATATGGTTGTACATTTGTAGTGAGTTCATTTGCCAGCCGGTGCTACTGCCGCTGTGGAAAAACAAGTTTGAGGTGGTAGAAATGGCTGCCGGGTTCTTTCCTTGTGTACACTGGGGGCGAATCACAATTTACATACTACTGCCTGGCACAAAAGGCACAAGTTTGCTTGTTATAGGACAGTGCAGTCGTAAGGCTAAATTGGACTGTCTTCATTTCACAGAATGAATTGTCAACGTTCATAAGTTCAGTGTCGGTTAATGAAAGGTCATTTTTATGATTTTTTGGAGTGAAATAGCTGAAATTGCTTTGTGAAATGTGAAATTATACGTGGAACTGTATTCCAGTCTAGGGTTGTGTACATAGATAATAGTATTGTGTATCGACGATATTTACTTTTTTCACATTTTTACAGTGTTGCACATTATAACCAATCACACATGATTCTGTTGATTTCATGAATGCAGTTCAAGGCTCAGTTGAGTTAGGCTGAAACAGCTGAGTTTTGTTGTTGAATTCTCTCATTATAAAAAATGAAGTGCAGATGTAGGTGTGATGTAAGTATAAGAGATTTATTCATCATATAGTCTTGACAGCTTCACTGATTATAACAGGAGTGTTTTTTAAAATGCATATACTCTTGCTAGATTGAAGTCAGTGTTCTTTGATGATGTAAATGTGCATTGCTCATTTTCTGTAGCTGCTGAGGAAACGTAAGCACTATATTTAGTAACACACAGTGTTTCTATTAAATTGTCATCATGTTAAAATATAAATTCAGTCATATTAAATGCATTAGGATTCTTTTAGCCTTACGTTGGAGTTTGTTTACTTTTACTTACAAATTTAATAAGTAATTAAATTTGCATTATAATATTGTGTATCGTGAACTCACAGGCTGATGATAATTTGATATGAAAGTTGAGCATTGTACCCAGCACCACTGTAGTCAGCAGACCTGAAACTATTTCATAGCTGTGCATTGAATAAAAAATAAATCCACGCCATATAATATTTGTGAAACAATCAGAATCAAGCATTTATCAGACCTGTGGAATAATATAATACTGTACCTTATAATTTGTAATGCGCTGTATTTTATTTTAATATTTTAAAATGTAATGTACGATGGCAAAAATACTGTATGATGGCCAAGCTGAATTTTTGAATTTTTTCCAGTCTTCAGTGTCACATGATCCTTCGCAAATTATTGTAATATGCTGATTTGCTGCTCACAAAACATTTCTTATCATCATAAACGTTGCTACTTAATATTTTTGTGAAAACCTGCCATGAATAGAAAGTTCAAAAGAACAACATTTATTTAAAATACAAACCTTTTTTTGTTTTTTACATTAAACAAGCCTTTACTGACACTTTTGACCACTTTAGTGCATCTTTTATGAATAAATGTATTAATTTATTTCCAAATAAATAAATATACACACACTTTTAAACATTAGTATATACTTTTTTCCAGCACAAAATGGCATTCTGTGTTAGCATGTACCAAATGGGGACACAGCTTCCAACAGGAAAAGGGAAATAAGTGTGAGGCTTGGTATTGTTTTTATTGTTACTTCCTGGATTACCTTTTGCTTCTTCATTACTGTGGCAGAATTGAGAACAGTACACCATCCTAAGGTAATGTTCAGTAGCACACCAACATACTACTACTGCTTTTACAACTACCATTTCAGCACTGTGCGGTATGCATACAGTAATGTACACATTCCCCTGTGCATGAAAAACCCAGAATTACCACATTACAAAATGGGAGCACATTGAACAGGATGCCATATGCCACGGTGCAAGGCACTGATCTTGACCTTCTGTTTACGCAGGATTGCATGAGTAAAGTAAGATATGTTTTGATCTGTTTCTTGACAAGCTATTGCATCAGTCTGCTTGGAGTCAAGATGGTTTTGCATAAAATTATATAATAAATGTAAGATAGTTTTTGATAAATGTGATAAATGATAACTGTTTTGATAAAGGTGATTAATGGGCGGTAGTAATTAAACACTTTGTAATGGGGTGATAATCTAATCTACCACCTTTACCCTACAACCATGTGATAATATATACAGGGGGTCGTGAGAATGTTTTGTTTCACAGACATACGTGGTGATTTTAATCCTGTCTGAATCTGCCATGTCTGTGTTTTTCTCTCTCAACCTCTGTGATAATTCTAGAGTCCCAATGCGATGTCTGTGATATTCTTTTTCACAACACGTTTCCTTTTGTGTTTCGGCTAACACGATATGCCATAGATGCTCTGACCACACGCACGTTTAATATATTTTGATATATAAAATAAATAAATAAATACAAATAAAGAGCCAAATCACTGTAAACTGTTAAGACTGGCAATTTTAATGTCAGTATCAGGTAAGATTACTCATGTTCATTTCTGCACTCGGTTACATATGTTTTAATTATCAAAATGAAACATAGGTTTACTACAAATAAAAATCATAATAGTTGAACTCAAGTAACCACACATTAACATGGTTTTGCTGGACTAGCCATTTAGCTTCACCATGGTATTTGTGATTATACTAATTGTAATCAATCTGAATGACTAGAGCAATGCACGCA
>JAUCMU010000013.1:14199651-14225847 GCA_032275025.1 Enteromius treurensis
TAATATACTGGCACGTTTTTCTCTTGATTGTTTACTTTCACTTTAGACACAAGCAACTGTGTTTAACACTGTGTGTTCTTGACAGTGTGTTCTTGGTTTCACAATTTAATGCAATAAGATTTTTATTATCAACACAATGGCCCAGTTTCACAAACATGGCTTAGTTTAAGCCAGGACTAGGCCTTAGTTTAAATTTTAAGATATGTCAGAGCAATGCATTTTAGTCTGTGACTAGCTTAAGCCTTCTCTGTGAAACCAGGAGAATATCACAAAGATTAATAGATTAACGGCGATATTTTTTTATCAAGCGATAAGAGTCTCGCGTTAACTCAGCACGTTAACGCCGATAACGGCCCACCACTAATATATGTATATATATATATATATATAATTATTTATATAGTAATAATAATAGTAATAGCCTATTCCTCTTTCTTTCTTTCTTTTTTTCTTTCTTTCTCTTTTTTGTCTTCAAAATCACTTACTTAGTTAATCACCAGTACACATTATACCAAAATTGATCAAGTCCATGACATGACACGTATTTCATCAAATGTTAATTTTGAAAGTTCGAAAGTGCCACTGATTGAAGAATCACCTGCATATACACATCACCTTGTGTCAACTGATCTGTCTTGCTTTAACGTTGCCTATAACTGCTGCAAGTCAGATGTGAGGGTAAGTCAGCAAGTTGAGTTTCTGGGGTCTTACTTTAAAATAAGGTCTTTAATTCTGCAATGCTTCAGGGGTTCTGTCTAACTTCTGTAAGTTTTTAGAAAGTTTATTAAATGTCAATTTTTTTAAATTCTACGTTCATACTTCACAGTTTTTATCTGCTCCGTTGACCGGCTGTGGGCAGTGTGCTGAGGATTAGAAAAGCTGGCCTTGGTCAAAGGCTTGTGTGCTGTAGGGGAAGACACAACGGTCCCATCTCACACATGAAAACATCAGAGAAAGTTCAGACAAAGAGCAACCATGGCTATTCTCAGAGTGAGCCTTTCTTTACATTTTATCCTGATCAGCATATATTGACTTTAAGCCACAAGACCACAAAGACATACCGTAGCCTCTATATTCTCCTCTATAATCTGCACTGCAAAGGTTATAGCTGTTTGGAAAATGTTAATGATGGGCCAAATGCCGTAGACATTTCATGAAAGATAGCTGAGTGTACAGTAGTATGATAAAAAGTATGAACAATATGCTTTGAGTCTTTATTTACTGCTGCATGACCAGGGCTGGTGGATGTTGCTATGAACTTATTATAGGGACAGTCCTCCTGGAGCCTTGCTAAAGGCCACAGTGCTAATGGATCCTTACAAAAAATGAATCAGCAACCTTCTGGTTACAAAAACTGATCTATAATCACCTCAGAGCAGATATTATAACAGTTATTATCAGTGTAATATAGTAAAATATAATTAGTGCTGTCCAACGATTCATCAAATACAAAATCAAAAGTTTTTGTTCACATAATTTGAGTGTGTACTGTATTTATTTATGTATATCTAAATACACGTCCAACACATATATTTTGAAAATATCTACATGTATATATTTTGATACATTTACATTATTATATTTTATATAATCTTATGTTAAAAATAAAAATGTTTAATGTATTAAAAATATATTTTTATATAAATATTTACATGCGTATGTTTGTATTATATACATAATACACAGTACAGACTCATATATTATGTAAACAAAATATTTTATTTTGAATGCGATTAATCATGATACATTTTTTGACAGCACTAAATATAATATAAAATGATATAATTTATATTGGTGTGAATCTTTTTTCAGTTAGGTTACATCATTATGCTTTTAGGTGGCAGCAAGTACAGTAACTTCTTTATGAGTGAGTCATTTGAGTCGTTCATTCAAGCGATTTGTTCAAATAGCTGAATTATATTAAAACCTCTTATCTTAATGTGTGTGTCAATAGATCATCTATTCAATAGATTCATTTAAAATTGCTAATTCATTCAGAAACCAAACATTAATGACGCGTCGTCGTTCGCTTAAGTAATTCGTTTTCAAAACCACTGACTCATTTGCACATCTGCAGGATGGTCGTAGCTTTGTTTGCAGCTGTTTTACTTGATGGAGCAAAAACAAACCAAGTAACTGCCAATACTCTGACTAAAATGTAAGTTAGAAAATATGAATGTGTTATTTCGATGTGCAGTATAAAAACAATATCACATTCCCAGTCGAATATCAATATGTCTAAAATTGTTTGTAGCACTGACGTTTGACAACAACAGTACTTTTGGTATTGCTTAAAATTTTATTTAGATATGTATGTATTCTGCTCAAAATAGTCAAACATTAGATTTATCCTTGTCATACTCTATGTAAACACACCCAACAAGACGAGTAGAAATAGAAAAAAAATTCAAACTCGAAAAGAAAAGAACACACACAAATGTAACTTTTGGAGTGGGAGCTCTCCGTCTTGGTTATACCATCTTTATTTATTTAAGTCAAACATTTTGGTCGATGGCAAGGATTGAGTTACATGAACAGAGCAAATAGTGCTACAGAGAAAACAAGTTTTTGAGCGTCTGTCTTATATAAAACCTGGATATCTTTGAATTGCATGAACCTTATTGAACATTATGTGAATCTGAATTCATCTGTGCAATATCAAGTGTGCATTCTCACTACCTCGCATACATGCTTTCAGTCACAGAGCATGTCTTTAAAAATGTTAAACTCTATATTGTTTTCTGTGAATAAGTAATTGAAATGATTTTCATATCATTCTGAAGTAAATTTAATCATTTTAGACATATTGATATTCGACTGGGAATGTAATATTGTTTTTATACTGCACATAGAAATAACACATTCATATTTTGTAATATTTTGTATGTTTTTATTGAATCTTGTAAACATGTTGAAAAGCTTCAGTATTTCTTCTGCACTTTCCACATGTTTGAGTTGTGTGCTTTCCTTGGCGGTTCTATTACTCGAACAATCTACATTTGGTTTTGTTTTTTTCAGATCATAATGTTTTGAATTTTCAGACTTTGACAAAGTAGATGGAAAACGTCACTGCTTGTTTAAAAAAAAAAAGAAGAAAGAAAAGATACATGCTCAGTTTTGATCTGAGGAGGCTGTGTTAAAATTCTGAACTGCTGCCCTACTCAAAGGCCAATGTAGTGCCCTTGGGCTACTCACGGCTTTTGTTTTTCGCTTCTGTTCTCTAAATTGCTCTTCGTATTCAGCACTTCTGTTTCACTTTCATCATGACCAGTGAGAAAGACGGAAAGCGAGAGCTGCAAGACCTCAGAAGGGAGGTCTTGAAACAGAGCTTAAAGCTCTAACGATCTTTCTGCAGCCTGCAGTTCTTTCTCTCGCTCCCTCTTTCTCTTCATCCACTCCATCCTGTTCATTAAAATCAGTGCAGAGCCCGTTGGGACAGGCACAAGCAGGGCAATGGATTTCTAGTCATTTAGGAGGAGGCGCTAACTGAAAGAGAGCAGGAAGGAGAACACTGGAGGTACAGGATCCCACAGTCAATGAATAAGGCCTAAAGATAACGAATTAGACGCGACATTGTGAACATGTAGAGGAGATCGGTGCGATGTAGCCTTTAGTATTTGTTAAATGACTTTCAGTTAAAGTTTTCAGAAGGACTTTTGACTTGCTAGACTGGCGTGTGTGTTCATCTCTGCCTTCTTAAACAATGAGAATTTCAAATAACTTTTTTTTAATATATATTTTAAAATGGAATTTGTCGGGAAAGCTGTACAGCAGCCATTGCACTAGTTTTCAGTGTCACATGATCCTTCAGATATCCTTTCAAACCAATAGCGATCAATGTAGCATTATTAATTAATCATTTTTAGTGGTCTTCATGCATTAATTTCTGTGATGTGACTATTGCATTATTGTATGCTATGTTGTTGTAGTTGTTACAGTAATGTTTTCACAAAGTGAGATGAAATAAGTTATATGCTAGGTAGAATGTGCAAGTTCACCCATGCATTTATTGTTTATGCAGATGTTGTATTGCCTATAAATTGTAATATTATGTTCATGTTGTGGATACAGGCAGCATACCATATAGGATGTGTGTGAGTAAACTAATCAGAGTGGTTCAGTTCACCGGTGTCTTTCAGATCAAGTGAGTCAATATGCAACATACAATGATTGGATTGTTTGGATCAGTAGTTTCTATATTTCATCTTTAAAAACATTGTTATCTCGTTGTTAAAGGCATGGTTCATCACAGGATGAAAAAAATGTCATTATTTCTAAGTCCCTTGCCTTTCTAACCCAGTATTATTTTCTCTCCTCTGTGAAATGACCTAAAGCTGATTAAAAAAAATAAATAAACAATGACAACTGGAGATTTTATACTGGAGATGTTAGACTAAAAAGTTTTCTGTGTATATATATATACATATATATTTATATATATGTATATATATATATATAAAACTGCTGTCAAATGATTAATCGTGATTAATTTCATCCAGAACAAAAGTTGTTTTGTTTGTTTGTTTGTTTGTTTACATGTATACAATGCAATATAATTTGTATTGTAAATATATTTAAAAATATAAACATAACATATTTTTCTTAAATATATACATTTGTATTTATATATACATATTTTATGTGCACGGTAAACACACAAATTTTAGATTAACAAAAACTATATAATAAGACATTTTTATGGTGTGGTTATTTTTTGGGTATTTAATCCTCCATCCACTTTTATTCCCCTTGTATAGAAAAGCTGCCTAAGGACATTCTGCTCCTTTGTGTTTTAGCTAAGCAAGACAATATTACTGCGTTAGCTTGGCATGGTGAATGATCACAGGATTTTCATTTTCCCTTTAATATCTTTCAATCTTGTCTTTCTCACCACATTTTCGACAATAGCATGTTATAATTCTTTGTTACCTATGACAAAAACTATTTGTCAGCAAACATTTCCGTCAGTAATTTTGTTGACGAGATTACCTCTGATTAGACCCCCTGACGAGTTCTAAATAGCGAAATAAAGGCAAATGATTCCACTTGCTGAATATATCTCCCTACCATGTCTCCTCCTGGTTTCACAGGCCATTGTGTTCTGGAAAGAAAACCACTTGTGAGTCATACGCGGTCAGACTACCTTTCCCTGACCTGGAGCGAGCGCTTCCTCGGAGGGAAATTATTTCTGCTCTCGTAGTCCTTAATACTTAAAGGTCCATCAACCGGGACCTCCAGCCAGTTTGGATGTGCTGTAATAAACCAGACGGACAAAAATGGCACGTTATGGCTTCCGCCCCCTCCCTGCGACAAAATGGATTCACACCATTTCAGCCTCAATGGGCCCTTGTGGATCTAAATGTCTGTTTTGAAATATGGAATACAAACTCTATCGGGATTGACAGTGTCTCACCGCCAGCGGGCTGTAAACAGACCGCAGGTGAAAAGGGAACGGTAATGTCGAAATGAACCCCAAGACTAACCATACAGTAGATGCAGTGAAACGGACCCCCTTTGGGCTTTAGGTGCACCTTGAGTGTATAACTGCTCTTTATGTACTGACTCACTGTCTTTTCATTGAAAATACATTGGATTGCTTGATGATGGTGGAAGGCATGCCACTGGGTCTTCTGATGCAGTGTTACCACACGCTGTCAATTTTTCTTAGCGGCGGGGGGGAGGCTGTCGTTTCGCTTTCTGTCTTGCTGTCACCACCTCCCCCTCTTCCTTTCTTCTTCATTTCGGTCTCTTTTCTCTTTTTCATTCACCGCCGTTTGGCCCTGTTATGGCTGCGGCCCATCTGTGGGCAGTTAGAGCGCTTTGTCGAAAGTAAGAGAACCCCACTCTGAAAATATCTCTCTCTCGCTCCATCACTCGCTCTTATTTTGTCTCAATTTCTTGCTATCTCCCTGGGTCCCTCATTTGATGGTCTCTTTAGTACCTGCTCTGGCTTTTTTTTCTCTGGTTATTTTATTTTCCCTTTCACTGTCTCTCTCTCTCTGCTGTTCTGTCACTCCCGCCCTTCCTTTCTCTCTGGCGCTCTTGTGGACCCTAAACCCTCCTCCCCTCCACCAGTGAGCGGTAATGACAGACATTTGTTTAATCCAGGCAGTGGGAAATGAGATTAGAGAGAGGAGAGGAGAGCTTACTGCACTATCTCCCACACTGTGCCCACAGGCTCCGACTGCACGATGAAGGAAGAGAGAAAAGACAGTGCAGGCGGGGAGAGAAAGCGACTGTGAGATGCAGAAATAAGACTGAATATGCATGTATGTGCAATTGTTTACTGACTGTGGGCCCTAAACAAAACCGCTGCAGAGACACTGTGTCATTATTTCACTTTGAGTGCAAACTCATCGCTGTGATGAAGAAGATGAGATGACGATTAACAATTTAACCCGAGGGATATCCCCTCCCATTCAACCATTCCTTCAGTGTTTGAGAAATGATCATTGTATTTTAAGAGTTTTGTTTTGCTTGGCAGATTGTGTAAAATACCAGTTTTAAGTGGTAATCGCAGGACTGTCGCTTGATTTCACAGGGCCCAGGATAATAAAAAGTACAAATAAAAAGTGAGCTGTAATCATAGTGTGCCTAATGCCTAATTAATATCTGCCTTTAAGCAAATTATTTAGGACTAATGGACAAAATGTCTTATAAAAAATATTAATGAGCAGTTGTGTAATAAAGGTGATGTTAAATTATGCATACCCATTATATATAGCTTGCTGCAAACTTGCATTGACAGTCTGTTTTTAGGTTAAAAACAATAAATAAATATAAATATTAAATACAGTTAATTTGAATACATTTTTTTAATTGAATAACAATAGTAATTATAATTGTCAGTTATACTTTATAGAAAATATCTGCACACTAGTATTTCTTATTTTTGTTATTATTATTATTATTAGATTCAATTGTATTTATTTTTTGAGATCTATACAAAAAACACTGATTAATTGAACCAGCCTTGGTTATTTTTTTACTTACAAGCAGCATGATAGTCGTGGCGCAGTGAATGAATATAAAATCATCCACCCTTGATAGGTGCCTTGTTAACGTAGCAATGTTACAGTGAGATATATGCAGACTGCAGAATTTCAGACTCTCATCCAATTTTTAATGTTTTGTCAAAACAGCAGGCAGCGAGTGAAAAACAATTCAGTGATTATGGATAACAAAATCTGCTGATGAAGCTGTTGGCCCCCTACTAGCCCTTGGAGTTCTTTCTCTGTTGGTAGTCAAGAGAATTTGTGTTACTCTGTGTGTAAATGCACTGTTTACCGCCTTTCCTCCTGAGCTCATTCTTTTCTGACAGAGCTGCCAAAGTACCTTTCAAATACAGATGCATTTCCCTCTTTTTATTTCTTTGTTCTTAAAAAGCACGTAGGGCACTACGTTAAATAGAATCCGCCGCAGTCTCTGCTGCTTTTGTACCAAAAGTTATTGTAGACCTTTTCTGTTTGTGACATTTGTGTGTGTGTGTGTGCAGAAAATGTGGCTTGACTGACATTAATTTCAAATTTTTCAACGATACAGTATGTATATAGAACACCCTCATAAAAACAAACACTCGTTCAAACAAGTGAGCACGTATTAAAACGAGGACAAATTTTTCGTCACGATGCCAAAAGGCACTGATGTGCTGTATGGACATCAAAACAAAAATATTTTCCCATTTCCCTTGCTTTTGTTTTAATACTGGCCACCCATCAACACTGATGCAAGAAAACATATCTTTTAACTCATATTTTACTTACGTTGTGAAAACCACATTTGGGATTTGGGAGCATAATATTGCATTCATAGATGAAACTTAATAACACAAGGCTCAGTTGATTTACTCATAAATATTGTTCATCAGCAGATTCTTATTTAAAAAAAAAAAAAAAAAAGAAGAAGAATGTCTTACCAGCATTGCATTAATTTGCTACTGACAAAGCAGGCATATTATGGGCATCTTAGCTTTGCAAGAATTTATGCTTACTTTCATCCAAAAAGCAGCGAGCCATATGGTCAGACGTCTATGTTCTCTTAATTCGCAGAAGTTATTGAAACCAAAAGTCTGGATCAGCACCAGTTGTGTCTAGTTAGGCCTTTGTGCTGAGAATCACAATGTCAAATTTGACCATAAGGCTTTTAATAGTATAGTCTCTATGCAGCTTACCGATTAAAACAGGTTATTACAGGATGTGATGCAGTACTTCAGTGCTAATTAGCTTTAAATGTAAAAGCATTTGGCGCTATGATGGACTACAGCAGATTTTAATACGCAATACAGAGCAACTGCTGTATTGGCACGCACAAGCCCTGTTCATAGTTTTATAATGTAGAATAAAGTTTTGTACTGTCAGAAACTTTTTGCCCCTGTGGCAGCGTACATGTGGCATTGTGATCATTTTTCATCTTCATTTCTGCTTGCCGGAATGACTCCTCACCTCCCTGTAATTTCATAAATTTGCAGTCCTTTTTGAACCCTCTGTTCCTGTTGCTAATACTGTGCTTTTGCACTGTGATGTAGCAATTTAATCCTTTTATAAATGTAATACTTCCCATCTTTCTTTTTTTCCCAACACTGCTTTCACATGAACACTTTAGGACACTGAAAAAAATTCACCTTCACCTTTTAATTTTTCAAGAGGCTAAATGCATTTATAGAGGAAATTAACAGTTGATCAAGTGTGATGGTTTCTGAGATGTCTGCTAGAATATTTTATTGTTTAGATTTTTTGCTAATTGTGTCTTGAGCAGTAAATAAGCATATTACAATTATTTCTGAAGGATAATGTGAGGCTTAAATTAAATTAAATTAAATTAAATTAAATTAAATTAAATTAAATTAAATTAAATTAAATTAAATTAAATTAAATTAAAACATTTTATTTTATTTCAAGAAAATAGTTAATATTGTATACAATATACATATTTTACAATATTCTTGTTTTTATTGTATTTTTGATCAAATAAATGCAGCCTTAATGAGCATAAGATTGAGTCAACATTAAATGTCTGAGATCAGAAAATCTAAAATGAAGTGTAAAGGGTAATTACAAGTCAATATTTTTTTTTTTACATATAATGTAGGCAAATACTGTTAATTTAGTTATGTATATGTGCCTTTCTTTCTGAAAATGTAGTGCCTACTGTTTTAGTGCTACACTTTTCCAGTAGTGTTTTTCAGTACTGTTCCTTTATTTGTGTTGTAAATGGTGTATCTTCCATTGTTTAGTAACAACAGCTATAACAAGCCATGGACTGTCTTATCAGAGCATTCTACAGTGTCGTCTAAAGTGCTAGCTCTGTACTTTAGTATTTTGCTGGAGTATCAGCACCAGCCCAGTGCATCCCTTCAATGCGTGAGACGAGGTGAGAGTCCAGCTGGGGAAATTACAGAACCAGCCGCTGATTGAACCACTGATGGAGACCATTTGAGCCTCAGTGCTGCAGCAGGAAATTGAATTACCCTCACAATCTGTTTGTGCTGTACGTGCATCCCTCTGTTGTTCCGTTACCTCTGCCATGTGTGTGTGTATGTTTGTGGAGACTGTTTCGATTACTTCGCTGAATGTGTGAAATCCTCCTGATCTGCTCTACGGTTGCACGCGGCTGGATTTAACCATGTCACACCTACAGGATATTACCTCTTTTATGGTGTGTCACATGACTGTAAGAGGCTGTGCCCACAACTGGGAAAGGTTTAGAGATATGAGATGATGCCTAAAGGCTTCAGACCTACTGAGCCTAGTTATTAGATTGAAAAGTGATATTCTTTGGTCACTTTGGACTTCCATCTTCACATTATCCATACTAAAGCTAGATCCTCTAGATCAGACTCTGACGGATTTTCTCCACAGCATAGATACTATAAACCCTACCGTAGTGAAAAGCACAAATCTTCTTGCGGTTCACCAGGAGACCTGGTGCTGGTTAGGCTGGTTAAGAAGCCTGGGGCATCTAAGGCTATGTGTGCATTAATCAAGTGTACACACTAGCATTTTCAGCCCAATTTTACAGCAGTTTGTACATATTTTAGGATGTAGCTGATTCATACAAATTGGAACAACTTTTGTCTTTGCTAAATCATACACATTTTACAAGTTGCCAATTCGTAGGAATTTGTATGAGTTACCTAAACCTAACCCCGCCCCCTAAACCTACCCAACACTGGGGTTTAGACAAATTATACAGAATGGTACGAGTGAGGTCGTATAAATTACCTTGTAAAATACATACGAATTGGTCGTGTGACTGTGTTGGCATTTTTTGATGGTGGTGTAACTGTTCCTTCAGTGGTTGCTATTGCTGTCATTAGTATAAAATGTCTTCCTTCCATTTGAAGAGACTATTACTTAGCAAATTAGTTTAATTTGATTAGTCTGCATTGCTAACTTATGGTTCTACTGTACTTGCAATGACATTTGAAGGGAACTCTACTGCCACCTTGAGTACTGAAGGTTATTACCAATGACACAAGCACATGTTTAGTATGGCATGTTTGTGTAAAGTGTATGACTGGCTTAATCCTGTTGCACAGAAATAATTAGTAATAGACAAAGCAATTTACTAAAGCAAACACGATGTGTTTTTCCTCTCTGACTTTGGCAAGTATCCAGTTAAAGTTTTTGTGGCTGAATATGGCAAAATACATTATCCAAATTGGAATAAGTAGGATCCAAATACGTGCTGATATGGGAGATGAGGTTTAAAATCCAGCCCGTTTGGCTCTTTTATCCTCAGTCTCCTATCAGTACAGTGACAATAAACAATACAACTATATTTGTGTGTGTGTGCGTGTGTGTTTTAGCGCTGGTTAAGCTCAAATAATGCAAACAGTTCTCTGGAATGATGTTTATTTTCGCCGTCGCTGCTTCTGATACCAAAAACCCTCAGCAGTGCACTTCTGCTTATTTAAGCAATCAAGAACGCTTTACCTCATTGTTATTCTGCACGCAATCCATTAGTAATAATTAATCTAAACAAACAAATGGCAGAAAACAATAAAGTCCATTGTTGTTTTTCATAATCAGACAACTAATTAATTTGCCAACTTTCCGGCTTTCTCTGCAGCAGGGGTAAAGACATGGAGGAACATGGAAATTTCAGCTTCTCACAACGCTCACTCCAATTAATACAGAAATCCATGTGGAACAGAAAATTGTTTGTTGCCATTTGTGCAATGAATAATTCAGGTTTTTGTTGTGGGAGTGTTTTGTTGGTAGATACATTTCTTTGCATCGTCTTCTGTCTCATTCTGTTTCCCTCTGCTTGGTTTAACAAGACCCAGCAGAATTGCGCATCACTTCTGCACTTAAAACGAAACTTTAGGACATTTGCTTGTTCATTAGTATTATTTTAATTCCAATGGCGGGTGTTGTTATAAGAATGTGTTCAGTAAAGCATTGCGGAGGATCTTCAGAGACCTCGCCGGTTCTGTCACATTGCTACAAAACACGAATGGTGAGATGTAAAAAAGAGCTTGTATGGTTCATAGAAAACCTTCACAATGGCTTTAGTTTGGGTATTTCTTTCTGTGCGCAGGCAGTGACCGAAAACAGTATTGAACAAGAAACAGAGTAATCTGTATTTTCAGAGAAAGAAATAAATTGCGATGACCTTTCCATTTCAGAGATGTATGAGAGAGCGCATATATAGTCCTCTTGCAAGAGTGATTTAAACGCATAATGAAAACGCGTGACTCAAAGCAGCAGACAGTGTATAGACAGGAAAGGCTGAGTGGGTCCTTGGAATGCTGCAAATGTTTTGTACAATTATTTTCTTCAGGCAGATGCTGCTTAATTGAACCTAAATGCGTGTCTGCATCTCAAATGAATCATCTGTGGAGGAGAGTTTCTTAGTTCATTATTCAAGTGAAATGAGTATTTATCTTTAAGATTTCTTTCAGGGCAGAAGCAAGTTCCTTGATGTTTTACAGTTGGCTAAGTTTGCCCTGTACGTGCTGGGAGTCTGAAATCGTAACAGTGATTGTTAGTCATCTCCTGGTGAGCGCTACAAGGTTTAGGCATGGGCGAGAGTTCAGACACAGCGTTAGAGTCTGCATCCATGCCAAAACGCCCAGATTGTGTGCCAATGAATCTGCGTGAAGCCTTGGGGAGGAGAGAGGAACTGCCTGAATTCGCAGCAGTGGGGGATGAGATACTGAATAAATGAGAAATTGTTATTCATGTAGAATAAAAGAACATTGTTTGGAAGACCTACAGCGCTCTGGATTTTTTTGGTGATTTTCACCCCAAATAGAAGTTTTCAAACATGCGTGAACTTGGAGACAAAACTCTATTCCAACCCGAAGAAGATACAGTCAGTTAAGCTGGCTCATTGAAAATTGAATTCGCCCTTCCTCATTTCCGCGAAGACAATCAAGTGGAACTCCTGAAATGAAAAAACAAAAAAAGAGGAAAACCTTGTTTAAACATTCTAGAGCAGGGTTATTCTCAGTTGTTAGCATGATATACTTAAGCGTACTGCAATGACACATGTGCTAACAGGGTGCTATTACTGGCTATGATTTGGCAGTACGGTAATATTGCTGGGTAATACAAATTTTGGACACAATTTTGACACTTGCTTAGACAAATAGTTTCAGACAAATCCAAAGCAGAATCAACTGCTATGACTTCAAGCAAAACATGCTAATGGTGTATTGTTATCGAATTATTATTTTTGTTTGTACAGACATTTATTTGATTTCCTTCTGAATTATTCAGTGTTTATGACTGAACTGGCTAAATGAACAATGCAATGACTCATTCTTATAGAATTTTTTTTTATCAGTGAATCAGTATATTTCAACAAATTTTTTTACAATTAGTTAAATTTCTTTATTTTAATGAAGTGGTTGGATAAACAGTTCAGTTCAGTTGTTGTGCTGAATCCTGTTGATTATATGCTCATATCTGAGTTGTGTATAAAAGTCAGTTTCATTTTCTAACCGTCTCTCTGTTTTCTCTCACTTGTAGATACCATGCTGTCATCTGGCCATGGTGAGTACTTGAGAAATATGTTCCCGGATACAGCTCTGCATGTCTCTGAATGTGCCAGATCTCAAATGTGATTATTGTTTTTCAATGTTGGTCGGCAAGCACGCGTGACTCCATCCAAATGGAGCATCACTGCGGCAGCAGATGTACATCTTTTTTTTTTTTTTCTGAAACTCACTTATCATACTTTCAGGTCTGTTGGCTGACACGGAGAACCCAATCTTTGTTAGTGATTACTGAAGACTCACCTCTGCTCCCTCGGTTCTGTTCAGAGTTTCAGAGCTGGCACATTTTCCCAGCATGCTCGTTCAATCATTCTCGACTCACTCCGGTCAATCACCCCTCGTGGTTCTATTGTTCGGTTCACACGCGCTCGGTCTGGCTGTTTGTCAAAGATGAGGCGCTTGCCCTGGGAGCCGCTGGTTAGATAGACCTCTTTTTCATGTGCATTTGACTCAGCGGGGGGCGATCTTTAAAGTGTGTGTATTTGCTATTGAATTTATACTGCTATATATTCTCAAATTTCCTTCCATTTTTTGCAAAATATAGCACTGGAAGTTTTGCGCATGTGCCAGATATATAATGGACTGCATGACCAGCATATAGTCCACCTGCAGAGATGCTAAGGCCACTGGAAAAATAACACCTGCGTTGTCCATTTCTGCATCGGAGATGGAGAGCAAGAGCGAGATCAGAAAGGAACGAAAAAAGCCTTGCAGAGTCTGCGCTTAAAGGGCAGTCCTGTCCCGAACTCGAGCTGTGTATGTTTTGCACTCAAAGCACACTTGCCCACAATGCTTCGTGGAAACAAGACGTGGCACTGGGTTTTTTTTTTTTCATTTACTCTGCACTTTGCACGAGAATAGGATATGTGCAGGCCAGCAGGGTCTATTTTTCCAGGCCAGCACATTTGCCAGTGCTCTTTTGTCAGACAGTAAGCTGGTACAAATAGTGTGCTGCCCTTCATGATTTCTGCAAATGCACCATAATGGATAATAATACAGCTAATGCAAGCGTTTTGAATAGCTTGAAAAGGATTTAAAAAAAATAAAAAAACTCTCCGGACAATAGGGTTCCTTTATTTTATTATTTTTATGTACTGCATTTTTACTGTGTTTGTGTGGTGTTAGTGTAAACGGTGCAAAGGGCCATATGGTCGAAGCAGTTTTTAAAGATGTTGACGACATCATCCTGACAACAGTAATGGTGACGGTCACTGTTTGGACAGCAGGCATTACTCCTCGGGCTGCTTTACACAAATGTGTTCACACAAACACGAGCACACTCTGTCCTCCTGTACAGAGCTGTGAGTGTGACTCAAAGTGGCTAGGCCTGAGGTGTACACATAAACATCATCAAATATGTAATGTACAGGGATATATATATATATATATATATATATATATATATATATATATATATTCATATACACTGTACTCTATATAGAGGGATGAGCACACTGGCCCTGCATGTACAAATGTAGGACCCAAATTTAGGTCATGAGAATATAGGATCTACTAGTACATAAATATACACAACTATGTGTTTAAAATATGTTAATAAATAGCAGTAGGGGCAGAAAATTAAAATGGGTATTGGCAATTTTTATATATTTTTATTAAACTTATAAATTTATAATATTACGAAATACTTTTATTTAGATTCATATTTTCTGTTTATTAAGGATTCTATAAAAATAATTTAAGAGGAATACATTTTTCTTAAGAAAATCATTTGTATGTTAAAATTTTGCTGAAATAACTGGAATAACGACCATTAAAAATTCAGCTTTGCATAACACAAATAAAAAGCATTTTTAAAATGTTTTAAAATTTTTGTTTATATTTTACCCCATAAATTTAGTCAGCATAATAGACTTTTAAAAATGTAAAAAAAATCTTACTGATCTGAATGTTTTGACAGGTTGTGTATTATTTAATAGCACATACTATATACATAAATACAGAATGAAAAAAAAATATTAATTAGAATATGGATGTGGCACTGAGTTGTAATTGAATACATTTAATGAATTACTGTTAACTTATACTAATTTGACCTTTTAGTTTCTTTTTGTCTGATCAACACATTTCAGTGTAGTTTACTTGATACTTGAGTTTTCTAATATCATGAATGTCAAGGCCGCAGCCGAGTGCCTGTATCACCTATAGGACATGCTGGCTCTGTATAGACACAAACAAGAAGTAAATTCTTATATGGGTGTTTTTGCTGTATGTTGCACTCATTCTCTCTCCTCACTGCCTCCATCTATTCTTCAGTGTGAATACCAGTTGATGGCTTAAACTAAAGCAATGAAAGCAGCAAAGGGGGCGAGTGTAAGAGAGATGGAGGAATGAAGATGAAGGAGTGAATGAAGGAGAACTATGTGTCCTTGGCCTTTGTGTGGGTCTGGCTGCACTCTGCGGTTTTGATGACAGAACGCTTTACAGCTGTCAGCTTATAAGCACCTCGCTACCCAAGAGAAAACGACACATTTTTCCTTTTATTTAACAAATTTCAATTTATCTTCTTATTACCATTTCCCTTATATTTTATCTATGGTAGTTTGTTTTAATACATTTTTTAATGCCACTGACTGTATTGTAAGATAACATATATTTATATTTTGTATATACTTTATGTATGTATGAGTGTGCGTGTGTGTGTGTGTGTGTGTTTTTATATATATATATATATATATATATATATATACGATGACAACTTGCAGATCACTGCTACATTTATTCTTATTATCAGTTTTATTTTCTTCATTTTTAATTCATTAATTAATTTTTTTGGACAATGTGACACTTTTTTCAGGACTGATTTTTAAATATAAATTAAAAAGAACAGTGTTCATTGATTTTTGGGGGGACTGAAATCGTAGTGTTAATAGAAAAATTACCAATATGGCTCCCACCTGACTTGCCTGGACTTTGCTATGTTTCTCCTGCAAATTCTTCCCATCCATTTCTCTTCTTTTGTCTCTGGTTTTCTCTAGCCCCTCACTCTTTCACAGTTTAATTGGCGCTACCTAAGGTAGGCCTAGGTGTAATTGTTATAGTAGAAAGTGCCTTGGTCGGCTGGTTTTAAAGCCTTTTATCTGTAATCTCCCGATTGATTATGCTTTTCTCTGCCAGCTGAGCAAATTGTTCAAACCCATCAGGTGCACGGCAGGAAAAAAAAAAAAACAGCAAAAGAGGAGCTTCAAATCATAGAGCACATCGGCTAGAACATCAAATTTACTGACAGACAACACAATGCTGCTTTTTAGTTTACACATACACAGACAAATGAAACACAGATGTCTTCCTCCCTCCCCATGTCACTGAGGGTTAAAAATGGAAAAAAGGGGAAGATTAAAACGTGTGTAATCTGTAATTTAGAAAGAAAAAATAAAGAAGGAAGTGTTTTTTGGTTGTTTTTTTTTTTGTCTAGCTGTTGGCGTGTAATTTATCAAAACATTATTTGGGCTGTAGTGAATTGCAGTGAATGATTTCTACAGCAATATTGCAATTCTGCTGGCAGCTTCAAAGTCCACCCAGCTTGATCAATATCTTATTCAGCGCGATTGTATTTTTAATACAATACAGTAATGAATACCGCCACCCAGGGGACTTGGCGTAGCCTCTTATTCTGCATATCTGTCTCAAATGGGCCCTCCTGTTAGCCTGTCATAATGTTAAAAAAATGCCATGGTAGGAAATGCATTAGTCTTGAGTATTAGATTTTAATACAGCGCTAAGGAGCGAATAAGAGGAACTTAATAGCTGAGGTTAATGTGGGTGTGATCCAAAACCAGTTGACAGAAATGAAGATAGATAGCTAGAAATGTACTGTTCATACTTAGTATGCCGGGTAAAATCCTAGCTCCTCACTGGGTTTTCGCTCTCCTTCTGTTTCTCGCTTGCACTCTTTCTCTTTCGCCATCTTCCCAGGAGAGCTGTATCTGTCCTGCTAATAGGACCACCAGTGGAGAGGCTCTCTAGTAGTCATGCAGTGAGGTGAAACGTCCAATTTGGCTGCCGCTTGTGGGAGCAGTGTCCAGACTCTTACCATCATGTTGGCATTGTGGGATAGAGATGCTGGTTGTAGATTGGCAATGGTATGACAGGTGTTCCCTCTGCAATTACCACTGGTTTTTAGTGTGTGGAAGTCAGGTTTTTTGCATGGCAAGGACCAAATGTACCCACAATGATGGTACAGTAAAACCAGAGTTCACCTTAACTGTGGGGAGCAGAAAACTGACCCCTGGAGAAAAATGGTGTAATATACACATTAAGTGGGAAAAGGCTTTTGTAAGGTGGATATATTGTGGAAAATGTTTCAGAGTTATGCAGTTTGTTGAGGATTGTGTCTTTCAAACACATGAAGTTAAGTTTTTTGTGCGTTTATTAAAGGTGTAATTTGTGGTGTGCTTTCACTTGTGCACAGTAAAGACCGGTGTCAGTGCAAATGGATTAAATGGGACCGGATTTATAGCGCAGGGTTTATCAATCCTGAAAGTAATTTCAGAAAAGGTGACTCTGCGAGGAAATTATTGTGAGTTAATAGAGCAGGTATAAATGTGAGAGGTGGTTTGCACTAGGCTGTTATTTTGATAGAATTAAAACTTTGAGACAATAGGATACTGTACTGTGGCCTATATAATTTTATTTTCATGAATTGTTTTTAAAACCACAAAAAATATTGTAAAAGACCTTCTTTTTTTTTGAGACTCTGAATACAGAATGTGTTTTATTTCATCAGGGATCTCGACTCTTCTTCTCACCGGTCACTTTTTGTCTTTTGTGACTAACTTTCTTAGTTGGCATTAATCGGTCCATGCTGATTAACTTAAATATAGTTTATCACATTCAATCTTTTTTTTTGTTTTTTTGACAGTAGTGTTATTTGTGATTTGAACTTTGTGAATGGGAGTTCCTCTTGTGCTATGTTATAAGCGGGGCTTCGATGTTCTTATCACCTTTTAAAAGAATTGTCTGTTTTGCTTATACATCTATGCAACTTTCACTTTTTAAAACTAAAACAAAATATAAATCCATTATTATTGTCAATTAAAAAAGCAAATCAATATAACAGCAACACACTGTACACCACATCCTGCATTATGTATTGACTAATAAATTACAGAACATTTGGCAAACACTGAGGAATCAACTAAAAAAGGGAAATAAAAAGAGCCTCTGTAACAAAATGAAAACAAAAGGAAAACTAAACTTGTTGTCGGTGACAGTGCTTGGAACAGGTGACATGTTTTTTCTCCACAAGAATATCAACATGTTCACCTTGAAGTTTCTCATATGCAATGGCAGTATGAACAAGCTATACAAAACGGTGGTCGCACCAGTGTGACCACACACAAAATGTAGTCGCACATGCAGAAAAAAATGGTTGGAGCTATTTATTTTATTTAAAAGGTTATTTTAGTGAAAGAGACTAACATTTAGCGAGCGCGTAAGTTTTACCATTTTATCAAATAAACAGTAAAAAAAAGTTAAATTTAGTGGTAGTGACTAACTATTAGAGAGGACGCAAGATCAGAACCATTGGTCTTCTTGTTAGTGCATCAACATAAAGCACGGCTATTCTCGCTGTGACCCGATTCAAGATTCCCATCTCAAGGTCCTTTCTCCACCCAATGCTTTATTGTCATCTCTCTAATGTCCTATCCTAATAAAAAGCATAAAAAAGCCCATTGCGAGAACATAAGAGCATGACTGGCATTTGGTATATGTGTGCTGTGCAAAAAAAAGCTTCCTTGTGTGTGCCTACTTCGACATATCGTTATTTTGACAGTTATTTTTAATAATTTGCACACAGTATGTTTGATTGTTTTCACAAACAAATTGCCGCTCTTTATTTGGATTCCTAGTAAATCTAGTAACTTAAATTCTTAGTATAGCTCTTTAACAGAGTTTATTTCAGGTAATTGTATGACACTCTGAGTATTTAGGGAACTGCCTTTTTAACGATTTTAAAGAGTCACACATTACACATACCTCACATTATTTGCCAACAGCTGCTGCCAGCCTCTGGAACGCAGAACTTGTGCTTTCTGTAAGTGCATTCTGAGTGTGTGTGTGTGTGTGTTGATACCCATCTGCATGTGTTTGTTTGCACTGCGTTTGAGTTCCAATTAAAAGCATCAGTCCTTTTGGCACCACAAGCTCCTTAAGGAAATAATCTCATATATATAAGCACAGGAGGCACAGCAGATGGTGTGATAGAGGGTTACCACCAGTGAACTGTCACTTAGGATCCCGGATTTATAGTCCCTGACTGTACTGTACTTTTATTTAGCTTTCATTGAAATGGAAGATATTCTTCTTTCTCTACACTATGATGAAAAGACTTAAGACAATGACACTTGTCTTTCATTATAGAAAGAAGCACATTGGTAAATACATTTCAGAGAGTCGCAGCTGCTCTAGAGCTCCACATCTGCTCCGATGTAAGCGTGAGCTCAATACCCAGACTGGAAAAACTGTGGAAAACTGCATTATGGCTATCACCTAGTTCAGCCAGGCACAGATTCAGGAGCTAAATAAATGTGCAGTTCTTAGGTCCTGCAGTAAGGTGGACGGGGAAGGAAAAGACACTATTTAACTACAAGGCTGATGGATGAACAGCTTTTGCTTTTTACCTTAGAGCTAACACCTGTTCTTGCGGTGGTCCATGCTGACAGCTTTGGGCTCGACGGCGCTTTGCCATGTGGACTGTTATTCAAAACAATTAATAGGCCAAATTTGATCACATGCAAGTGTGTTTTTTTCCAACATAGTGGTGACTTACCTTTAACTATGATATTTCCCATCCCCTAACATTCACAGAAGGTATGACTATAAGCCATTTTCCTCGTTGGGACTGTTGGCGCTCCCTCCGTGACATCAGATGATTTCAGATTTTCCTTCTGGGCACATTTAGTCCTCACAATGTAGGCAAAACCTGACCCACACACACACACACTCCAGAATTATTTCAGCTTCCCAGGGGTTGAAAGCTGCCCTATTTTCTTTGCTAATTTTGAGTTTGGTCAAACATCCGGTGTTATGTATGTTAATTCTATCTCTATCTCTGTCGTTACACTTAAAGGTTTATGGCTATCGATAGACGTATTCATGCTTTTCTTTGTTAATTAATCCAATACCCACAAGATGTGCCTGTTAAAGGGGTCGTGAACTGCATTTTTTTGCTTTCAGAAGTGATTCATTGTGCGCCGTAGACAGGTATGTTTGTAAAGCATGTTTTTTTACCACACTGATGTTTTGTATGTCACAAGATCAAGGAAAATGTTAATTCCCAATTCATGGATGCTTCAAAGTGTTTTTATGATGGTGAGTTAATAGGCCAGTTATATGGGCACTTGGGCAGCATAAAGCTATGACAACAGCTATATTATAAAATGATCCATATAATAATAATTCAATTTATTACTTCAAATCACTAGAATAAATGCAGCGATCAGGAAATAAACACCAATAATTGTTTCTTATGAATAATAACTACTATAAACATTCTTCCGGCAAGTGATATAGTTCATTAGTCTGACTACCAGCTGTTTGCGGTTGCCAAGCAACATTGGAACTAGGTGCATTAATATAGAACTCCACTGACACTACTTTTTTGCTAAGACTGTGATTTTTGTGAGTTTAAATAGTGAACTTCTGTTGACCTTTACACTAAATTTTGCTGAAAGCTTGTTCATGTGGTGTAACCGTTAGCCTTGTGTGTGTCTGATCCTGAAATAGAAAGGTTAAAGAGACCCTTTAGGCTCTAGGGCGAATGCTTTCACTCCATCTGCTGTTTTAACGCAGACTCGCACCTCTCATTCACTCCCTCTCCCTTGCGTTCAAAGGCAGCGTAGCATTTAGGCCTATGGAGATCAACTGTGTCCAGGCAAATCCCTACACAAATTAGATAGCAAAAGCCATTATTACATCCAATGTCTTCATGGCACTCCCAGCAGTTAAATTACAACCCTTCTGCTCCTGTTCACAGTCAAAGAACAAAAGAGAAACCATTTTCATTACCGCCAGTCTGTCCCTTTTTCTCCCTTCTCTCTAGATAGGAGGAATAGGAACAAGCTCCGTTTATTAGATGCTTAGGTGGTATCACACATGCCGGTTAGACTTAAAATAAAGAGGAAGGGGGTGTAAAAAAGAGAGAGCTTTTCATAAACTGAATTATATTTCACAGACTCAAAGCATTGGGAATGCTAGTGCCGTTCTCACGCCTCAGACGGCATGCACGTCACACACACACACACACACACACTCAAAACTCTTCCCTTTGCTTTCCTGTCAGGTTTTTTGAAGCAAGTCATACTTCAGGTTCAAACTTCTGCTTTGGTGCTTTTGTTTAACAAGAGAAGCTCCCCACCTAAACAAATTGTCTGTCAGTCAAAAGAGAGCTGAAGCTTTGTATTGTGGATTAATGTATTGAATGCTGTTCTGTGCTCCGGTGCAGACCTTTTTTTCATTGTATAAACATACAATACAGACTACAGCGACATTTAACATCAAGCTTGTCATAAGCAGTGTTGCTGTTATCGTAGAAAAAAAGCTACTACTTCTATCTTAAAAAAACATTTTGAGCAAGACTACTGCTCCGCTGTTTTCAAGCTTTGCCGTTGTGTAGCTTTTTTTGCAAGTCTTATTCATTCACTCATTCAGGTTCATAAAAGACAATTAAAAGTCTTTATACTATATTTTTCATAGTCTTTTTGTATGGACGATAAATAGTACTTATTTTTAGAATACAGTATGTGGTAAATTGTTTCTTTTTATTTATGACATTGTTGTGTAGAAAAATATTATAATTAATAAAATAGATTAAATTACACAATTAATAAAAATAATTAATAATGAATAATTATTAATGATAAAATATTAACAGCTTTTAAGTAGTCAGCTACACAAGGCGAAATGAAGTTTATGGCATTTTTTTTTTTTTTTAATTAATAGGTTTTATATCTGGAAAAAGCAGCTGTAACGTTCAGCTGGACGTGCCAGCACAGCTCTGTTTGGCACTCCTGCTTTCTATGCTGTCTGTGTGTTTTTGTGTCTGTTTTCATTCCTGGACTCCATTCCCCATAATGCACCTCTCCTCACAGCTGTTGCTAGTTTGGTTCAATCATTCAGTCAGTTCCACCTGTGTATATATACCAGTCTGTTTGTCTGTCTGTCACGGATCGTTGTTTCTATGTTTTGCCGTCAACCCTAGCCAAGTTAATTCGTGTTCCTGTATTCATTGTGTTCTGTCATTCGGATTTACTAAATATAAAATTTCTGCCTGTATCTGGATATCCTCTCTGTATCGCCCCACGGACTGATTCACGGTATTTCGGACTCTTGCTTTGTTTATCGTTTACTCTATTGCCTTTATCTCCTTTGACTTTTTTTTTGGCGCTCGATTTCTGCTTGTCCTGACCCTGAGCTTTTATTAAACGTACTTGCACATGAACTTGCACGTTTTACGTTCTCATTTGTGACAATCTGCACAAGATACTAGATGATATTAAACAAGTAGTTTTGAGAATTTATTTTCTTATCTGAGAAATGGACTAAAGCAGCTAAGAAAAACAGTAAGTTGACGTTGCTCCTTTTATCCCCATCGAATGTTCTGATTGGTGTGTGATAAATTTGGACTCCTAGTGTTTCCACCTGGGTAATTGTGTGCTAACCGAGCTCAAGCTGTGCTAACTTAAGTTAACATTATTGAATGCTAGTGTTTTCTAAATGAGCACATGGTGTAAGGACTGAAAAATGTAGGGATTTGTGTGTACAGTTTTGCAGTAACAGGGAATTTTGCAGTAACAGTTTACCAAATTTGATTCTTCAAAGCAGGGAATAGAGTTTAGGGAAATGGGTGTGCTTTTAGAAAAATAGCGTAATGGTTTTGAAATTTTAGTTTAAACGCTTGGTTATAGTGTTCAAGCAATCGAGAAAAAATTTAATTATACATTTTATTTTAGTTTATTTATTTAACCACAATGCCATCGATACATGAGTTTACAACTATGAGGAGTCATGCAGCATATCATATCTTGACGACGAGAGCTGATTTGAAACAGAAAACTGGAGAAAGGCTTTGATTTTATATCTGTAGGACGTCTTTATAGGAGGGAATGGGAATTCTTTGTAAAGTTTTTAAGGGGAAAATATTTGCAGTTCTATTGTCTAATTACACTAACTTTGATACTACATTTAAAATAATACTTGCAAAATGACTAGAAAAAACTAGGTTGAAAATCGTAATTTGAGATTCACGTTTTATTTACTTCTTATAATTGCTTACCTACAAAGACCCAGTTTGCATGAAATCCTCTATTTGTTACACTGTGATCACTGTAGAAAAGAACAGTAAGATCACTGTAGTTGGATTTGAAAGACTGGTTCCTGTACTCCCGTATTTCTCCCAGCAAGGGGTGGAAGGTAGAAGGGCCATCATAAACTCTGATGTAATCACAGCATGTTTCCAAACTAGCAAGCAGTAAGGAGAAACAGACAAATGTATTTGTTTATGTTTTTGTATAACCATACTAATATTTAATCAAAGAATACACATCAAGTGTTCACAAAATAAAAATAAATGACCTTTTGTAAACATTTAGCATTCAGATTTATTCAAAAAATTATGCTAATTTCATTTAACCGCAATGAACTTGTGCCAAACAAGTATAATGAAAGAACCTACTTTACATCGGCGAAGGTCAGTGACACGGTTGTGTTCCCTGTGCTATGGATGGTCCATGTACATCGTGCATTATTAGGGTAGGTACTAGGGTATCGGGGGCTGAACAATGCACCCCTCCAGTCTGTCATATAGCCACCACATGGTTCTTAGAGATAAAGACAGAAAAACAAGAGAATAAAAATATTTTACATTTTCATGAAAAACAAAGAACCCAGATAATCAGTGTATAAAGTTATTCTTAATACTAGACAAATTAACATTCATACCTGAAGTACCTTCAGTGGAATATAGCCAGTAACCTAAAATAACAAAAACGAAGTGTCTTATCAAATGATGTTTTCTATGTTATGTGAAAATATGCATAAAAATCCATATTCTGCACGGAATAATTTTGAAGGATGTTTACCTGTTGTCTGTGACCCAATGATTTTTGCTGTAAAATAAAACAGGCACAACATAATGTAATGTAATGCTTGTCTTTCTGTATGTGCAATGTTTTTTTTATTTTTTATCTATGATTACAAATTTATCCCTTCATTTTAGCAAAGGATATGACAGTACTGTAGGAGCTGTTCCATAAGTTGTTCAGTTTTCTACAGTAAATGACAGTCTTACCCTGAAAGGCAGTTAGAAGCAGACAGAGAAGAATATTCAGAGCTTCCATCTTCTTCTTCTGATCAAGTTTGTCTTCAATTTTTCAGTCATCTCTTATATAGTCAAAACCAATCTAAGAAGGATTTCCTTATTGACACATGAATATCCTGGAGTCTGTGCTGGGAAAAAACTATAGAGCAACATAATCGTGGAAATGATACAGCTGAACACTTATTATTCCTCTTGGTTGAGGAGTGTACAACTACATGTCTACTAACTCTCAGAGTAGACTGGTTAGTAGAATAAGTTAACATAAGTTTCGGATGGTCAGAAGACATTAATACAGTCTACTAATACTCAAGTGACTGTTAGTTGATATGTAGTTGCAAATTTACTTACTGTTAGTAAAATGTCTAAAGTGGACTGTTAAAAAAATAAAGTGTTACCTTACTCATTACTATGTATTAATGTATCGGTACATGTGTTGATACAACGTTTGAGAGTGATCGTGTTAATGGTATTGAACACAGACTATTAGTGAAGGTTTTTACCATTACCTTACAACAGTGGTTCCCAACCACGTTCCTGGAGGCCCCACAACACTGCATGTTTTCCATGTCTCCTTAATCAAACACACCTGATTCAGCTCAGTAGTAGAGACTCCAAGATTGGAAACGGAGCTGCGTCTCATTTGGAAGGCTGCGTCCTCCGGAGGTCGCATTTAAAGGCTGCATACATCATTAGAGAAGTCTCATTTAAGAAAAGCAACCATTAAATTGCACAGTAAAAAAAAAAAAAAGTATTTTACACCGCACAAAAAATAACAGTGAATTTTATTGTGGTCACTTTTCTTAAAAAAGACATCCTTATCGATTTGTGCAGCCTTCAAATGAGATGCAACTTGGGTGTTTCAGACAACCTGGTTGGGCTCACTGCCTTACAAATATATCATGTTTTACAAAAACATGAAATAAATGTATAAAACAAAAGAGAGCAAGTAAGTGGTGTTGTCACGCCCGTGTCTGTGTTTAGTGTGCCTTGTGTTTTGCTCCTCATGTCTCTATGCCGATATTTGGTTATCCCTGTTCTTGTTTAGTTGATTAGTTAACCCTTACCACCTGTGTTCCTCACCTGCCCCACATCTACCCCTGTGTACTTAAGCCCTGTATATTCTGTCCTGTGTGCCGATCGTCGCGGTTATATGGATGTGTGTAGTTCTTTGATTGTCTACTGAATTCATGTAACGTTTATTATTTACCTTATCGCTATGTCTCTGCCTATTGCCTGCTACAACACCCGTGACAGGTGTTATGAGCGACATGAAAGTGGAACCTGTTTCAGTTACCCAGATAAATGGTCTGACATACTTAATCCCAACGTGTCTCTTCTTCACGCCGCATACTCTCTCTCATAAGAAATGCCATGTGTTCCCACTCACTTAAATGTGTTTTGTAGCAGCATAGCACTGCCACAGCGTTATTTGCACTAGATAAAATAGAACTGCATCATTAACATTATCTGCAATCTCAAATCACACCGCTATCACAAACTTTGTGCCAACAGATATTAAATACATACTGCATTCAGCTGTGTTGTTTCCACAGTTATTTTGGATATCCTGGTTGTGATGTATTGCAGACTAAATCAATGTGTGCTGCTGGATAGGGATGTTATTACTTAGTCCTTCTCTATAGTCTGATTAAGGAAATGTTTGCATGTTCTTTTGCAATAAGTGCTTAATCTCTCTCTCTTTTCTTTTCTTTTACAGTTTTTCCCAATTGTTAACACACATTTTCTGAAAGCATGCTTCATATTGTCAGAACTCTACACACAAATCAAAAAACACGCACACAATGGGCAAAACCCTTCAATTCTGCAAAATCAAACAGTACTTTCAAAACAATGT
>JAUCMU010000013.1:14237398-14251510 GCA_032275025.1 Enteromius treurensis
TGTTCAGTGCTTTGCTACAATCTGTATTGTTAAAAGCGCTATATAAATAAAAGTGACTTGACTTGACTTGACCGATGTCTGCAGCTTTTTACTTCAATGTTAATTGATAGATGAAGCTGTTATACTGTAGTTGCAAAGAGGGGAACAACACCATAATTATAAAGTCTATTTATTTAGAATGCAAGTCACTGTTTATGTAATAGTCAGGGCTATGTCTCTTACATAGGGTTATGATGCTTTTGGGAAACCTAGCCAAGGATTCTCAATACCTGTGTTCATAATGTGAATAAAAATAAAATTAATATTTTTTTTAAATAATCATTTAAATTCTTCCAATTAAATAGTATTTGCTATTAACCCGAAGAGTACTGACATCATTTACTGTGTTGTCTGTAGCTAATGTTATTTCTTATTTAAACAAAACAGATTCACAAAGAACACTATCAAAATCTCTAAAGAAATCCCTGACTGTAGGAACCCTGAAACAGTAGCCATGAGCCTGGACAGAACAAAGGATTGTCATTATAACTTACTTTATTGATGCAAAGTGTTCATACAACATCCACTACAACATTACTTTCTTAAGATATTACAAAAAAAAAATCATAGAAGTTATGTTACATGTATGTATGTGTGTGTGTGTGTGTGTGTGTGTGTGTGTGTGTGTGTGTGTGTTGGCTCTTTTATGATGGGTTTGGGGTTTGGCGGCCATGATCAGTCACTCTGGCCCCTCAGACAAGGAATTCCCAGAGTAACGTCAAGAAACTGCGTGACAGCAGCGGCAGCCGTAGGAAGAGGAATGGGATGTGCTGAGTGTGTGTCTGCAACGGAGCCCTATCTGAGCAGCATGCAGCCTAAACCCAGCGCGTCACACCCCTGCGCCTGCATCTGTGTGCAGGCGTTTACCTGAAAGATAGACAGACACAGGGTTTTTACTCATGAACTCCTTTGAGTAAATTTTTGTCGGGTTGCTCTGCAGGTTCTTCACTAACCTTCCTCATCCTCCTCCGCCCATAGGAGGAGGGGTGGGACCGGCACCGTGGTTTATTCTGCCCATCCGTCTGCGCCCAGGGAATCCAGGAGGACTGCAAGAACATCACAGTGTGAACACAGAGAACCTGATCACCTCATGACTACAAATGCAGTGGTTCTGCTGATGTGGGTTTAGATGTACCCTCTGCCATCGCTGAAGCGAGATGATGCGCTGTTGTGTCCATCTTTAGACAGGTCTGGCTGAACGAGAGTCTGGAAGCTGTGGAGACATTAAATCATTAGATCGGGCAGGTCCATCATCACTAGTACTCATGCTCCCAGTGATCTGATCAAACCCCTAACACCAGTTAAGAGTGTGTCGTTCTGAAACCTGACCAACTAAAACTAGCACTAACCTATTCTATTCTGTTCATAAGAACTAGTTACATGTACTGTGTTAGACTAACTGAGACGTGTCATAGCACTTATTTACTGTTGGTCTGGTGTCTGCCAAATGATTAAATGCGAATGTATTTATTAAAGCAATACTTCTCTCAAAAAAGTTATATTTGTTAAACATTTGCCTATGAAGGGAAAAAAGAAACTGATTTGTATCTTGGATGGTCTGAGTGTAAATTTTAAACAAATTTTCAATTCAGGCAAACTTTAGTGCTTGCTTTCTCAGCTCTGGACCTCGAGGGCCACTGTCCTGCAGATTTAAGCACAAACCCTAATTAAGCTGTGCAGGATTAATAGTAAGCTATAGGCAGGTTAGCTCGATCAAGCAAAACTTAGCAGGACAGGACCAGAGCTGAGAACCCCTGCTTTAAAGCCATATCAGCATCAATGGTTATATTTACATTAACAATAAATAAACAAACAAACTGTAAATAACACATTATACAAATAAACTATATAAATAAATAAGTTTGACACCAATTTTACAATTATGTATAGCCTTTATCCTTATTCAACCTTATTTCTAAAAAAAAAAGTTTTCCTATTAAAAGCTGGACAGTCCAGTGAAATTTGCCTACGGTTGTTTTACAGAAAAATCACATACTAATAACGACAGAAGAACGAAGAAAACTTTATTTACAACAGGGTTGACTACTTTTCAGTTGTTATAAAACACATTCATCTTATACTTATTGATCTTTATATATATATATATATATATATATATATATATATATATATATATATTTAATACTTTGTTTGAGAAATGCCACTTATAGCTTCCAAATAAAACAGAGGTTACTGGAGTATGTTTTACAATAAAATACTAAGTTTCTGAGTAAAAATTGTTCTATATCATTTTTTTTTCTGTGCAGAAAATAAACAACAGGTCTTCTGTGCCCTTTGGATTCATTAAAGCTTTATGAAACCTAATGACAAAATTAAAATACAAGCAAAAATATTCATTGATTATACAGGAGAGCTGCTGAGGTAAATTAAAAACTTTACATGAAGGACCACGGGAAACATAGTTATCATTACGCACGACAAGCACCTCTAAAATGTCAGCTCTAATCATTTTCTTAGTCAACGCATAATGAGCTGACATTTGGCATGGAGGTAGATAGGATTAATGTTACTAATGGCTAAATTAATGGCGCTAAAAGTCTGACTGAAGGGTGGGTTGTGTAAAGAGATCCCACAATTAGCTTGGTTTCTTGAGAAACACTTATGGAAACAGGATACAATTAATCAGAAATGCTAGAGCACTCCGGGCCATGACATATATGGGTGGCACCATGCCAGCACAGCGCAAAGATGCGTGACACCCACTCATCTGTCTCTCAACCGTACGGCCTGTTACACACACTGTGCTGTTGTTTGCGGACTCTTTTAAGCCCAATACCCTACAGAGGGACTATAGTCAACTTTTCGGTCATGTGAAAGGTCTAAAAGAGAGATATTTTTATTCATCACTCTCACCAGGCTGCCTTAAGATGTGAATGGGATGATTTGCATCGTGTGCTAATTAACAGCTTTAGCATTTGGATGGTCTCCAGCACTGCGGAGCAGGAAGAGAACCTGAAAGAGAGAATGTCTGTAGGTGTGAGGGATGGAGAGAAAGAGAGAGAGAGTGCAGGATGTAAGAGAACATATGCTTATGTGCTTAGTGGTGTGCAGCAGTGCGCTAATGACTTAACTGCTCCGTAGAGACACCACACTCACAGGGACGTCTGTGTATGTCTCTTTGTGTGTGTGTGTGTGTGTGTGTGTGTGTGTGTGTATGTGTGCTCCAGACTGCGTTCACTGTACAGACTAAGGCTGTGGAGCATATTGAGGTCACATTCTGTGCATGTTTAGGTGTTCCAGATGTGTAAACAAATGGGTCGAGGGTTGGAGAAGTTCACTGTGTGAGAACAATTTTCTTGACAAATTGCCCTCCCACTGTGAATTTTGTCCTAAAATGGTGTAGCACCCAAGGGGTTACGCTTTGATTGGTTAACATGGACAGATGCCTACCAGTAGATGGCAGTTTGGGGTCAGTGAGGTTTTTTTTCTTTTTGAAAAAAGTCCAACAACAAGCCTGTAATATTGTGAAATATTATTACAAACAAAAATAACTTTTTTTTTTGTCATTTTAATTTTAATTTAAAAAATGGCATTTATTTCTGTAATGGTAAAGCCGAATTTTCAGCAGCGATTATTGAAGTCTTTAGGGGCACATGATCCTTCTGAAATTCTTCTGTTATGTGACCCTGGACCGCAAAACCAGTCTTAAAGGGATAGTTCACCCAAAATTGAAAATTATCCTGCCTTTTACATACCTTTAAAGCATCCTAGGTGTATAAAACCTCCCTCAAACGACTCTTCCTGTAACGAATTCTTGCGTTTTGGTAAAATAAATATCAATTTTTCCAACTTAATAAACACTTATCTCTCACCCCTGCTGTCTGTTAAAACCAGGACACAGTCCAGAAGAGTAAAAGACAGGATAATTGACATTTTTGGGTGAACTATCCCTTTAAGTTGCACTGGTATTTGTAGCAATAGCCAACCATGCATTTTATGGGTCAAAATGATAGATTTGTTAATGCCAAAAATCATTAGGTATTAGATATCGCGTAAAAATAATGTTCTGTGAAGATGTTTTGTAAATGTCCTACCATAAATATATCAAAACTTAAGTTTTGTTTTTAGTATGCATTGCTAAGGACTTGATTTACAGTAGGAAGCTTTAAAGGTGATTTTCTCAATATTTTCAGATATATAATATATGTTCTAGATTCATGATTTTTTAAAATAGTTGTATTTCGGTCAAATATTGTCCTATTCTAACAAACATCAGTTTCACCTTATTGTTGGGGACTTATTTGGAACTGTGCAAGTTCTTGTGGTGCCATCAGCCAAATGAGCCAATCAGATTGTCTGGATACCATTTTACTATGCATTCAAAAATTAGGTATTTACAGCTCAGGAGATTGGCTCACAAAGCGTGTTTCCCATGTTCAAAGATGCCAGCTAGCAAAATAAGTACTTTCATGGAGGCATGTGTCAGCTGAGCAACTACCATTGATGGTGAATAAGAACGGTGATGGGAAGGCTTCTGTAACTGTGTTTTTCTGTACCTGTAGGTTTTTTGCATCTCAGAGGATACCAAAGGGCCGTAACATCCTCATATATTCAGCATTGTTCAGTCAACAATTTTTTTTTTTTTTTTTTTTTTTGCAGATTCTTCAACATTTGGTTGCGTCCTTATGTTCCACAGATGAAAAATAAATTATTCTGCACTTTTCGGTTCACGCAACTCCCTGCAAGTTCTTAGCTAATGAGTTCCTGACAGAATTCATTAATTGTTCATTATAATAAATTAGTCCTGTAGCTGTTATCTGACTTTGAGGAAAGCATTTTCTAGTAATATTCGTTTTAATGCTTCTCAGAGTCTGACCATATGTTCTTTTTTATTAAAATATTGCATTGTGGTGACCTTTAGGGCTGATGTAACACTGCGTTAGTTCGATGTTAGAGTTGTGAGAGTTTTAAGGTCACCCTGTTCCCTCGACTCACAAAGTGTGGGTTCTTTTTGTCTACCTGGCTTTCTTCTTCTCTCCCCGTTCTTTTTTCTCTTCACTTTTCAGTAGTCAACCTTCATGTCACTGCTTTCTTTACATCTCTGGTCCATTTCTCATTCCGTTTCACTCAATGTTAATTTTGCAGCTATTTCTGTCTTTTCACTCTTTTTTATCTCGTTCTTTCATGTCACCCTAATCCTCTCTGTTTCCCTTGCCTGTCACCGAACGAGAAACGTCTGATGCGCGTGTGAGCTGCCATGGTACTCACATTAATAACTTTGACCTCTGAGTTGACTGAGATGTTGCAGAGAAATAGTATTTGTCAGTAGATTACATAGGTTGTATCTCATTCCTTCCTTGGTGACCCCAAAGCAAACAGAAACGGCATCATCATAGCCCCTAGTGTAGCCATTGACTTCCATTCTTTCTTTCTTAAGGTCATATTGTTACATTTTTTAAAAGGTTATGCTGAAGATAGAGCGAGTGTGAGACAAAAAGAACGTTGGCATTTGTACGCATTAGTGGAACATTCTCGATGGCCGGAAAGAGTTGTGAGCGTGCTGTGCGCCTGTTCCTTTTCATCAATGTGAGATCTGTCTTTAGTTTTGGAGCCTTTTTTATTACTGTTATTATTATTTTTTTTTCCTCATACTGCTTTTACAGGCTGCAGATAATCACTGTAATTCATAATGGCATCTCCCATATGGAAGCTGTCATTCAAAGCGCTTTGGGGGCCGCCATTTAAATGTAATGGGAAAATATGGTCATGCATATTGCTATACCCACTCACTGATTATATAATACATCTAGACAGAACTTTCAACTTTTTTTCTTTTTTTTTTTTGTTTGCTTAAATGTATCCTGTTACACTGTACATAATTATTGTTCCTTCGTTCTGACTCTACATACATTTCCTGTTACTTGTAGGAAAAATGTACAGTACAAAAGTTCAAAACTGAGAAGCAAAATAACTATAATGAACAATGGTATGGCGTGATGAGGTATGCTGCTTATATTGAAAATGTCTTCTTTTTTTTTTTACTGGTAGCTATGCACTCAACTGTTGGAATACATTGAAAGTAAATGTTCAGGAAAGTGATTTTCTACCATGAGGTGACAGATTTGCTTTGTACTCTGCGAAAGCTCAGCGCGATCCCACACACATTCACTCAAAGCTCTTGAATAAATACTTGCAGATCTGTTTGATTGCACTGTTTACATCCATGGCCATGCTCGTCCTCTGCATAAGTGGCACAGCGAGCCCTCGCATAACGCCAGAGTTAGCTGTGACAACAATGACCATAATACACTCGATTATTTGGACAAATCCACTGCTGCATGTTGTAGTACAGAATGAAATCCCGTTCATATGGGGATTATATAGTTTGGACCGTCTTTCAGTTCCAACAGGGAAGTCAATAACACTTGACGTGCATCTTCTACACCTCCAGGAGATGATGTTTATGTGGTTGGTAATCTCACTTATTGAATGAACTCTGCTGGATCAGAGTTTGTGTTTGTCAGGCTCATGTAGTTCTTCTTTTAGGATTAATATCAAATTTGTTTAGTTGGTGGACGCTATAGTTTATATCTATTAATCTATAATGCATTCCATGTGGGCCGACTGTATCAACATCCGTCTTGAATTAATGAAGGACAGAGTGTGAAGGATTCGCAGTGCAGACGGTGAGGTTGCCCGCACTAGTGTGTTTTTCACCTCTATACTCCAATGCTGCGAGTTCTGATCATGGAACTATTCATTTTTAATGAGACAGGAACTCTGCCGAATAGAGAGGTGGGGAATGTTGTGGTTGCTTAAGTCACTTCACGCATTTCCTTTCCCCCTGCTGTACTTCTTATCTGTGTACTATTTCTTCCAATTTCATTTATCAAACCTCTCTCTCTCTCTCACACACACGGTTGCATTTTTTTCTTCTTCTTATTTTAGCCTCCAAGCCTTTCTGGTGATAAAATTTGAGTTCCCTTAGCTTTAGCCATTATCAAAGCAACAGTTTTTTTTTCAACTTATCATCCCTCTCTCACTTGCTTTTTCTCTACCCATAATTTTTTTGAACGTCTGATCTTCAGTCCCACACACGCTGCAGCTCATTACTCTGATTTGGCGCATCTTTGCATAAACACTGTTGGGCTCCAATGACGACCTCGTTTAAGGGCAAGGGTGTTTTGTCCAAATGCTGTCTGACAGTGCCTCTTCTAAAAAATTGAACAAGTAAAAAAACATATAGTTTGACACTTATTTTTCTAATTTAGCAACAGCTATACCAGAGGATAATGGTTCAGAGAAGGGTCTTTTAACCTCCCTTTGGGATCATCGAGTTCTCACTGAAAACCTTAAATATGGTGTGAAATGTAGGTGAAAAGGCATTTGAGAGGAGGCAGTGCTTCTGCGTTGCTGCTACTGGCTGATTACCCTGTCGATACTATAATGTCTGTCTATCATGCATGCACATGGTCCCTAAAATGGCTTTAATGTGTGCGACTGCTCCAAATGGACGGACTAATTGCAAAGTAAATTGCAAAGAAATTATCTTGAAATTATTTGGAATGATGGTTTTTGAGTGAGCCTTTTTTGTTTTGTTTTTTTGGCGAGCACTAAGCTCAGTTCAATTAAACCTGGCACTGCATGTCTCCAACCTTCATGACACCTGCAGTGTTTACAGAGTGTTTTTTGATTAATGGTCTAAAAAGAAGGTGACTAAATATAATCAAACAACATCCATCAGTAAAAAACAACAAACAGTCACTTTTTGTAGTCTGTCACTTTATTATAGTTCTAGTTTTTCAAACAATGTTTTTAGATGTGGTTAAAAAAAAGACATTTGTCCATACATTTAAATGTATTGACGTTTGTATTCCATGTAATATATCAACAGCTAGTTCCTGTCCTCAAATTTGATTGGCCAAGTGGGATTAGTATTTGTAATTGTCCATTAAGAATTTTTGCAGGTTACATCATTACTTCAGTACTACTTGGTGCCAGATGACTGTGAGATATTGAATCATTTGCTCCAATGATTTGCTCAAAACACTGATTCATTCTAGAACCAGACCAGTGACAGAGTGAGTCATTGAGTCATTTACTCAAACAATTCTATCAAGACACTTACTCATTCAGAAAACAAGTGACTACACTGTTTCACTCGGTTAATTCTCTTTTGACTGCTTATGCTTAACTGCTTTTGTTGGAAGAGCAAGAATAGACAAAGGGATTGTGTCTATCTTTTTAAGCATTTATATAAAACCAGTAATGCTCATACTCGCACAGTTTTTTTTGAAAATCATATTACATTCATACAGATATTCAGAACAACAGTTTGTGCCTTTTTTCTCTGCTAGTATTGCAGAGAAGCCAAAGCATCAAGTTTTGTATGCATACTGCATTCCATATGTCTTTAACCCAGACACTTGTGTTAAAATGAAATGAAACTAAATCTGTTACACTAAAAAACCCAAATCCAAAAAGGAGGCTTTGCTTTATTTCAGAAGACCACCACATGGTGCTATCGAAGGGGCTTTGGCCCTGTGATGGAGCTCTGCTGAGGGGCCCTCGCCACAAAAGAGACGACTAACTGCTGTCTGCCACAGATAAGCACAGTCTCGGCTTTTAGCGCCTTTTTAACTATTTGCGTTTTGGTAACATCACCAAGCTCATATGAGCGTGTCACTCCGACTGTGTCTGGAGTCTCTCTAGCCTGCTGACATCTCGCTAAAGGGAACATCGTTCTTAGCTTACAAGCTGGCCGTGCTTATGAAGTCTCACAGGAGGAGGTTTATGGCTAGCTACAGAAGTAAACCCGCTTATGACGTACAATCCCATGCGGGGTGTCTCAGGTAGCCTCCCTCCCCTGCTGTCCGACCATATCTTCAATCATGTGACAGGTGTTTGTACAAAGTGTATGCGCTCTCTCCTTCTTTCATGTTCGTGTAAACTATCCTTCTGTCAGATTTGAGAAAGACGTTCTGACTTCGCATCGCTTTTTTTTTTTTGCCTTCCTCCTCCTTAATCTGAAGCAACAGATAGTCAACCATCTCCGCGTTATCTCTGAGCTGTTTCCTCACGAGGAGAAAAACAGCCCAGAGGAGGTGAGGCAGACAGACTGTTATAGCTAAAGCTCGGCTGGATACCTCTCACAGCACCAGAGAGACATGTGGTGCATATACAACTTACTAGGCATTTGCTTGTTGACAGTGATAAAAGTTCCAAGTCCTTTTTTTCTTTTCCTTGGGAGTAAAGTGAAGTTCGGGATGGGTATAGGAAGAGGTTGGGAGCCTTGACAAATGGTAGTCGTGCACTGACATTCAGTGGGATTGGTTTCTATGCGTCGGAGCTGTTCGGGGTCTGTTTTGACGATGGGTTTTGCGGAGGTTTTGACAGCCCCTTTGCCAGCGGTCTCACTTGTCGGCGATGAGGTGCATTCCAGCAACATTAAGGAGACAAGATATCGACCACTCTCTCTGTCTCAGAAATTTTTTGACACTGTTTCAGTCTCCTGTGTGAGTAAAGCTCCCTGCTCAGCCCTATACATGAGTAGGCAAACTCACAGGAAATCATATACACTTCGTTTCACACGCTGTTGGGGGGAATCATTCGCTGTGTACGTTGCTTTAATGCCAGATTCACTCGAAGAATTATGTAAATCAGGTAATGTTGAAAGACACCATTTACTGCAATATGGTATACTTTTTTTATTGTGGCCCTACCACATCACTCTTTATAAACCAGAAAAGGTTTTCTTTTACACCGCAAGACTGAAAAGAAGCAGTTATACTGTAGGTCTTATTCATCATTTGATCAGATATTGTTGTCATAGTCAACAGAAAACATACAGTAAAATCTTTTTTAAACAGCAGTAATTGCACCAGATAGTTTTGTAAACAATCTATAATGATGCTAATTTACATAGGAATTAACATACAAAGGAGGCAGGTTTGCACTGAAAATAACAATAATCCATTTCAACTGATTCAAATTTTCCCTTGAATTAACAGTTTAAACAAAAAGGCAGCTGTGGTTGCCAGACATCACTGCAAAATAATAACAATTATAAATGTTTCCTATATTATGGCATGTTGTTTGGTTTTCAGAGTTGTAATCATTTGTGATGTAGTGTTATGTTACATATTAGCTCATTAAGAATAATGTATATAAATAATTACTATTTATTATGATTAATGGCATTTATTCCTACTAGCTGCCAGTAGTAACTGTAGCAGAATTACAATCAACTATCACTGCATTAGAGCATGTAGCAAGGGCCGAAATCGTAAAGGGATGTTAATTTGCAAGGCAGAATCAGAAACTCATGGAATTTGTGCAAAAGTTTTATTAACTCTAAATTAACTCACATAACTGAACACACACATATAAATACTGTACACTCACACAAAGGGGAAAGTGCAAGGAAGGCTTAAGGGTAAACCATTAAGAAAAAGATAAAATTGAAGTTATGAAAAGAGAGTCAGTTGACCACCTGTAAAAAACCATCAGTGTTGTTCTGAATGGGTTCCATAACTAATACTAAACCTCTGATTCGTTTAGTTTATGTACTATACTTGCCTCGTTGGTTAGGATCTGATACAGTCGAAGTCTGATGGTTCCAAGGTTTTGGATTGGCGGTCATGTCCTCCGGGTTTGAAGAGCAATGAATTCCAAAAGATGTCCTGACTCTGGTGATTGGTAGATGAAAGAAGAGCTGGGAAAGAGATCTTTCTCGATTCGTGGATCTTGGGTAAATGGAAAATACTGGACTGGTATGGCTAATAAATTAGGGGTTGCCGTGGAGCTAAATTCTCATCTTAGTGTCTTAAAAGACTGTAGACTGTGCTGTATAACCTTGTACAACCTTTATCCAGTTTGTTCCCCTTTGTGACAGAGTTTTCCTCAGCGTCGGCAAAGGTAACTTTGGCAAATCCGTGAGGGAAGTTGTGTAGAATCTCTCAATTTTTTAATTACCCGGCTTTCTGCTGTGTTGACATTACACAGGAAGTCTGCATACCCTGCGATTGCGTATTTCCGGTTTCTGTGAAAAATCAGAAACCGGTCTTATCAGTCAGTTGCCATGGAAATCAGTGGCCTGTTTGCCTTCCTGGGGTGTTAGCTGTCGGTCGAGGGATAGCTCCACAGAGCTTTCTAGTTGCAATTTGAGTTGCCCCTCAGGCTTGGAAAGCATTATTAAAGATTATTTGTTAAATGTAACAAATAGTTTGCGCCTGATTGGTTCTCAAAACTCAATGCGGATATGAAAATACTGATAACCAATTTAATAATGTACTGTAGGTGGTACAATACAAAGAAAGCTAGAGAGGCTTAAAAGGTATCCAGTAATTGCGTATAGACAGTGCACAGACAAAGTTCTGTGTAGCTCATGATGAACTTACTGAAAATGAAAGGCAGAAGGTCTTTATAATATAATTTGATAAAAACAAATTGTAATATAAATTAAATTGTTATATAAAACATGTTCTTATGTTTTTCACTGTGCATTCTATAATTCAAGTAGTGTTTACAGTATTTCAATTGCGGTAACTTACAGGGAAATGGTAGTGTATAATTGCCATGGCGTAATGGTTAACGATAGGTCGCAGGTTCAAATCCCTCAAGGAGTGATCCATGAGCTTATTACTCTTTCCAGCAAATCACTTAACCCCAGTTTACTCTAGGGGAGGTGTCCCTGTACTAAGGCTACTGTGAGTCACTTTGGCTGTATGCTACATTGTACACTGAGTAGCTATTTTTCTAAATTGTTTACTTACATTAATTTAAACCGCCGTATCCAGAAAAGAAGCCATTTTTTGTAGTGTTTTCTTGCTTGTGTCTTGCATTGACCACTCTGTGAGTACAGAAACATTAATCATGTACGCTAGGTCTGCTGCTTAATATTGCGCTAACTCCTGATTAACATTTTGGCTCTGAGGATCTTCCATTTTGTTCTTATCTCCAAGGCCACGGCGCAAAAGGCATTTGAAATATCTGTGACCCATGATCGCTCAATCTTCTCTATCCCCCTCTCCGCACAGCACCTGCAAGACATGAAAAAGGGATAAAAGGAACATGCAGCTGTCAGCCAGGATCACGTCCAAGTGTGTGCGTCACATTCTCTTTTTCTTTTCCACCCACCTAAGTCAGAGGCAGATAAGACATATTATTTCCTTATTTTGTAAAGTCTAATGGATTTCATTAAACCATCTTTAAGGTTTAAAGTTAAATTAGTTTCTGAATAATTCATTGAATAAATAATGGAGATTACGATACTATGATTAACAAACCGTGAAACATGTCAGCGTTTCATTTCGAGCTCCTGTATTCCTTGCGGTGGTTGACTGTTGTAACAAATTACAAACATTGCTATTGTGTGCTTGAATCAGAGCGAAAAAGCAAAAATGAAAAGCGACATCAGTTAGAATCATTTCTAAATTATGATGCTTTTCATTTTTGCTTTTTCGGATTTGCTAGACATCTCACCGTTCGCTTGACATGTAGATGCTGTATCATCCGATATACAATGATGTGAGCAATGCGACAAAGCCAGACTAATCAACCTGACGCAGAGTAAATAAGAGATTTATTGCTCATTTTATGATAATGGGAATATTAGCAAGAGCCCTAAACTACACATATACAGTTGGTGAGCTCTAGTGGAGCGTCCAAGAATTTTTTTATGTAGTGGCCAGGTGGGGATAGTAAAAATCTTTGGGTGGCAAACCAGAAAGGCTGTTGCAGGCTATGCAGCTTGTTTTGTTGATTTAGAATTTGCTGAGGTCAACAAACCATGTGATACAAAGTAAAAAGGAGTCAACTATAGAGAAGTTCCTCATAAATTATAGTAATAATAATTTGTGTCATTATTAATAGTTATAAATCAATAAAATAAATATAAAATAAATTCAAAACATCTATTTTATAATTTTTTTGTTTTTGAGAAAAATATTATATATAATATAAAATATTATATATAAATTAGGGGTGGGCATAGATTAATTTTTTTTAATCTAGATGAATCTAGATTAAAATGGCTCATTTGAATTCTGCCAGAGTGAATTTGGGGCCTGGCAAATAAAGGAATGGGGCCCTACAGTACATTTGCACACATTTACTTCAATCAACCTTGGGGTACCTTTTTTGTTGTCAAAGTTGCTACTGCACATTGGTGCCCCATAGTTATGTCCAGTGTTTCTACAGTTTTCATGTACATATTTTAATTTTTTCATTAACATTTACATATTTACACAATTAGTAGAAATTTGTACCTCGTTTAGTACTGAGATGTAAATTTGCTGACTCTCCCTAAAGCAGCATAGGCGAATTTCAAATCTAAAACTAACTTTACCACGCTGTGTTTACAGCGGTGCATTTTCTTTTTGGAAAAAGAGTTTAGAAATAAAACGATTTAGTTTACACTGGGATTATACCTTCCCTGGAGTTTTCAAACTACAACAGGGTCTGCAGCGTTTTCAAAAGTGCTGGGATAGGCATGTAAATTTATGCATTTTAAAACGAGAATGAACCTAATGTTAGCAACATATCTGAGTTTTCCGCTGAACACAGCAGACGCAGAGAGAGGAGCGCAGCGGAAAAAGATCGGGACACCTCGCCCTCGTGCAGCACATAGGTTCAGATACATAATATTTCCGTTTGCTACACACAGGATACACACGAAGCACGTTCAACTCCGACACACAGACGGTCCTGTTAATAAACACTGTTACTATTCACGTGTCCGTGCTTAATGCGCATCTCGTGAAAAGCATTTTGGGGGCCCAAGGCAGTTGCCAACCTTTGCCTAATAGGTAAGTCCGCCCCTGCAATTTGGCTAGGTATACATCCGCGCTAAAATATCAAGGTCAAAGTCAACCCAACTTTGAGAATAGATTAACGGCAATATTTTCTTTTATCGCGCGATAAGGGTCTCGCCCCACAATTTATATATATATATATATATATATATATATAAAATGTATCTAACAGCAGTTTGAATTTTTTTTTAATTATAGATATATATATATATATATATATATAGGGGGCAGTCGTGGCCTAATGGATAGGGAGTTGGGCTTGTAACCCAAAGGTCGCAGGTTCGAGGCCCAGGTCCGG
>JAUCMU010000013.1:14265454-14278689 GCA_032275025.1 Enteromius treurensis
CTCGTGGGGCAGAACTCAGGGCTGACTTAACATTGTCTTTGACTTTGTCATATATCCCCCCCCCCCCACACACGCATGCACACACAGACAGACTGCAAACACTACTTTGCCATAAACGTAATTAAAAATATGGCATCTCATTTACAAAGCAAGTAAGTCTTTTTTATTACTTTAAAGTTGCAGAGATGCATGACATTGATACGGAAGCTAGCTATTATCAAATGTGTATCAATAAAAATATCCCTCAGTGTAATTCTTTGTGCCTCTGCTGAGCGTAAATGTCAGTAGGTTACATGTAGTTCATTATAAACTTGCATGGCATTTGCCTGGATATTGTGGCTTATTTGTTTGATCCATATGAGGCTTTCATTCTAGTACATTCTGTTGTATCTTCTTCTGGGTTGACAAGTTCCAGCCAATGCTTTAGAGTTCAGCACAACAGTGCAGTTTCTTTGTCCCCCAACATGTTTTATTTAGCAAAGTTCCTATGCTTTTGGATGGTTCAGGTCTAAAAATACTCAGGACTGTTCTTTGGCTGGCATTTAGCTCAATATGAGCCTCATCTGCCCCTAAGCTGGAGTTCAGTATTCATGTGTGCTATGTTAAGCAGCCATTAGGTCTGTTTTCCTTTCAACTATATGAATTCATATGAACAACGAGTCAGAAACTAAACTGATTTTAAGTCTTACAACCTTTATGCACAACAAAACGGAATAAGTTGTTTATGTTTGAACGAAAAATGTACACAATTCTGCATTAGTGGGGTATTACACTAGCTGCACTGTATGAGACATTTCCTTGGCTTAAAGTGAATCAAAAACAGTTAATAGTAAAAGTTGTTTGTGCAACAATCTGGCAACACTGGTATCGCTGTGTATTTTTGATTTGCTGAAAAAAAATAAAAGTACCAACTCAAAGGAGTCATTTGTTTAGCAATCAGATTAAAATTACAATTGGAGTTCACACATCACAATTCATGTTTTTCAATGGCTATAAAGAACCGTTTTAATCATTTAGGAATTGGAGTTCACTGATTGTGTTACACTGTACAGTATGTTTAAAAAACAAAAAAATCCCCTAAGACTAATTTGTTTGAGAAGTGAACTACCCTTTTCATGCTGTATGTTTTTGAATTTGTGCTGCCTCTAAAAAAAGAATCAAGTTGTCTTGTTTTTCCACCATGATTTCTTTTTTTGGTTCAATGTATTCTAACCTTCCCATGAGAATCTGACTACTACCGGTTATGCTCTATCTCATTGATTCACTAAGAATAACCATTTAGAGCTGGAGTTAATAAAGTAGTGATCCATTTTTGTGCGGTAGTGATCATTAGTCCTGCCCAAATTCCCGCATACCCCGCAAGCTTAAGTAACTCATTAAAAGCAGACTTAACTGAAAAACTAACACTTGAACATACATCAGTGTGATAAGCACTACTTAAAATGACAGAAACCCTCTTAGAGAAAAAGTATTTGGAGTGTAATTTGTTTATTTAGTTTACATCCTATTCGTTTAAATTGAGAGTGTGAGATTTATGACCTATACTGCTGCTAGCCACCAGATGGCAATCAAAATGTTTTGGCTTCGTTTTTAGGATGTGTGCGGCACGCTTGATTTCATCTTGTAGTTGAGTTGTGATGTGTTTGTTATAAATAAGTGCCTAATGCCACCTAGCTGACTCGATTAGTGAAGCGCGTTGCGGCACTTATTTTAAACCCAGAGTAACTCTTTCTTCTCGCCTTTTTAGTAATGGAACCTCAGTGAAAATCCAGGTACATTTCTGTTTTCTCTCGACGGTGAGGTCTGGTGTGAAGACTGATTACGGAAGTAGCAAATGAGTGCTGCCTAATAGGGAATTTGCACATACTGGCATGTAATGGAAAAACTCCAGACAGGGTTGCAAGCAGTGCAATGCGGCCCTATAGAACAATAACCTCCAGATGTCTGCTGCAGAGCTGCAGGCTGACTGATGCCCAAACGGGTTTCTTCTCAGCGGGGAGGGATGGGGAGCCAGCTGGCAGGGCTGGTTCTTCTGGAGCTACAGGAGCTCAGGGCAATCCAGGCAGCCATTTCACACATGTTGACTCCCGAATGCGCCCACACACACACATGCATGCACGCATACGTAGCAGCACATTCCCTACATCTGCCGTGCGCCGTCCCACAACACAACATGCTTGTTCTAGTTTATTCTTTCCTCACTGTCTGTTGTAATGGATGCAGTGCTTGTTGCCCTACCACAGGAATAAACATTTTCATTAGGCATGCTGTTGTAATTCTGTGCCTTTCATTGGCTCCGCCATGCAATGCTGCATGAGATCAGCCTGGATCTTCCTGTGCTGTTGGCTACAAATTCGGAGGAATGCTTCCAAAGCTCCAGTGAGAGCTGATTGATAAATCAAGGTCTTTATCACAGCTCCCAATATCCTGTTTGTCAGCAGGCAAAAAAAAAATGATAGAGATTGAGCGAGAGACAGATAGAGAAGATGAAACCCCAGTGTTATTGAAGGGAGAGATTAGGCTTTTGTCTGTGTTCAAACTAATTTGCCCGTTCACACCGTATCTTTAAGCGTTCTCCCAAAGGTCACGTTGTTGACTGGGCATGCTCTTAAATTTAAAAGGGATACCATAAAAGAACTATTTTGTTTTCCCCTTTCACTGAACAGTTCTTTTAAAAAAAAACTTTATTTTCATAGTGTAAAGAGCACTTCAAATATTTAAAGAACCTTTTGCGCAATAGAAAGTTATGGATGTTAAACGTTCTTGTGCTAAAGGGCTGTTAAATTCTTGATTCTGATTGGTCATTGTGGTGTGCAAACAGGGGCGCTGCTAAGGATTTTGGGCCCCCAACACAGCTGAGACAATTTTATTGGGGGCTTCTCTGGGCCCCCTCTAAGTCATGGGCCCCGAGAATCGCCATCGTTTACCCCCCCTTTACAGCGCCCCAGTGTGCAAATATTCACAGCTATTTAAGTAGTTTCATATCTGTCGACTGCTTTACCCATGCTGACCAAGCAGACGAATATTACTAATATTAGGTTAAAAATGACATTTTTGAACTACACTTTATTACCTGTGGATAAAAAACTTACAGATACAGAAATTTGTCAGTACTACTCTTCCATTGACTTTGCAATACAATAATCTTTACATGAAAAGCTATCCTGCATTTCTCAGTAGCAAAGTTGTAACGGCACTGTTTTTGAAGCAGTTAAACTTACAGTTTCACGGTTATTAACACTGCTAAGGTAGTTTATGCATTCTTCATTTCTCTCTCTCTCTCTAGTAACTGCATAAATCAGCATATTAATTGTTTAAGCCTTCATTACTTGCTCTAAAATTATTAAAACACCAACAAAGACTTGATATGATATGCATAAGATATTAGTTTTACACATGAGCGTTTTTAAAAGATTTTATGCCCATATTACCACCTCGGGTGTGCATAATTTTTTGGGTAATTCAGTGGCCCGTCATCAGTTATTACTTCATGGAAACGTTGATGCCAAAAAAGAATCTTTATTTTTAAGATGGCCTCATCGCATGCCGAGTTGGGAGTTTAGACACCGGAGCTTCGAATGCCTTCTTATAATTTGTCTTTTGTCTGGGAGGATTATTTAGCCCTCACTGCTCAACTTGATTTCGCTTCAATCTCTTTTCCACTCTCCGACCTCTTCTTTCTCTATTTCACCCTTTTATGCACAGTAATTCCACCTGCCGCCCCCCAAAAGGTCTCGTTGCAGCCTCTCTGTGTTGCAGCAGCGGGTACCTGTGAGCTTCGTGGATGAGTAGAGCTGAGGCGGAAGTGATTTTATCAGCGCCTCACAGCTGCCCTCCTCGCTCGTTCAGGACTCCCTCCCTCCGCTACAATCCCTTCATTTTTCCGAGCCCCTGCAGCCAGAGCCATCAAGCTGTGAAAAATTAAAACAAAAGAGGAAAAAAAATACAATATGTTTGCTCAGATTTGCCTCACATCTGTTCGAGCTCTTCTGCCGACAAACCGTGTTTGTGAGACATTGATAGGCTGACCTGCCTACGCATGCTTGAGTTGGCAACCCCCGCCGGAGGGGACGCGAGACAGGCCGAGAGAGAGAGAGATAGAAGACTGGGATTTGGCGAAAGCGTCTCTGCTCGAAAATGCAGTGCCACATACGTTGAGGTGTCAGGGGAAGAAATGGCAACAGAGGATTACATGAAAAGCTGACAATTCAGAGAAGAGCGCTAAAGACACTAAATGAGCCACAGGACAGTTCCCTTCCCCTCACACACAGTCAGCCCCTGTGATAAACGGTGCTTGTTTGATTGGTCGCTTCAGCCCTTTTCCTTGGTCTTTGGATGAATCAAGTGAGGGTCAGCGGCAGCTCTAGTTTTTCTTGTCTAAATTATTGATGTGGTATTTCATCAATCTTTTTCATTGGGCACCCATGAGGAAATGTCATGGTATGCGTCACTGTGGTATTGCTGTGTTATAAGGGCTGGTTTACAGAGGCCTTGACGTGATTTGTCATTTTGATTGGTCGTTTTAGCAGAAACCCCACAGCTATGTTTACGATCCTGACTCAGGGCTCAGGTGTGCACATACTGCTCCACGGCTATTTTGCACCAATGCCTCACAAATAATGAGTGATTAAATGTATGTGCTCCTAGGTGTTTTTGTCTCTTCGACTTGGATTTTGTTTGCCCCTAATTGCTCTATAAAAACTCTGGAGACTTAAAAGAGTTATCACTTCATTGAACTCAAGTTTCAGAGTGTTCATTTTAACAGTCTTTGTAGCCTTATTGTATTGTAATCTCTTTTTTTTTTTTCATTAATTTTAGTCAGTTTATTTTAAAATAGATTATTAGTTGACCAGGTTTAATTTTTCAATGCAATTCAGCTGTTTATGTTTAAATAAATTAACTAAATTAACCGTTAATTAACTCAAACCTGACTTACCTATATATTATGAACTGAATTAATAAATGTTGAAAAAATGATATTATATATTAGTAAATTATATTATATTATATTATATTATATATATAAAAATTAGATTATAATAATTGACATAAAACAAAGCAAAACTAAAATGTTAGATAAAAAACTTAAGAAATCAAAAACACAACATTAAATGTAACTTTTTAAATGTAATTTTATATAAATGTAATTTTCTATTTAAATTGTATTATAATTAAAATAAAAACTGAAAAATCTAAAACGTTAATCAAATGTGTACATTTGGCCTAAAATAGTGTTCATTACTGTTTTTTTCTCCAGTAATGTATTAGGGAGATTTAAGATTTAAGATTAATGTCTGTTTGTTTAGATTTTAATATCTTGCCAAATCTCTTTATTAGAAAGATTTAGTATATAGTTATAAATAAATATATATATGTATATATATTAGTGCTGTCAATCGATAAAAAAATAACGAATTAATTGCATATTTTTCTTAATTAATTTCAACTAACAGTAAAAATTTTTAAATACTCTTTTATATTGCAATAATTTCACATTCAAACATTAAATGAATGTACAAACAACATAAAGATGGTACATTTTTAATATTTGTATAATAGCATCTTTTTCTGTGACTGAAGGCCAGCATTACTCTGATGTCTCTGGAATTGTTTTTCCCCTAGTAGCTATTTAATCATTGAATAGCCATTCAACAATACAAAGCTATCTCATAAAACCATTAAACCAAACAATCTTAACATAAAACCATTATAATACCAATACTGATTTCTTAATGAAATTGTATCCCCTTCGAAAAAAAAATGTTTAACCATTGACTATAGTCTTCAACATTACAGTATACTGTAATCGAGAGATTTAAAAAAAAACATAACTTCTAATTTAAGTGAACTTAAATTAAAGTGAAACAATCTTCACATAACCAATTATAATAAATGTCATATTTACTTGTGCACTTCAGCAGAAATATACAGAAATTGAAATTGAAGTTATCAGACACATTCTAAATTAAATATAGAGGAATCCATAAAGCTATCCCCTTGTTCTTTGTCCTTTGTTTAATATATATGATATGTTTGTGTACTTTAGTTTTTCTTTTCTCCCAGTTTAATCTGCTGTTTGAAACTAATCATTTCTTTTTGAATCATCACAGTCTTATTTATAGCATCACATTTAATTGAACGTCAAGATCTGCTTAATATGGATTGTGCATGTTTGTTTTTCACAGTTTGCTGGGGATGGTTTTTATGGCGGATCCTCCCACAACCACTATCAAAATCCAAGGCTCATTACGTTTCCACGACAACACCAGCGAGGCTCATCCAATGGGCTGCGGCGACAGAAACGAGACTGGGTCATTCCACCAATCAACGTCCCTGAAAACTCCAGAGGACCCTTCCCTCAAGTTCTCGTCAGGGTCAGTAGCGGTTACGGTTCACAGCAATCTGTTATAAATTTTAATTCAAGGTGCAAGACATTTGCTTAATGATCATATGGACTATTTGTACACATGCTGTTTAGTTGTTAGTAACACATATACAACATTCAGCCAAGATCTTGGCAAGCTTTGTCTCTCAGAACAGACAGTTCCACAACTGAAGTTTCACTGTGTCCCTTCGAGACATAAAAGAACAAGCCTCTCTCAAGTCTCCTCACAGAAGCTTTTACCCAGGCCTCGCACTTCTGAAAGACAGAGCTTTCCTCGCCACATCTCTTGAACCGCAGAGAAACCTAAGAGGTTAAAAAGCAGTATCACAGGTGAACATTTTCAAGAGCTTTCTTTCAGACAGCTCTTCTGCGTCTGCCGCTGAGAGCCCTTCTAAGGTAAGGAGAGGACTTGTGTTCCCTCTCTGAGTCAAGGGTTGATGAGGAGGGGGCTCAGAGGTGGATTGGCACAGGGTATCAACATCTCTCTTCCATCTAATGCTTCTACAAATCCTCTCCTTAACATTCTCCAGGATGAGATGAGAAATGAAGCTTTGCGGTGTCTTTGCTATCATATCTACAAGGTTCACTGCTAGGTTAGATGTAAGGGCATAATGTACAATCAGGGTCCTGATCAACCCTGTGTTCGCCACCAACCAAGAATATCTTGTAAATTCCAATTGAGTTGTATAGTTTGACATTAATTTGAGTGAAAACTTGAAGAAAGAAATAATAGCTGAAAATTAAAACTGGAAAAAAGGGATAATTGTGCAAAGCAGAGTTTATTGTTCATTACGCTGTAATATTTTGCCATTTAATGCCATTATTGACCAATCAGAATGAAGTATTTTAGAGAGCAGTGTATACGAAGGGAAATTATGTGATTGAGGACCATAATGGAAGACTCTAAGGTACTTGGTATGGCAGCAGGTACTCCAAATGTTGAAGAGCATGTGGTCTCACAAAGAGTTTTTATAGAAACCTGCACTAAAAAGCATCCTCCTCCGCAGTACTTTGAGGTGTGTTATCCATGCTTGAGCTTCGCTGGGGTTCTTCAAGCTTAGGTTTGTGTTATCTGTCATTCAGACTCCAGCCTGGCCTTAGCATTCTGTGGACTGTCCTCATAAACTCCCTCACGGCCACTTGTACCTCAGATTACACCCATGGATTACTACAATCTCTTTCCACCGATGCTCACGGAGACGCATGGACATCACTTTAAACCACCCATATGGAAAGATTAGAAAACCTGTAGAAAAGCATGGAATCCATTTGAGGAGAGTTTGATAACCCTTCTCACCTCTAGCCTTAAATGTTTGGCTTTACAGACCTGGGTCTGTGGGTGTGTGGCGCTGACACGTTATGCTTGTTGGCTATTTTCAGACAATAAAAGATTACCTGCTGCAGCCCATACTAGGCCAAATCCACACTATGCCAAAGCAGATTATACTGTATTGAAATCATTATAGAAAACATATATATGGCTTCTTTTCAGTTCACTGGATTTTACTTTACATAGAGAATTCGTAATTTTGAGGCTTACATTTCATGTCAAAATCCCATCTTTATGCATTTCTGAACAGTTTCTATAATGTAGAAGAAGTCTTGTATCACCAAGAACATGATGTAACACACAGAACCTTGAATTACATCCATGCATTTGCATGTTGTTTTAAAATTTTCTGAGCACATTTCGTTCAGCAAGAGCCTAGCCTGACCCATTTTTTAGCTCCCTAAATTTGTGCTTGTTTCTCACAGAACTAATCAATACACTTTCCAATCTCATTGGTGTAGTTATGTAACCAGCAAATTATGTCATTAAGAATAACAACACATTTTACTATTTGGTCGATTTTAATCAAATTGACTTTAATAAGAATGGAAACAAAACACAGTCTCACTCCAAATCATCACATTTTGACGCTTGGTCAAGACCCTTTTGCGTAGCTTTTTGAAGTTCAAGGTACCCCTTTTTAGTCACTTTTCGACGTGAAAGGTCCTCCATTGCTTTCAGTTGGTTTGTTTAAAATAATGGTTTGCATGAATATATAAATTTATAGAATGTTTTACTTTTATTGGAGCACCAAACCTGAATGAACAATTATACACAGGCAATTCACAGGTATTTATTGCACAAACTACAGTAATCATAAACAAGCAGTATAAAGACATTACAAACAAGTCGTGTCACATTCCAAGTCTTCTGAAGCCATGCAAAGTCTTTATGTGAAGAAGATAGTAAAACACAAGGTTTTAATCACAAAAAATTATCCCGCTCCATTCACGCGCTGTCATCTCATTCAGAAAACATACTCCCGTCACGTAGAATGACGCAATCGGTCACAAGATACACATGAGCCAATAGTATTTCACAACAGCATGACAAAATCGATCATGAGACGCACAAGAGCCAATGGCATTTCATGACCAATGTTGACATAAGGATTGTTGTAGCGGCATTTTTTTGAAATCACGCACAGACTGGAGCGGAGCACATGAAATCAAATTCAAATTCAAATTTTATTTGTCACGTTCACATACATACACGGTATGACATGAAGTGCAATGTATTGCACGACTGCCCCAACAAATTGACACATTTAGAAAACAATTTAAGTGAAATGGCAAAATGTGCAGAAGATGGAGACAGCGACCGCGTCTATTCCTCTCACAAATCAATTGCTTTTAGCCTGAAAAGACTTGAAATATTAATATCATTCAAATAAATGATGATGGTGGTTGTATCTGCTTGCTATATTTATTGACAGATGGTAGGTTTAGGGGCAGGGGTTGGGTTACATGCTCATAACGTGTAAATAATATAATCTAAATAAAACCGTTTTGACTGTTTACATTGAAAAATCACACCCCTACATATATGCAATAATGCCACTGTTTTTACCCAATATATCTTCTAATTTTAATTTTGACGATAAAATTGAAAAAATATTGCGTCGGCATATTGACACTAAGAGTTTCCTGTTGAAAACAACGGAGGACCCTTCACATTGAAAAGTGACTAAAAAGGGGTACCTACATCTTCAAAAAGCGACGCAAAAGGGTTTAGACCAAGCATCAAAATGTGACGAGTTGGAGTGAGACTGTGTTGCTTTAAGAGGCTCCTATATCCTCCACTCGTTACCTGTATTAATGGCATCTGTTTGAACTTGTTATCAGTATAAAAGACATTATAAACTCCACTATGGCCAAGACCAAAGAGCTGTCAAAGGACACTAGAAACAAAATTGTAGACCTGCACCAGGCTGGGAAGACTGTATCTGCAGTAGGTAGGCAGCTTGGTATGAAGAAATCAACTGTGGGAGCAATTATTAGAAAATGGAAGATGGATCTTACCCTGTGGGGTCAAAATGATCACAAGAACTGTGAACAAAAATCCCAGAACCACACCTGGGACCTAGTGAATGAACTGCAGAGAGCTGGGACCAAAGTAACAAAGGCTACCATCAGTAACACACTGTGCCGAAGTGTCCCCCTGCTTAAGCCAGTACCAGTTAGCCAGATGTCCAGTCTGAAGTATTTGTATTTGGATGATCCAGAAGAGGATTGGTAGAATGTCATATGGTCAGATGAAACCAAAATATAGCTTGTCGTGTTTGGAGGAGAAAGAATGCTGAGTTTCATCCAAAGAACACCATACCTACTGTGAAGCATGGGGGTGGGAACATCAAGCTTGGGTGCTGTTTTTCAGCCAGGGACCAGGACGACTGATCCGCATTAACGAAAGAAGGAATGGGGCCATGTACAGTATCATGAGATTTTGAGTAAAAATCTCCTTCAATCAGCAAGGGCATTGAAGAAGTAGTGTGGCTGGGTCTTTCAGCATGAGAATATTACCAAACACACAAAGGAGTGGCTTTGTAAGAAGCCTAGCCAGTCTCCAAATCTCAACCCCATAGATCCCCATAATCTTTGGAGGGAGTTGAAAGTCCATGTTGCCCAGCAACAGCCCCAAAACAGTACTGCTCTAGAGCAGATCTACATGGAAGAATAGGCCAAAATACCAGCAACAGTGTCTGAAGACTTACAGAAAACATTTGACCTCTGTCATTGCCAACAAAGAGTATATAACAAAGTATTGAGATGAAGTTTTGTTACTGACCAAATACTTTTTTCCACCATAATTTGCAAATAAATTATTTAAAAATCCTACAATGTGAAATATATATATATTAGTGCTGTCAAATTATTAACCATGATTAATCAAATCCGAAATAATATATATATATATATATATATATTAGTGGTGGGCCGTTATTGGCATTAACGTGCTGCGTTAACGCGAGACTCTTATCGCACGATTAAAAAAATATCGCTCTTAATTTATTCACAAAGTTGGGTTGGGAGCTGGGTCTATACTAAGCAAGCTATGATGACTTTCGCCGGTTTCACACTGCATGCGTAATGTTAATGGATGAAAGCTGTTACACCACACAGAGGGGCAGTGCGTAGCAGGAGCAGAGCGGAAGTATATAGAATAATATAGAACTTGTCTATAGCCTACTGCAGTACAAGCCGTGGTTCAGCTGCGCGTGACAAACAATTGGTGTGCGCTGCTCCAGCTCTTAACAGTTTATGTGATCTGGCTCTTTATTTGTATTGATTTATTTATTTATTTCATTTAACGTAATCTATGGCATCTATGGCATATCGGGTTGGCCAAAACACACAAGGAAACGCGTTGTGAAAAATAAAATGCCTTTGATTAATCTAGATTAAAAAAATTAATCTATGTCCACCCCTAATATATATATATATATATATATATATATATATATATATATATATATAACACTATAAAGAACTCTCATTCTTAACAATATATTTATTAAAAATATCTCTATATATTTATAAAACAGAATTCATATCATTTTTGCAGGAATGAAGTATCTCTGCTTTAGTGTCTAATTACCTTTATCACACTGTTGTCACTTTCTCTGCCTATTGTCTAGAGACACCCAGCACTGAAGGACAATAGTGAGTTTCATTGACATGAATAAAACCAAAGCAGCATTAATTCTTGTTTACATTTTCTACATCCCCAATTACCTACGAAATTCGAATTCCAATAAACAACACATCCCCCCAACACACGCACACAAAATGAAAGCAGTGAATTCTTAATTTACTGACTAGCTCGAATCAATTTCCATTCTCCCATATCGGTCCATTAGCTCCGAGGGGAGATAGGGAAGCTCAGTGCACCTGGCCAGCTCTTGTATTCACATTCTCAATGTCCTATTATTTGGTGAGCAGAGCTGGGGCTTTGTCGTCACATGGATGATTTACAAAACTAACTGCAAAGGGCTTTGTGTGCTAATGCCTCTAATGGCTGCTTCCGCCTGACAGTGATGATACCTGGACCTGAGCTCCAAGAAAAAGAATAGAAAAGGATTTTTTGCAATATAAAGCTTGGACATGTTTGCAACATCATGCTAACCTGTTTGTTTTTTACGTAGTCCAATAACAACTCTTACGGAATTCCCGGGTAATGACCACAGACTCTAACTTTAAAATTCTGTGTTAGTGTCATGGAATCATTGGAAATTCTGTGATGGGCTCACAGAAAAGATTACAATGTAAGTCAGTGACAGGCATCAGTCATGATCCACGCATGGATAACCGGATTCATTTTATACAAAATGTGTACTTCCATTATAGCACTTAGCCCCACCTTTACCCTAAACCTATCCACTTCTGAACAATATAAAACACACACAGAGATATAAGCACGGTCACAGGTATTTATTGCAAAAACTGACCATAAGCAAGAAAAAAAAAGCATTACAAACAAATTGGGTTGAATTTCAAGTTCTTTTTTTGAAAAAAAAGAGAGTAATATTACAAGGTTTTAATTGATGAAATGAGTGCTCCTTAATGCTCCTTAATGTGCTCACATCTCATTCAAAAGACACTCTCGTCCTGTAGAATGACACAGTTGATCACCAGACACACAAGAGCCAATAGCATTTCACAAAAGCATGACACGCTCGGTCACAAGACACACAAGAGCCAACAGAAATTTACAACCAAGGCTGATGTAAGGATTCTCCTGGTGGCATTTTTTGAATTTGCGCATAGCAGCAGCTGCAACACAAATGAGTCACAACGGACGGAGACATGGTGATCACGTTTTCTCACACAGGGGTTTAAGGGGCAGGGGTTAAGTTACGTGCTCATAAATGTATAAATAAAGTAATATAAATAAAACTGTTGTGACCGTTTACAGTGAAAAATCGCATCCCAATGTGAAATAATATCAATATCATTACCCAATATTTGAATCCAGATATCTGTGCGTCGATTACGGCTGATGCCTGTCACTGACTTACATTAAAACCTATTCCGTGAGCCTATCTTGGAATTTTCTACGTTTCTGTGACACTTACACAGAATAATACGTTAAGAGTCCATGGTCATTACACAGAATTCTGTGAGATCAGGTTGTGCAATAAATAATGTAATGTTGTTAAGACTAAAGAACAGGTCATGTTTCAAAGAGCATTTACTAATACATCATAGGATTTTTTCATCCAGAAAATTCAGTTTTCATTTATTCAACGTTATGGAATCTTTCATTTACAGATCACTAAAAAAGGAATGTGTGAAGATTTTGACCATGCAGTTATAATAATAATAATGGCGCTTTTCCACTACACAGTACCAGCTCGCCTCGGCTCGGCTAGACTCGACTCGGCTCTGTTTGGTTTTCCACTGTGTAAAAGTTGTACCTGTACCGGCTTCCAGGTACTTTTTTTGTACCACCTCCGGCGAGGTTCCAAGCGAGCTGAGGCGATACTAAAATGTGACGTGAAAACACAGCAGACTGCTGATT
>JAUCMU010000013.1:14278789-14295082 GCA_032275025.1 Enteromius treurensis
AGCCACATCCCGAGGATCAAAAACAACATGCACTCGATTTCCTCCATTGTCCTGTGTGTGTCGCGTAGAAGATTACGTCACAGCAGTTTCCTGCAGCGTCGCTATGACAACCAGGTACTATTGTGGAGGTACAGGTACAACTTTTACACAGTAGAAAAAACCAAACAGAGCCGAGTCGAGCCGAGCTGAGTCGAGTCGAGCCGAGGCGAGCTGGTACTGTGTAGTGGAAAAGCGCCATAAAAGTGATAAAAGTTTTAAGAATGCAAAAGCACCATAAATCATCAAAACATATGACTACATCATATAGAAGTTTCCAAAAGATGTAACAGATACTAATTTAGTGCAAAAATTCATTCTAATGAATCAGTTGATTTGAAAAAAGTAAGTGATCCAGTTCGTAAGTTCCTATTACTTTTTGAATGTTATTAAGTTTTGACGTTAGAAGCATCAAATGAACCAGTGTTTTGTGCGTGTGTTAGGGCTGTGCGATTAATTGAAATCGTATCGAACATGTGCGATTTCTAAATTGCCTTACAGCACGATTTTTTTGCACGCTCCCTTTTTTGTGTTTACCGTAACTTACAGTAAAGGAGAAATAAGCTGTGTTTTATCCCGTCGGTTTCCCACCGGATCTGCTCCCCCGCCAGTTTTGTGTTCTGCCCGCGCCACGTGATTCAAATGCTCCGCTCTCCATCAAAAATTTAAAACCTGTTCTCGGTTAATGTGGATTTGAAGAAAGAACTTGTAGCTAAATTGGACTCTGATAAAACTTTTAGTTTTGTCACCACAAAATATCTTTAAAAATTAATTCAGTCGTGGTTGCTATGGTTCCTGGTAAGGAATATAGGGCTTGTCTACCGTTGCTCGTTCATACAAACAATTCTAAACTGAAAGCTGCTGTTTGAACAAGACATTTCGTGACTCACACGGTAAAGAAAATATGGTTGTCAATCCTGTATTCTGCTGCCGTGTGAACGCAGCTCACACACACACAGTATTTATTTGATTTGTCATAGAGACATCTGTTCTAGAGACATTTTGTTACACCTTTACACCTTTTACACCTTATGTCTGTTTTTCGCCTTTTTTCGCCTTATGTCTGTTTTAGAGACATGTCTTTGGTCATGGTCTTTGATAAATTGATTTCCTTTGGTAAAATGTTTCATATTCACACTGTAACATGTCTGTGTGTGTCAAAATCGTTATCGCAATATTGTTCAAGAAAATCATGACTGGTTTCTTTTGTCCATATCGCACAGCCCTAGTGTGCACAGTGTGATTGTTGAAAGTTCCGATCTCAGTTCATTTTAGCTGCATGTGTGTCCAGCATTTTTTTTTTTTAAATATCTCTTATACATCATACAGGTTTGGAGCGGCATGAGAGTGAATGATGGAGGACATTATTTTAATTTTGGAGGAAAATGTTCCTTTAAGGACAGGCTTGGAGAACAAATATTTGGCCGAAGTGTCTATGCAATTGTCATATATGCAATCTAAACAGGTTTACTGCAAACTCCTTGGGCATACCAATGAAAGACAGAAGTTTAGTTATTCTGTTTTGACTGGAGTCGAGATATCTGAGGGCGATCACCCACACAAAGGAGACATCAAGCTCTAATCTAAGCTGCTTGCTATGTGATTACAAGACTCTACCTCAAGCGAAAAATCCAGTGTGGTAGAAGCATAATTAGATCTCATGGAATGCTCCTTGACTAAAACTGGCAGTCATACATAGCCTATAGCATTACAGCTAGTGTAAGTGTCCTGGTGGGGCTCTTCTATTACCGCCTAACTTAATCAGAGCCAGTAAAAGCATGGGTCAGAGGGTAACATATTCACTTGAGTGGTGAGTTTGAATGATCGTTATTTCTCATGCTGGCCTTGAATAACTCTGCCGTTAAATAAGCAAGACGTATAGTAGGTTACATGTAATGTGAAACTTAGCTCAAGTGTTAGAAAGTTCACTCGCTGAGTTCCGAACTTCCTTGTATGTGGGCCCACACGATTTCGGCTTCTAGAACCTGCACTAAATGGCTTGATACAGTGGCCCGTTTGCATGTGTGAGCATGCGTGTGTGGGTGTGTGTAATTGTAACTTAGAGAATAATATTGTAATGAGAATGTTGTGGACTGATCATTTCTATTACGCTAAGAAGGTATTGTGTGGTAATTTAGCCTGTGAGAAAGTTGCACTGCCGAATGCTTGTCACTGACCTCCTTCATGTTTCTACCGCCCACGCAATTCTCTTATTTATATGCAAGATGTTTCATGTTAGAGGTTTCTAACATGGCCTGTCCGTTACATGTGTGGCATATTTTTTATGTACTCTGCGAAGTATGCTAATTGTCCGTATGTATGCATTCAGTCCATGAACAACCCAAATTTATTTACTTGTATGATTAATGTAATCATAATGTAATAATAAATTCCACTTGACTTGACCTTTTCCAAGTATGAACTGGAAATAATAGCTTCTGACTCATTATTTAATAAAAATTCCAAAAACGAAATATAAGATAATCATATTTATTTTCACTTATATGTACATAGCTTATTTTGTGTCTACCTAAGTTAATTCATATCAAAATGTAATGTTTTTGATAGGTGCTTTATTTATTTAAAAAACACAGTTGTGAAGTGTGATTTTATTTATATTTTAAAGTAAATTAAAAATGTATATGATTAATAAGATGTATTTAATTTCCTGTGATTTAGTAACAAATAATCCTTAAAAATCATTCTAATATGCTGATTTGCTGCTTATTAAACATAACTTATTGTTAGCTATTTTTACGCTTCTCAGAAACACAAAATGTATTTATGTAATAGATTTTTTTTTTTAAATAATAATTTTAAAGGTTTGTACTGTCACTTTTGATCAATTTAATGCATCCTTGATGGAAAAATAAATTTAAATAAAACAATCGTATACTGACTTTCAAACTTTTGAATGGTAGTGTACAACTTTGTAGGAGCTTGTTCCCAGTCTAATCCTTATCAGAGGGTTAGTTGTGAAAACACATTTTTTGTGTGTGTGGCTTGAAAAGCTATAAATTTCACCCAAGAGATACCAGAAGTCATTTGGAGGCTTATAATGCTAAACTAACACCCCATTAAGCAGTGACATCATTATGATAGCCATGATTCGCTCCATCCCCCTTATTAAGTCCCTCTCTCATCTGCATCTCTAGCTCTTTTTTTATTCTCTATCCCTCCCTGCCTCGCCAGCGCACTTGACATTTCTCCCGGCATCCATTCTTCATGCTATGCGTGCGTATGTGTTTATAAGAGCATGGAGTGGAGAGAAAGAGACAGAGTGAAAAGATGGCTGCGGCTAGCACGGTAGAAAAAGTGCAGAAGCAGCACAACGCTTCTCCTGCAGTCATGTAGAGGTTGTCTCTCTAATTACCCAGCCCCCCTTTTCACGCCGCTGCCCCACCTCTTAGCTTGTACCCAGGGATTTGTTCATTGTGCTTTTCAATAGACACAGCGTGATTGGACTGAAAGCAGTCATTAGCCTGTGCCACTGTCTCTGGGGTCCTTGCGCTTTTATAGAGGGAGAGAAAAAGAGAGACTCATGCTTGGAGAATACGGTTGGACTCTACTAGGGAATACATAAAGGCTCTATTTGTACTGTTGGCCCATTGTGCTGACTTTGGGAAATTAATGTCATTGTTGATGTGTGGAAAAACTCCCATAATTCCATGAGTATCCAGCTATTCAGCGGGCAGCTATTTTAATTGCAAAGCTAATGCAGTAATTGCATTTGTGATTCAATTCTTAGCACCCATTAATATTAATTTTCTTCTTAATTATCTCATTTCTACACCATTCCGTTCTCTTCCTCACGGTTGGGAAAAGGACTTGCTGGAGCGTGTGTGAATGCGATTCATGTCGTTTCAGTTTGTAAAGTTCTATTCAAATGCTCTGACGCAGGAATTGATGACTGTCTTATTGCTTTCTTAGCATTAATTAGCCTTTGGGCACTTAAGTCACTTTTAAAAATGGATTCATTCCATTGGGCTAGAAAGAAAATGTCAAACCAATTGGCAAATTATGTTTGTTTGTTTTTTTAGTTGCTTTGAACCAACAGGTTTAAAGTTCGTTTTGCAGATCTGTGGATTCCAAGAAGACCAATCCTCTCATATTAAATTAATATTTCTTTGTTTTTATTTTTTCATTCATTTAGTAAAGTTGGTAATGTATTCACAAAATATTACTTTCTTACTTATTTACAATATACACATTTGTATGTGTGTGTGTATACTATATATATATATATAAATATATATATATATATATACTGTAAAAAAGGAATACTATTTATTTTATTCTTGAATGCAATATTTTGTAAATACATAAATTTTATGTGTGTGTGTGTGCACAATTATTATTTTTTTATTAAAATGTTTTAATATTACTTATTTACATTGTATGCATGTGTGTGTGTGTGTGTGTGTGTGTGTGTGTGTGTGTGTGTGTGTGTGTGTGTGTGTGTGTGTGTGTGTGTGTGTGTGCACTTAATTAAAAAGTGTTATAAATCATTTTTAACCTAACAAACCTATTTTTGTATGGAGTGCTTGACTGCCACTCAGTTTGACATTTTGTTAATTTACACAAAGAAGAAATGCACACATTTGTAACTGCACCCAAGTGTCAAAATACATTTGGGACTGCTTTATGTTTGGCATGCATGTGTATGAGATAATTTGACAAAACAGCTCTAACATGTTTTAAATGCTTCTTATTTGTTTGTTGTTATTCGCTATTTAAAACCGGAGAACATATAACCTGGCAAAAGCAACAGGCTTCCACGCTTCCCAGTCTTCTGATGTTATTATTTTTTTATTTGTCTACATCATGTGGTTATTGGCGCACTCCACTCTTCATCTCCTGTTCGTCTTCCTCTGAGAATGCAGTGGTGAATTCATGCAATTTGATTTGGGCTGTATCTGTGCAGATGGCTGTCTCTCTTCATCCTTCTCCATTCCTCTCGTCTTTTCACTCAGATGGTTATTTTCTCTTCTGCACTGTCGCTCCCCTCTCCCTTTCTTTCTCTCTCTATGTCTCAAAATAAAAACAACTTTCAGGGGAGACAGAGAAATCGATCACGTTGACAAAAGATCCGCATGACTGCAGCCCTGGCGATGTGGCTCATCTTTCAGTCTTTCTCTTTATTCTCCTCGTGATAAACTCCTGATATCGGTCGCTTCTATGATTACTTCCTGTATTCAGTCTGAGCAGCTTCCCTAGTGAGTGTAATCAGTATAGCTTTACCATTTCTGTCCTTACAAATGCTGTACCTACCTTCATTTCATATTTAATTGTGTCAGGGAGTTTTTGTTCCCCATACCTGCAGCACATGTATTGTGGAAGCTTTTCTTTGAATGACATGTATTCTCTGCATTTTCTCGAAGTCACAAGAGGGTACGATTACAAAACTAGCATTTATGGGTACACACAGCACTGCTGGAATTAAAGCTGGGCCATTAATCTCACTACAGGACCTGAGGAATTAGAGTAAAATGTAGCAGAGCTTTCAAGAGTCAAATAAGACGTTTCCAGTATGTTGGAATAGAGCTGGTTTAAATTTCGAGTATCAGTCTAGCTGAATCACCCCCTCATGTTCCATCGCCACCTCATTTATATAGATGGAACTCCTCTTCATGCTAGCCATACTCAGTCAGAGAAAGGAAGAAGCAAGGACAAAAAAGTAGGGAAGAACAAAATCCATATTTCAAAATCAAGCCACTGCTCCATATTCCTTTCCAATTCATGCTAGGATCCATATTAAAGTAGCCTGTGTGGAACAGACAGTGTCGTCTGTTTCTAATGGGATTTAAGAGTAAGAGTATTTGACTGACTCCAGCTTTCACTTGAGAAATATTAAACCTGAGCATCCTGAACTCAATCTTAAAGACGTCATTCATGACTTCTTTTTTCATACATATTCCATTTTGTCTTCATGTAACTCGTAAGTAGGCTGAATCCTTGTGCACAGAACTCTGAAGATTGTCTATAATTGCAATGACTGCTATTTACAAACCTCTAAGCACTGCATGTTTGTTTACTCATTTATTTGGCTAATTCAATTATGCTTACAGTACAATAAAAAGTATACTTTTCTACACTTGTGCATATCAGTATTAGGATACATGTAAGTAGTGCTAATAATCATATACTTAATACTTAAAGGAAGGGTACACGTTATTACTACTTATTATTTAGGATACAAATATGCAGGTTCATATAGTAGTTGTACCTTAAGGTGCAACATTATTACCTGAATTGTATTAATTAAATAATTAAATACAAATACATACAAAATTAGTATTGTAACATAGCACATATTAGCACTAATTAGCTTACTAACCATAGCGTGCATAGTAAGATCAAACTGCACATTTAGTACTAATTACTATAATTACTAATATGTTAATACCTACACATATTAGTGCCTTAAAATGTAGCTAAAAGGTACATATTAGTTCTTAATGGATAAATGTGAGTACCTAGAGGGGCATTTTTGTACTAATTAGTATTTAAGGTACAAATATGCAAATGCATATAAATGATTTTACCTTAGGGTACATATAAGTGTGCATTTTAGTGTTAATTCATATTTAGGGTACAATTAAATACCGATGTAATGTTATTGCTTTATTAATATATTTCTATTTTTTATATACAAGGTTTGTTAGCACATAAGTACTAATATATATTAGTGCTACTTTGCAAGTACATATTCACCTTATTACCTTAAGTGTATTTTAGATACATTTTAGTATCTAGTATAAGTCCTCAAGGTCCTGAAGGTACTAATATTGTATGTGCTCTTTAGGAGGAGAGTGCAGAAATATGTTTCCTTTTAGCTTACAAATAAAAATAAGAGTGAAAAATAAAAGCTAAATATAAATGAACTGTAAAGCTGAAGAACTGTCTTCTTTAGTCCGTTCTCAGGTTGATTAGCTCATGACTGCACTTGAATTTGTCCGTCATTGAGAGAGAACCTCCATCAATCCTGACAGGGCTTTGAGGAGATACACCATCCAGGATCAAAACGAGACAGAACGCCTTGAGAACCAGTGAGGCAGTTTGTTGGGTTATCACCTTGATGTTAAACATAAGAAACTATGTTATGATTCCGAGAGTTATAAAACTGACAGAAGCAGACTGCTGTCAAATTTACAGAGGGAGGAAAGGTTTGATAGACACTTTTGAAAGGGATCTACTGTAAGGTAATTGTTTCAATCTGCCAGGTTTTGGTCACATTTCTATGATGTAGAGAGTTTTATTGTTTATTGCTCTGAACCTTGCCCTTGAAGGATGTGACTATTCTTCTAAATGCGCACGACTATTTCCTAAAGCGTCTTAAATGGTCTGCCAAAGCAATAAGTTTCAACCGTTACACAAAACAAAATTTCAGCAGCTCTTTCTTTTCTCAATAAATCCTGTACTTTGGCTTCTCACGTTTTCTTTTTTGGTGCATTGCTCATCCTTTAGCATGCTGGCAGGAAGATGATTCATCCGGGTGAATTGTATCCGTCTGTCTTTGGACGGAAGACAATGAATCTAAACAGCAGTCCCGGTCTCCATATAGTCGGACAAGAGCTTGTATGCTGAATTATTGAGTGTGATAGGTCTAGCACAATATGTAATCAGAAACCCTTCATAAAGACACATGCTCGCCCACAAACACATCCACACATGGTTGAATAGCAGACCGCTTCGCAGTTAACCACTTTGTAAAGAACTTTGCAACTTGCTCGCTCTCAGCAGAGGTTACAAAAGTGCCACTGCAAATGAAACCCAAATATCAGGTGCGTGGCAGACAATAGCAGCACTAAAGGACACAAAAGACAAATTCGACTGACTTGACTGCCGTGAGGATACGTGACCACAGTGCTTTAGTTATCGAAGCAGCCTGTAGGAAGCTGGAGGTGGCCTGTAGGTTGGAGAACAGTACACTCATCAGACTGCACCCGTTGACCAGCTCATCAACCACCTCACACAGCTCTTGACTCTCATAGCCTGCTTGAATGCCTCGGGTTCTCATAGGAAGAGCAGACAGTGCCAATAAGAAGTCGTAAAAAAACGAGAGTGCAATACTATAAAATCAAGGGGAAAAAAAGCCAATACTGATGGGCAGGAGTTAAGAGAGGGCCATCAAGACACTTTAGTTGAGTCCAGAGAGGCCAATAGAAAAAAAAACTTACTTTTTTGGGGGCTTCAGTCATGCATTTCAATGAGCTCCAAGATTTTTTTTTTTTTTTTTTTTATCTGATTTGTTGTGTTTTATTTTCTCTCTCTCTCAATTTGAGTTTTCATACATTGCCGGTCACAGATGTGAATAACTTCAAATAACTTGAAATTAATAGTACATTTGTTATTCTAACGTTGTCTGTTTCATTATGCCGAATCCCAAAATGAAAAAAGGCAATGCAGAGAAAAGCTAATGATGGATTCAGTCTCGGATGTTAAAGAGCAATATGCTGTATTTTGAACATTCTCTGCATCTAAAGTGGTTTCTGTAGCTCAGCTTTATAGGGTTATAATTATAGGGTTCCTACAACTTTTGACCATGACTTTCCTACTGGATGAGGGTTTTTACAAATCACTTTTATGGCGGTTGCATGTACAAAGACCAATTTCTGCTCTAGTGCTCTAGAAATATTTCATAGCATACCAGTTAAATAGTTTCCCTGACTCAGATTTTAATTTCAGAAACTTTTTACTGCTCTATGTGAATTTTTCAGGGTGGCTTTTTTGTGCTCTATGAATTACGTTAGAAACAAAATTTTATTTTAAGGTCCTGTTCTTGCTATGAACTTTAACTTTTGTCCCAGAAACTCTGACCTTAGTTTAGATATTGCGTTGGATTAAAAATGTGTAATATGGCTGGGCAGAATAAGTGCTTTAAGCCAATAAGCTATACTAAAGTAATTTTGGAAGAATACAATGCATCCTGATACAGGATGATACTGTATGAGATTATAAAAGTTTGTTGTGAAGAGTATTGTGTTACTGGAAAAGCTGTACTATTTTAAAACTACTGCAAAAAATATAGATATACAGAGAGAAGTTAGAAGATGTATTTAATAGTGCCACTACTTGAAAAGAATTACTCCGTGGCACTTGTGGTAATTCCTTGCCTGACTCCATTTGCTCTTTTGAAAGGGGCTCTGATACAACCTCTCCCAGGATGGCAAAGTTCGCCAGAAACCGGCAGAAGTCTCTCTGAACCTGCTCTAAAAATGCTACATTTATCTCCAGCATGCTATCTGCAGAAAGAGCACGTTCCTCACATGCTAGCCATCTTCCGCCATTCAGCCCGCACTCGCTGTAATTCTACAACTAACGAGTGGGAGGAAGATTTCAGAAATTGCTTTTTGTCATTAGGACTGAATTCAGATGACTCAATCAAGCCCAGGGGACATAACGAGGGCACGATCATCATTTATTCAATTTAGTATTATAAAGAACATTCATTAAACAGGGAGTTTGGGGGGCCGGGGTTTCGAACGTGACAAATCCTTCCGGGCTGCCCACGGGAGGAATTTTTAAGAGACTTTTAAATGTACAAGGGACCTTACCTCCTTCCCTCTGGGATATTTAAGGGGATGTGTCATCGGGTTGGCTCGAGCAGGAAAGGTGGATATTCTAGGTGTGTGTTCATGGTGCACCACGGCTGCTGAATTATTGAGCAGAAAAACTCTCTTTGATCCATGCTATGTAGCCCACATACCAATCTCTTACCTGTCAGCCTCCCAGAACGCCATTCATTTTTCAAATGTTTGCAAGGAGGATGCTGCGGTATGTTATTTTTCCTACCGCAAGAAATTTCCAATCCCTTTCGGGCTCTAAATTGATATGTAGCCGCCATGTTCTTAGCCGAATACAAAGAACTATTTCTGGGATTGCCAGTTCATGCAGAAAAAAAAAAGAAAGAAAGAAAAAAAAAATCCTGAACTTTGATTCCTGGCTTTTTGTCTGTTTGAAAAAACTTGATATTGAATTGAGGCTCGAGCTGTATTGAAAGCTACCAGGAATATGTTTTATTACCGAATCAATATACAGAGTTTCAATGTCCTGAGCGCCCTATCTCTTAGATGTTTTTAGCCGCCGTTTAAATAGAAAGAGAACTTTACCAAAGCAAAGAGAGTGGGAGAGCGAGGTTCAGATATTGCACCAAAAGGTCATGTGTGGGAGTTCAGTGTCTGAGTGAAATGAAGAGAAAGCCATCACGCTCAGTCTGCAGAATATGTTATGCAAAAAAGGACTGTAGCACGCTCACCAGTCATTTCACTTTCACGCATGGTTTCCAGACCCACGGCTCACGAAATAGGTAGGCGGGGTGTGGGGTTTATATCCCGTGACTCAAACGCGTCAGGGTTTACATTTGATTGCTTCAGCACAAAATCCCCTCACATCAAATGTCTTGCGCTTCGCAAAGCCCAGTGACACACAGAAACATGGTCATAATTTGAAATCTGGTGATAGTTCATGAAGTGTTGCTTCACTTGAAAACGGAGATAGTTACGTGGGTGCATAAACACATCTCCTGAAAGATATCTCCACTCTGCGCTCATTTTTTTCAGTCGTGTTTCTGTTTACCGAGAAGCCAGTGCATTAAAATTTGTAAGGGTGGGTATTAAATAGTGAAACCGGAGGTGTAAACAAAAAGAGAGAGAGAGAGCACCTTCCAATGCAGAAAAGCATTTCTGTATTTATGTACTGTATGCGGTATGTATTTCTTATTGGGCTGTCAGTTGGGCATTATTGGGCATTTACAGTAGTTAACAAGATTATATTTCATGATGACACTATAGAATAGGTAACACTTGTTAACTATTACGACTTTTCCCTCAATCAATTCTTAAATTGCTGCTTATTAATAGTTAATTAGTGAGTTGTCAATTTTAGGTATTGGGAAGGATTAGGGATATAGAATAAGGCATTATTATGTGGCACTAATAAATGGGTGATATTCTAGTTATATGCATGCTAATAACCAACTAATAGGTGTAACCGTAAAATAAAGTGTTACCCATTTTTTATATTATTATTATTATTATGTTTGCTCCAATGCTCTTCCATTTTTTTATAAAACAAAATGACCAGTACAACTGAATTTCTGGTCCAATCTTTAGTTCAACAGTGTGTTTTTATGTAAGTGCGTCTGATCCACTTAGAATGAGAAGTTGAGGCATTAAAGAGGCCATAAACTCTTTTATAGGACAAGCTTTTCGTTACATAAACAGGCTAAACATGCTTCAACAAAATCTGTTATTATCGCACTTTTGATGAGAAGAACCATTGTGAGAAATGTCCTCTGTCAAACCAAAAGCATCAAGCAGATTGATATCCAGATGTTTAATGTCCCACGGTTCTGCAACATGTTTCTTGCTTCAATGCAAGAGAGGGAAAACAGAAGAGGGAAACGTCTATCGCATTGAGCTGTGCCATGGTTAATGATGCCAGATAGAAAAACGCGAGACAGGAAAGAGATAGATGGGGGAAGAATGAAAGACAATTGTGTATGCATCTGTTCTTTACATCAAACAGAGTTTGGGAAAAAAATATGACGATGAGGATTTCACACACTCCAGTGATCTAGCTTCAATTAAAAGTAGGCCAGAAATGTCACCTTTCTACTCATTAAGTCAGTCAGTCGTTTAATGAAAGTATATATGCGATGTGCTCTTTTTCTGAAGTGTGTAATTTCTTTGACAAAGCAGCATAATTGAAATTGCAAAAAAATAATGCTTGTTTTTGGATTTCTCCCATTTATCATGGCCCTGTACCCACATTTCATTGGATGTGGTGTTGTAAGCACCAGTGTTTTCAAAGAAATCAGTCTAGTAGTGTTTTTTTTTTTTTTGTAGCATTCTTGTGTCCACTCTCTCCAAGGTTTAAAGGAAAGAAGGTACTTCAGCACAGAAAAATACAAGCAGTTACTTTAATAAACAAGTCACATTTTTTCTGTTGTTTGTACTTTCAGCCATTTTGAGTCAAGTTTGTATGGCAGACAGCTGAGAGAAGGTGTCTACTAAAGTATTATCGTTGTGATCGATGGCCCGGTTCACTTGGCATCCAGCTATCAAGAATCAAACCCTAATGCTGAATCCTATTTACTGTTTGAGAAGCAACACTGGCTTGACTTTGATTAATAAGCAAGCATTTGACATGTCACTGCCACATTATCCATTGTACTTTTTTTTTAATTTCCTGATGCTACCGAAGCCTAAAAGATTGGATCGGTTGTGCAGTGCAATGTCGTTGTATTCAGAAGAAGCAAAGAAAATACAAGCAGTCTCTCTGTTTATGCAAACTTTTAGAAATGTAAACTAAGCACCAGTGGGTTTGTGACAGAATGGTTTCAGAAATCATATAGACAGTGATTGTATGCATATGGAAATTATTTGACATTTGTCATGAAAATGTGTGTGGATGATGTTTACTAAATGCATTTGGTCTGTTCTAGTCTGTACAATTGGCCATACAATCAGTGGCGGTTCTACATTGAATTACTCCCTGGGCGAGACCCCCTCTCAACACCCCACTTCCTCAAATAAAATTTCAAATAACATCAGAAAAGCATTTATTTTTAATAAAAATGAAAGAAGTTATCAAAAAGTTTGAAATAAAGTGTTGGATAGGGTTAGGTAGGGCTTTTTTTTCCCAGTAAAAGTGTCAACAATGGCATATATTTTATAATCTGAATTAAAATGAACATTTACACTTAATAGGTTGCATTCTGTTTTATAATGCACTTCAATACTGAGATGCAGATAATTGTCACCTGCAATAAGTGGTATTAATATCAGAAAATGCTATGTGCACTTGGGTGTAAAAAGCCGCTGCCAGAAAATAATGATCCCAAAACTTATTATCCATATGGAATTTTCAGATATGAAAATTATGTAGCAATAATTTATTGAAGTTTGATACCATGAAGGCGGATAGTGTATGTCGTTATGTTTTTAAAAGATCGGCTTAAATGTGTGATATGTAGAGATATATAGACTATTCATTATATTTCATGTTTTATACCTAATTTTTATGTTGTACTACAAATATGCATTGGAGTAGCATTGTTGTTCATACATGACTAATTATTAAAAAAAAAAAAAAAAAAAAAAAAATAACCTTAAGTCATGACAAGCAGTACGTGTTAAAAATGACCAACGGACATAGTGTTATGTCTTCTTGTGGTACAGAAATGCTCCCTCACCAGGATGGTTTTCCGCGCGCAGATACGCGCACGTTTTGTTTTTATGTGCGCTAGATTTGAAACTAGGCTATTTAAACCTCATATTCATAGTTAGGCTATGATAGATAATAGAAAACTGCGTAGGGTGGCAGATGATTTTTTTTTTCCCCTAGTGCTTGTACGGCCCCCACCGTGTCATGAAAAAATGCCGCCCCGGGTGGCTGCCCCGTTCGCCGATACCTAAAACCGCCACTGCATACAATTATGCTCAATAGTGTTTTTTTGTTGAAAATACAACCCATTTTATTTTTATTTTTTTTGTTAACTGTAATAAATTGAACAGGTTTCATTACACAAATATTTGGGTGTTTTTACATTGACAATTTGTTATGTTGGTCTTCTCACATCAATGGCCTGTGTTCTAGACTGCAGCAGATTTGTTTTGTAGATTAAAGATATTTGGGGTAAATCAGAGAATTGTATTTCTGTTTTTGAGAGTCTGATGAGACATGGCAAAATTCAGTTCATAAATTGTATTTCATAATGCTTGATTTTACATTTATAAACATTGTGGGAAAAATTGCATAATTATTAATATTAGGCACAAACTGTTCATGTTAATATATTATTCATTAACTCAGTAACAGTCTATAATGGCGTGTATTTGGCCTTTTTAACAAATCATTTATTAAATATGTATTTGTCTTTTTACAGTACCCAAGTGGAAACTATTCTTGATTTGTTAATGTTTATACATTTACTAATCATTAGCAACAAGAGAAAACAAATCAGCTTGTTAATGTATCAAAACATTACTGATTAAACCATGTTTCCTTATTGACCCATGTACACTGTTGACCCCAACAAGCCTGCCCATACCACCAAACCTGACCCTAAACGACCATATAACACCTCAATAGCAGTCTATGATCATATGAATTAAAAATATAACAACATCTGTAAGCATTTTAATTTCAATGAAATAATTGCCTGTTAATCATTAGGTAATGTTTAATATGTTTATTAGTAAACATTAACAAGCGTGTTATTTCTTGTTTCTAGCCATGTAAATATATATATCATTACATGTTAAGCATTATATGATGTTTGTTAATGATTTATTAAAGTGTTACCCATTAAGGCAGGGGTGCCCAACCCTGGTGTCTTATTCATTGTGTCATTTTATTGCAGATTCGATCTGACCAGGATAAAGAGATTGAGATCCGGTACAGTATAACAGGAGCCGGAGCAGACCAGCCTCCCAATGACGTCTACATCATTGATCCTGTGACAGGGAAAATGTCTGTCACTAAACCTTTGGACAGAGAGGAGAGAGCCTCCTACCATGTAAGTGCACCTCTTTCTAGAGTTGGCTCTAGAAGATCTTTTTTGCCCTATTCAGGTCCTCTTTAAAGCAGAAATGGCCTCAACCCATTTAAGAAACATGCTCCAGTTTACAAGAGTTAATGGCCTTTTGCCAGACGGAATAAAAGTAGAACTGAACTGTTTTAACTATACGCAGTTTTGCCAAAAAGCGTTTTTCACACAAGAGCATTTTTTGTAATGATTTTATGTTTATTTGACCAAACAAATACAATAACTTTTGTTCGTGTGCTTAAAAAGGCTCAATTTCACTGAATTGCAAAAAAATCAATGCCTTTGCAATAAAAGAATAATAATTTTAAAAGTTTTTTGAGAACCAGCCACATTTTCTGAGACACCAGATGGTCTCAAGGTAATTTTTCATGGATGAATGAAGTCTCCTGTAAAGTTCATTGTTGTCCAAACTAAATTGCTGTTCGAAAAATAAGTAGAACCAAAAAAGTGCCGAAATACCAAATATATTTCTTTAATATCTCTTTATCTGGCTGTTCATGGCCTACAAACTCCGAGATCTGACTTGATTGTGAAGCTGATTGGTTCCAGAAAGTTCTAGCCATCAAAACAAGTGCAGCTGCCTTGTCAGCCTTTTTAGATATCGAAGACAAAGCTACAGACTTAAAGCTACTGCTTGTTAAGCAAAGTTTGCAGAAATCCGAAGATTCATACATAGTGCAATTAAGTCTATTCAAACTGCTTTCAATGCATTAAAAACAAAACGTTTCGGACCTGCCGGCTGGCATCACTTGTTAAGGGTGCTTTCTTTAATTTTGTTTTTGTTCCGCTATTCTGTTTATGTGGCTCTTTTCCTTATGAATAATGTGAAGAAGAAAAGCTAGAGACAAAGAAAAGAATTGCTTTGACATGTCAGGGTTTTTTTCAGTTAGTCAAACTGTCAATTAGACGAAGGTTCAGTAGCAACGTGCGGATGAGCGAGAGGGAGAGAAAGGGAAGGAAATAGTCTAGGAAAGAAGTGTTGAATTGTCACTAGTGATGAGTATGCAACTCCCAATGCTTTAACTCAACTGGGGAATCAAATCAAACAGCGACCCTGCCCCTTATGTTTCTGCCTGTCACCCAACCTCTGTCACAAGCGGGCTGCCAGCAAGCCACATCTTCCCCTGACTGCCATTCACTCAGGCGCTCCTAACACAACACATTGCTTTTGATTCTCACAGTTGTTCCTTACAATTATAACTGCCACTTTATCTCAGCTCTTTCGCTGGAAGTGTCAATAGGCCCTTAGTATATATTTAGATCGGTTATAAAACAAGGTTTTCTCTGTTTGCGGCTCTTACTTTTGACTTATGGCTCTTTTTCTCTCTCACTCCTTCTCTTTTCTCTTAACTCTCCGGTCCATTGAGCAGTAGATGATGTGGCACTGTGCCTCTACCTATCAGTCTAAATTACGGCTAGGCTTGTCTCACCAGGTGTGTGTGTAAGTGTGTGTCTGAATATCTAAATAAGTCAGCACCCACGGTGGTTAAGTAAGCTCGATGTGTGTGTGTGTGTGTGAGCGAATACATCTTCTAAACATAGTGAGCTGCCTATGGAGGCATTGTACTATAGGTAGGTAACTTAATTATGCTGTGGCTTAAGATCCCTCATTCGGGTCGGAATCAAAGATGACACTGCATAAATGCTCTGCAGAGAACACAATCCCACAATGAATTGCGGCATGCTTAGTGAAAAATAAATAT
>JAUCMU010000013.1:14295182-14308157 GCA_032275025.1 Enteromius treurensis
CAATGTTGAAGACAGTTTTTGCTGCTTTTTTAAATATATTTTATCAGCATTATTTGATTAATGTAAACATCAAATTAACAGCATTTACTTAATATTTATATAATTGAAAATTATAAATTATGGTCAGTTTAGGTGAATTTAATTTGTCTTTCATTAATAAAAAATATATTTTGAATGGCAATGATTCATGGTTTCTACAAATATAAACACAAATACATATTAGTGTAGATATTAAATTCTAATAATATTTCACATTATTATAGATTTTAACTAAAAATAACTTAAAATTTACTTTAAATAAATGGAGATTTTGTGTTTTTCAAAAAACCATGATAAATTTCAATTATATTATTGATAGCATGTTTGTCTTTTGTGTGTGTGTGTTTGTATATATTATTATTAATAATAAAAAATTGTGTTATTATTATGCGTACTTTATAATTACATATGTTAATACATAATAAATAATTAGTTTAAAATGTATTATTATCTCTTATACCCTGTGATTCATTGATTGATTTTTTTATGATTTGGTCGGTTAGCCTTTCATCCTTAGCCACTACAGTCACCTCATCACCTCTGGACTGCATTTCCCAGCATTGTTTCCCCGTTTGTGATTGTTCACTGCCTAGCCTGACCATTGCCTTGTTTATTGACCACGATTTAGCCTAATCCACGTTATTCCCGTTTGCCTGTGTTTCTGACTCTGCCTGTACGACCTTGCTCAAAAATAAAATCTGCACATGGCTCCGGACGTCACCATCTCCTTTGTTACAGATTTACTGATTGCCAACTGATTGATTTGTGTATGTTTTGTATTTGTCCGAAATGTGTGTAAAATGTAGGCAGTGAGACAACTCTGCAGATTGGAATAGCCAACAGAGCTCATGTGTTTAATTCTGTGTATGTACGTAAGTGCATGTTCACAATGAGCCAGACACTGCCTGCAGTCAGTGAGTCAGGACGATAGGCGTATGAACACTGTTAAGGTTAAGTGGCCCCTCGGGTCTTGTGCGGTGGTTAGCTTATGCAGCCCCTGTCTTACTCACCATAGTTTGAATATCCATATGACTTCTCATATCTGATATCTGCTCACATTTTGCACTCTTAACTCTGGATGTTCTAGATGTCCCAGTTTTACACCCAAGGCTTTTGATGTAATGTATGAGGAGTCTGCTTCAGTTAGAGCCTTCTTGAGTAGAATAAAATGCTTTTTTATCAGTACATCACAAGGGCCAGAATTGGTTTCTCCAGTTCTGCAATTAAATGCAATCATCAATTTATTACAAGGACAGTCCCCCTGCAGCAACCTGAGGCTAACAATTGTGATGGCTCGTAATTAACAACAGGCTATTTAAAGCTGAGCTTTAAGTCAACATTAAATTGAAATAAACTAGATTTAATTTAAAATAAACATCTGTGGTCTTATTGTGTAATATACATCAATGATTTTTTGCAACACTTTTTTCTTAGATCCAATTTTTGCTATTAACAAAACAGTACCTACGGCTTTTGCCCCGATTAACTCCTCATTAGCTAGTTATTAATAGTTTTTAAAGTGTTAACTTGTTAAGTCTATGCATTTGGTAGGATTAGGGATGCAGAATATGGTCATGCAAAATAATAATGACTAATAAACAACCAATGTGTTAATAATAAGCATGCTAATAAGCAACTAACTGGTCCCTACTTAAGTGTTACCAATTTTATAATGAAGTGTGTTGTATACTCACCAAGGCTGTGTTTATTTAATTAAGAAAAACAGTACTATTGTGAAATATTATTCCAATTTAAAAACACTGCTTTCTATTTAGGTATATTTTAAAATGTAATTTATTCAAATAATGTCTTTTTTTAACCAATTAAACACTCAGATCTCAAACAGTTCAGTTTCTTTAAGCATCCTGCAAGTCAAATAGATTGCAAATGCAGTTTCATGTTGACATAAAGTTCTGCAGCTCTTGGATTTTTGATGAGCTTGAATTTAGATTTGTGTTTGTTAAACCTATACAACACAATATGAATAAATTCACTTTTAGGTCTGTCAAAGTTTCTCCGTGATTGGCCCAGAACTGTATAAACCTGTAAATAACAAACTCAGGCATCTCATTAAAAGGAAAGGAAAGTTGTTTTCGCTCACAGAAATCGATTGTGTTTTGTTTAAAAGTGAGTCTAATGACCACTTTGATCATATTAACGATAATGATGAAGAGGCGCTGAGCGGATAAAAATGAAAAAGCTCAAAAAACACTGCCCTGTCCTAAAAATTGCCATGAGGAATTTGCTGCAGGCATGACACTGACCCTCTTTTCTTTCTGTAGTTTGTAGCTTTCCCTCACTTTGTGAGTTTCCAGTAGTTTTTCTTCACTGCCCACGAGTCTCCCACCACAAGAGTGTGTTGCAGAATTTAAAAGCTGATGGCTTTGACACAGCGGCAAGAGAAGAAAATAAACAAAGGGATAAAGAACTAGAGGAGGATCCTCTGTTTCTCAACTCATCTCTCTCTTTCTGTGTGTGTGTCGCTCAGTCTTTGTGTAGCGTTTCAGTTCTGGCAGCTAGCATGTTAATAATGCCATTAAGCCACACATTTGCAGTCCGCACGCTCTCATGGGTCGACAGATCAAAGATGCAGTGTCTCAGCCACTAACAACAGACAATCTCACACATATCTACGTGCTCACACACACACACACACAGCCGCCTCACAAACACATACAGAATGCTAAGCACAGCAGCTGAGGAAACAGATTTTCCTGTTGTGCGTCTTTATTTATTTGTTTGCTTGACAGTTAGTTTTGCCCTGCACAACAAAAACCTGTCGTCTCGGCTGATATTAAATGAGAGCTTTTGGCAGCAGGTGTCGTATTAATGCAGAAATGCATATAGAAGGCGGGTATTCCCTTGTATAGCATATGAAGCAATGCAACCCTCTTATTTTGGGATGTAATTCCGGGGAGGGATTTTGGGATAATAGTTTTATTTAGTGCATGCGCATGTAATTCTGTAGTGAATAAATTCAAAGAAGAGAATTTGGAGTTAATCCAGCCTTAAACCTTTCTTCTATCGCTCTCTTTTTCGCTCTTGGTTTTTTTTCTTGCGCTATCTCATGCTCTTTTGTTTCTCCCCCCCACTCCCTTATCCCATCTCCTATGGGAATGTTCTATCACTAAAAAAAACTATTTCATTTTTAAGGGGATGTTTATCTGAATTAAAGAAAGCTTTATTTTGCCTCACATGCTTTTTTTTTTTTTCTGAAGCTATACTCCAACTCGCACTGTGTTCCTCTGGAAGTCCTTTCTGAATAATAACTCATGGATTTTAGATAGGAACTAGGCAATGGCTTCCCACCGGATCCCGTATCTAGCGTATGAAATATGAATGCAATTTCCATTTGGTGCGTCCGCTGAGCACACAGAGATCTTTAAAGCCTTTGAGTTTCTTAAATCTGATTTAATATCAGCGCCGTACTTTCAACTGAAGCATCAGCAGAGGTGAAATTATGTGTGAATTATGAATTGTTAATTAATGTGCCTTTATTGTCTTCTCATCCACAGCTCAGAGCTCATGCAGTGGATATTAACGGGAACCAAATGGAGCCTCCTATTGATCTGTTCATTTATGTCATTGACATGAATGACAACAGACCTGAGTTTAAAAACCAGGTCTACAACGGATCAGTCGCAGAAATGTCCAAACCAGGTATATATCTGCAGATCATGATGATGTGTTTAGTTTATTGCTTCATTTTATATGCTGTCAAGGAAAAGCATAATAAAAACATGAATTTATATAAAGGGGATGGTATGTTTAGTAATAATATTGGTTATTCACAATTGAAATCATCGCTACCAGTATATAACACTATTCACATTTCAACATTAATTATTTCATGACATATTTATTAGTATTTGTTACTAATATGCTATTAATTATTGCTATTATTTTTTTTGTTGTTGTTATAATGGGCAATTATGTATTCAGATATGTTTCTTAAATATTTCATTACATTTTATTTTTTTATTCTTTGTTTATTGATTGATATCTAAAAATATGATAATAATAATTATTATAATGACTAATATGACAATTTTTTTAGACAATTTTTTAAAGAATTAATTTAAATACACTAAGATTATTTATTTTATGTTTATTGTTCTTGTTACTTTATGCATAGGTATTGTCACGTTGTCTTATGTGCTTAGTTTCAGTTTCGTTTTTGTGTCTTCCTGTTTTTGTATGTCCACATCCTTGTATTTATTTTTTATTGTTTATTTTTTTATATAGTCTTTCTATTTTTTGCGCAAATAATATTAAACATTATTTCCAAATATACTTCTTAAAGTTGCACAAAGTTTGCCCAAAGGTATTTACACAGAATCTCAATCATATATATATATATATATATATATATATTGCATGCTCAGAATGTTGATTATGGATTGGATGATTAATAAATAAAATTTTTGTAGTCAGTTTCTAGTATGCATCAGATTTCCATCATTATCATTGTACTAATATAAGACAGACAAGAGAATATGTTTTCCCTTGATGATTTATTAAAAAGCCTATTTCTGTAAATGCCTCTCTGTGCTCTTTAACCAGGATTCCCGTTGTGTCTAACAAACACAGGTTTAGTTTTTTTCTTTATTCTCCACCTCTTCGGGGTGTAAGCCGTCAGAGTCGACTCACTGAGTAGCTAAAGCGTAGACTGTGAGTCAGATTGTGTCCAACTTCTGTAATGTTACGGCCCAGAAAGCTTGCCTCTGAGGAGAAAACTTTAGTCTTTGTTTTGTTGAGCTTTCCTCACAGAGAACTTGATTCTCAAGGGAATTCATAAACAAAGAGGAAAAAAAAAAAGAACGGCGCAATATTTTCTGTTTCCCTTCAGTAGAGCGTGGGTCTGCTCCACACCAAACAAGCACTGTAAATTATCCATGGAAAACGGACGCATTACAGGATGTTCCATTATCCCTCTGCTGTCCATGCTGACATCTTCCATGTTTCACGTGAATTAAAAACATGAAGTTCTCGTGAATTCGAACTGAACCCGGCTCTAGGCTCTTATGAGACCGCAGTTAATCTCGTTGCCTTGAATATGGCAATGCCAATATTGGCCGTTGATCTTCTGCGATCACAAGGATTTAATCACAGCAGATGTTTTGTATATTCTAAACGTGAACGTTGAAGGAACATGTTTATCAGTTTAACTCACCAAGGGAAGCTTAGACCAAACAGATGCTCATATCAGAGTGTCTCTGAAGTATTACCGCGGATTTTCCATCAGCTCCTGCACTACAGGCCACGTTCAAAGAGGAGCATGCAGGGAAGTGTCCTTATCGCCGGCTGCAGATGTATGTGAACTTACAGTATCAGATCAATTCAACAGAGGGATCCGTCTTGAAATGATACATTACTGATTTCATTGCCAACAAACTACCTGTTTGGAGGTGTAGACACATAGAGTAATTAAATGGTGTTCGTTGCTGCCTAAACACAAGTAATCACCCAATTACTGTCAAGTCAAGTCAGGGTTGATATTCCCTAAAAATGTTCTGGAACTCATTTTCACTACTAAGTTCAATTTAAAGTTTATTCTGTTAATTTCTTAAAGGGTTAGTTGACCCCAAAATGAAAATTCTGTCATTAATTACTCAACCTCATCTCGTTCTAAACCCATGAGACCTCCGTTCATCTTCATAACACAAATTAAGATACTTTTTTGATTAAATCAGGGAGCCATCAGACCCTCCACAGACAGCAATACAACTAAAATGATCAAAGATCCAGTCCATGTGACATCCGTGGATTAACTTCAGTGGAACAGTTTTGTAAAGCTACAAAAATAAAACAAGAATACCATAATTTACTCAACCATTCTTCTCCCCTGACTTACATCTTCCCACATTTTAGAGAGTATCACAATGTAGCACATACACACACTTTAGCGTATTTGACATAATCAGCCTCGTTTACATCTGGGGAAAAGCACACGCATGTACGTAATCTGTGGCTGCTAACACCTAGAGGAAAGCGTACGCATGCGTTAATGCATAATTCTGGTCTTATTTGAAAAACTCTAAATAATATGACATGCACCGATTGTCTTTTATTACAAGACAAGCATTAGTTATTCAATATTCTTTTAAATCAATATTTCTAAATAAAACCAGGATTATGACGATTTGCATTGAATTATGATATTAAAATGTGTTTAGATCAGATAATATAGTGATGATATTACAGTAAAGATTTTGTATAAAAGTTTCATATTTTTTTAGGAGAAACAGAATAAAACTAAATTTAAAGAAAGTAGGTTTTTATAAATAGTTTTTTTGTGAATTATCCAGCAACAGTATATGAAGCGGTTAAGGCAGCTTTACAGTTCTCACATTCTCAACGTGTCTAAAAGTGTTCTTGTACTTTTCACAATAATTAATCCCAATTTTCACTTTTTTCCCCCCTGTAGAAAATGTGCATGCCAAAAAGTCAGCTGCACCACCCAGTGTTTAGAAAACTCATATTATCATGCTCGGGGAACTGCTGTAGCCAATTATCTTTTAAAATAGTTGTTTTTCTTCTTTCTTTTTTTTCCTACCATCTTCAAACTGTTGACTCTGTTGTTTTGCATTTTACTGGCCTCAAATTTCAACACTGATCCCGCCTCGTTTTTTAGTCAGATGTATCCTTGTTTACTTGGCTTTCTGTTCTCTTGCCTAAATAACCAGTGACAAGGGGATATTTTCGCTTGTCTATTGCAGAGGAAAACAAGCCACGGCTAGAAATTCTGTTTTCACACTTCCAGCTCACATGGCCGATAAGGAAATTTGCTAACAGTGGACGATAGGACGCTACTCAACACTCAGCCTCAGACAGCTGGCCATGGGGGTTAATTAGGCCCTGACGTTCATGTACGGGAGAAGAGAAGAGAGGGGAAAAGAGAGCGCTGAGAGGAGAGAGGAATGTTTCAATCAGTTTAATGGACTTAAAGTAGGCGTCTGCCTCTGGCTCTTTTTTGCAGGAAAAGTCATTTGCCTCTTCATAGTCCTCAAAGGACTCCATATGGCTACGGCCCTGACAAAACAGATTTGCTTTGAAAGCCTCACCGTGAGGGTGGTGTGAGACAGTGCTGAGTGTAATCTGCAGTGGAAAACGGAGTGATAACAGCTTGGAGGACTGGTTTAGTCTGGCTAGCAGCTTGTCTCGGACGGACAGCCAAGTATAGAGAGCTTTTATGTTGTATTTTCAATGTAAGCACTTTGTGATCTAGCCGTACCACGAGCAATTGAAAATTGGCACAAAGTGGCGGCAAGATGGATTTTGAGTGTTCAAACGGCGGGTGATTCAAAAGATGATGTCGCTTTCAAACGAGCCGGCGCTGCAAGGGTCGGTTTCCATTCTCAGGCTGGTTATGTTAAACTTGTTAAAACTAATGACTCCCCAATTTCTTATATACCTGTGAAAGAGAGAGTCTCCCGACCAGCACGCGTCTAATGAAAGGAGGAATTTTGAGCTTCACTGGTTTAAGTCGAAAAGCAATTACAGCATTGAATTAGTTTTCAAATTAAAAAGCAATTGAAAAGGCCTAGGGGTTAACTGTTTCCTGCACGGTCATCTCTCTCACTTTTACACATAAAGAGCATTTAATCCCGTTACAGAATGGCGCTCATTGAAAATTGAAGGCGACAGAGTTGACATGCAACTCTTTTGTCTTCTTCATCCCCTCCACATGCGCTTGCTCGCTCTCTGGTTGTTCAAAAATTGATGTAGCCCTATCAGAAGAGGGCTTAATTGTTTTTCTTCTGCCTTCGCTCATTTCTTCCTTTTCCTCTTTCTCGTGGGGCGTAGTGACAGATTCTGCTCTGAAACTTAATGAACTTTGAAATAGAACTCTCAGCCACAATTATCCCCTCGTAGGTGTGTTGTCACGAAATGATGGCGCTATCCCCCCACAATTACAGCGAGGCTGGAGAAGCCCGCAAATGCGTGAGGTCTCGCGTGCGGTCGCCCCCCTCGGACCGGCTTTCTGGGTCGCCGTGGCCATTAATATTAAATGACAGATGTGACTGGAACAGCGGAGCGACAGAATGACATTAACACCAAATGACAGGGTGACATTTTGCCCACGTCGCAACGAGGTTTATCCACCGTTTCTCTATTTGGAGGCCCCTAATTGCTCACTCACATTTGAGATGGTGTGAGACAAGCTTTCAGAAATCGATAAACATGTTTTGGGGACTAAAGGCCATATGGACCCCCACCCGCATCATCTTGACGCCTCGCATTCGCACAAACACTTTTCACACGCATTCAAACCCAGTCTCAAACTGCTGTTTTTAAACACCTGACTGAGAACTAATAGAGGCACGAAATGGGCTTTTAAAGGTGGCACACTGTTTTTGGTTTAGTTATATTTTGGTTTAGCCCTTGGCTATGTCTTACCTATTTTAAATGTAAAACTATTTAGTCCTATCATAGTTTTTCATTTAAAAAAATGTAATATTCCTGGTTGAAATGATTTGCATTCTGGCTATCACAAAACTTTTAATATTTAAACTCCCAAACCACATGTGGTGATGTAGGTGGTATTTGACAGGGTTTTTTGACCTTGAGACTCAACGATATAGACACACATCCTCTTCCAGGCAGTTTTGTAAAATTTTATGTGGATTGAAAATTCTTAATTATTGCTCTGATGCTGGAAATAGAAATGTCACTGCTCTAACTCTTTTATTAAAGCTCATTTCCTTTTTCCACACATCAGAAGTATATTTTTTTGGTTTTTCTCATTGTGATGGATGATTAAGGCAATTTGGGCTTCTTTTCTCACCTATTTATATTTCTGTAAAACAGGAAGTCAGGACTGGATAGTTTCATGTTCATAATCACCCTGGAGTGCCCAAAATAAATGGGAATATACTTCATCGATATTTTATTCATAAGAATTTCTTAGGGTGCCAATAATTTTGTCCAACGTGTAGTTGAGAAAAACATAATTTTTTTTATATTTATACATAATTATATTTTATATTTTCAAATAAAAAATCAAAAGGATTAACAATGCAGATTTATTTTCTCATTTATCGTAATTACCAAGGGTGTCAATATTTTTGGCCAGTACTAACTATAATTAAATATGTATATATCCATGTGTGTTATTTTAAGATTTTATAGTAGATTTAATATTGAGGTAAGTACATATACTATATATTATTTAAATAGATTTTATATGTAAAAATGTATATATAATATACAATAGGTACCTAGAAATATATTAATATAACTGTCTGCACAGCTATAGCAAGACTGGGGAATAATGAAAGTGACAGAGGCAGACGGACCCTCATTAGCAAGCAGATTTTATATGGAGAGCAGAATCACAAATGAAGGTAATGAGACAGCTTAGGTGAGAAAGACCCCGGGATCAGATGTGATGTTTGGACATTGCTCTGAAACCGGGAGCAGCACAAAAAGTTTGAATCACTGATCAAACAGCCACCGTTTGTGCTTGGATGTTCTTAGCGATTCAGACAAACAAGGCCCAGCTGCTTTGTGACAGAAATGGCACGATTATGCATGCATAAGTGTTTTGATTCACGCTTGTTTGCCTCTCTTCCTCTGCAGGCACTTCTGTAATGCAGGTAACGGCCTTTGACGCCGACGACAGCACCACGGCAAACGGGCTGGTGCACTATCGCATCCTGAGCCAGACGCCACACATCCCCATTCCCAACATGTTTACTATTAATGGAGCCACAGGAGAGATCAGCACCATCGCTACAGGCATCGATAGAGAGGTCAGTCATGTCTCGTACATGTAAAAGCAAGCGTGCTTCCAAGAAGCTGCTGCTGTCTGATTTTCTTACAAAGAACTGTTGATAGGTGTGTAATGGGTTTGAGTGTATGAGCATGTGTGCTTTTCTCAACCTTACTTTCAGTCTCCCCTGCGTAAGAATATAATTAGTTCTCAGGTATGACGTGCTGGAGCATACTTGGTGTGGATGGTCCTTGGTTTCCTGTGAGCAACATTGTGAAGAGACATGCTTGCACTGTAAAAAAACAAAAAAGAGCTTTTTAGAATCAACTTAATGATCAGCCTGTCCTTTGAGCTCTCTGTGACCTTTTCAAGTTGAAGAGCAGCTATCTGCCCTCCCAGAACACCCCATCAGAGAAGGACAAGAGTCACAGCTTCAGTGGCTAGGATGCTGAAAATGCTGGAAAAGTCATGGCTGAATTTGAGAGATGTAGCTTTGTGGGTAAGGAGCAGCGTGTCCCAGTTCATTATTTATTGAGATACTGTGGTAAACTATTTCTGATCATTTTAAAAAGACAACTAATATTACACACAAACCCATGCACTATGAAAAAGTAGGTTGTTTTACAGGAGAGGTAATAACATTGTATAACTTTGTAATAACATTAATCTAAAATTATATTTCTTTCTAGGTCCCCTTAATATTTATTGTTTTTAGTCAATAACCCTTCTTTGTGTCAAATTAGTGTAATAATGTACATGAAATTAACTACAGTATTAACTATTAATAACTAAACATGTTTGAAAACAAGCAACTTTGCTATATTACACCAGAAAATAGGAAATATCTTGGTGTACAGTATCTTTGAATATTGTGTACTACAACAGTGGGCATTTGATTCAGAAATTTGAGAAGCACTGCTTTAAAGTTGTTTTGGACCCCATTGACTTGTATTATTTAGATAAAACAGTTCCACAGACAGGTTTGGAAGATGCTGCTGCTTTCACAATCCTCAAAAAAAAAATTGTCAGCTGATTTTATTTCAGGCTGAAATAAAGTATGTGCTTGATTCCCAGGGTAGTGTTTATTTCTCATGCTTGGTGAAGGTGTGCAAATTGGGATTCAGACTCTGAATGATTCCTGGGATTTTTCAGCGTGTCCTGTGTTGCACAACAGAGATATGTACATGCTCTGGAGTCTTGTTATACTTATTATTTCCAGTCCCACCTAGAATTAATTCAGCTAATCATTGGGGTCTTCTTAGTGTCTACTTTAGAATGCAGTTGACTTCATTTTTAATACATGCATGCACTCACATGCCCACACAAATGAACTCTATGGGTCATGGGAACAGCTTTCCCATAACTCATCTGAGTCTCAGAGCCTGACCCTTCCCACCAGACGTGTTCCCCTCTTTAACCTCTTCATTAATCCCTCTCTCTATCGCTCAAGTCCCTCTTTCTTGCACACACACATGCACACACTCTCTAACAAACACAAGCACACACACAGTTGTGTGCTCCTCCTTAACCTCCCTCTGCTCCACTAATGAGCAGGGTCATTCAGAGGTCCATTCAATTTATCCCAGAATGCTTAAGCGGACCTGCGGGGAAGTCTTTCAACTTCCCCTTTATCTCTCCATCCTACGTGATCCCTTGCTTTCTCACCACAGATTCCAATCCCATTCTCATTAACATCATATTAAAATAGAAATTTAAAACATTTCTAGTTATAGTAACTGGAGACTGTTCTGCCTCTTCAGTATTAATTATGTGACAAATAGTGCTGTTGCTCAACCATTATTGATGATGATGATTACATCAATTACTATTATTATCATCACTGTAGCTATTATCAGTTACACTTTAGTATCAAAAGTTGTTATATAAATAAAAATGTTATTTATCAATAATAAGAGGAATGGTAAGAATAATAATAATAATAAGATGGCATAAATCACACGATAGCTCTGAATCTATTTGTCATGTATTCATATTTCTTATAATAAAAGTAATAATAAATATTTATGACCCTTGAACCATCAAAGCCATTTTTTCTAACAAATTGTTATTAAATTACTTATTAAACAATGTAAAATGCTGTTGGTGGCCTTTTTATTCAAATGAGCTACTTTGCAGTCATTGCTGTGTTTTTTTTTTTAATATATTTTTTCAGTTTCTTAGAAGGTTTTGGCGCTACAGTTCTGTTAGAGTCCTCATCATTATTATTACTTTGGCATCTTGTATCACTTGGCACATAAAGTTCTCTACCCTTCATGCCACGTTAGATGACGTTAGCTGTCATCTCAGGATTTTCTATTTTCTCCCTGACAAGTTATCATAAGTCTATACCTGGAGCAGTGACTCCTGCTAATCCAATGACTAAGACAGACTGGCTGAGATGGTTTCTACAGGAACATGAATGTGGGTCGTGGTAGCCACTGCAGGCAGGTAATCTGTCCTCCTCTCAGGACCAGAGAGCAACCCTCATTAATCTAACGCAGTGATTGCTCTCTCTTCCACCTGGGCACTCCAATTAGAACTAGGACACATGTATGTGTTTACAAAGCCTCATCGCAAATGGAACATTTGGAAGATTTTCAATATCACATTCTCTGTCAGGCAAGATGTTGTTGGATGAGACTGAAAGGAATAGTTCACCCAAAACCCTCCCACCCTCATGTTGTTCCAAATCCGTACCACTTTCTGTCTTCCATCAAACACAAAAGGAGATGTTGGAGAGTGTGTCCAGGCTTCTGTTTTCCATGGAGTGATATGGTGGTTGGTGGATGTGGATTTACACCAACAAACTCCAAAAAAGGAGAGAAAAGTAAAAGTATCTAATTTCTGTGTTTATTAAAAGGAGAACGAAAATAATACAGGGTGGAAAATTTTGGGTAAGTGACAATAGAGGATGAGTAGTTAATGACAACATTTGGTATTTATGTACTATAGCTTTAAATAAACAGTTTTTTTTATTATTAATGTTTCTATTCATCAAGTATGCATAATTTAATCAAAAGTGACATTAAAGACATAATTTTATAAAATATTAAATAAAATGTTAATATTATTGCAAATAAATGCAATTAGTTTGAACGTCTCTGGGTTATGTGTATAACCCTAGTTCCTTAAGGGAACGAGACACGTCAGCCACGCTCTGAAACTGCTGTGAAATCTGTCCAAATAGGGCTCCGGCCGTCATAGACGGTGACGTCATGATT
>JAUCMU010000013.1:14324625-14339691 GCA_032275025.1 Enteromius treurensis
ATCATCGTTTACACTGGCGTTAAACCTTCCCCGGAGTTTTCAAACTACAACAGGGTCTGCAGCGTTTTCAAAAGTGTCAGTTTTTGAGGGTGGAAAACACCGGGATAGGCGCGTAAAGTTATGCATTTTAAAACGAAAACGCACCTAATGTAAGCAACGTATCTGAGTTTTCCGCTGAACAGAGCAGGCGCAGAGAGAGGAGCGCAGCGGGAAAGATCAAGACATCTCGCGCTGGTGCGGCAGTCAGGTTCAGATAGTTAATATTTTGGTTTGCTACACGCAGGATACACACGAAGCACGCTCAACTCCAACACACAGACGGTCCTGTTAATAAACACCGTTACTATTCGCGTGACCGTGCTTAATACGCATCTTGTGAAAAGCATTTTGGGGGCCCAAGGCAGTTGCCTACCTTTGCCTAATGGATAAGTCCGCCTCTGCAATTTGGCTAGGTATACATCCGCGCTATAATATTAAGGTCAAAGTTAACCCAACTTTGAGAATAGATTAACGGGGATATTTTTTTTATCACGCGATAAGAGTCTCACGTTAACGCAGCACGTTAACGCTGATAATGGCCCACCACTAATATATATATATGAAAATGTTTTAATTGGTTATTGTCCATTGTCTTCTGAATACTGTGAATGTGAAATTAAAACCACCAGTAGGTGGCAGTAAGTTACTATAAATAAGTGAGTCATTCGGAAAGAAACACTGTTCATGTTAAGTGTTGGGGAAAGTTACTTTTAAAAGTAATGCATTTCAATATTGCGTTACTCCCTAAAAAAGTAATTAATTATGTTACTTACTGTAGTTACTTTTATGGAAAGTAATGCATTGCGTTACTTTCGCATTACTTTTAAATATGGGCAGAGCTTGAGTGTTTGTTTTTAATATGAGAAGTTCTATTTATAGCAAATGTAAAAGCACTCCAAAAAGTGTCACGAATAAACCTTAGGCTGAAAAAAAAAGTAAATTCACATCTGTGAAGTAAAATACAGGAGAAGGAAGTTCAATAAAAGTTCAATAAAAAAAACAATAGTTAGTATTTGAAGTGATTTTTTTTTATGTCTCATAACAACAGTACTTTTAATTAAATGCTTTTAAATAGTTTCAGAGTGAATGATCGACTGAGTCAGCAATTGCTATTGTTCATTTACATAAAGCACTCATTAGCTGAGTAACACACATGAATAGCAAATCAAGATGTCCACCACATAAAGTGTAGTATAGTCTACCCACTCTTCTCGCTTTTCAATTTTCTGCTGAATCATGCTTGAATTCCCATCAATCCATGAGGGCTTTATTTGACTAGTGAGTTTAAGAGCCATTTTTATAGAAACCAGGCTTAAAACAAATCCATCACTCCCGGTCGCAGGTCAGCCTCTGACTTTGTAAGCGAACGTCAGAAGTACATGCAATTTCTAAACTGCGCTGTATGTCAAGTGATGTAGCATGTATCGTTCGCACCATTAGCACCCCGGGAGCAGCTAAATGCTTTTAATTGACTCTCTCCTGTTCTAGTCCCTTGGTTGTGCCTGGGTTGCCGAGCAACTGGGTGAAAGGTCGTCGAGTAATGAGCCGAACCGTTCCCCACACTGCTGCTTCTGCTGTCTCTCTCTCTCTCTATCAGTCGTTCACGCTTGATCTCTCTTGATTTTTTCTTTTTTTCATGACTCAGAAGTGTGCGGGCAACATGCCAGCTTGAAGTATCGATCCAAAGTTTGCCTCCCTGCACGTTCACTCACACACTTGGGGGACCTTCACTAGACTTGCTCCATAGATCACTGTGTGCGAGGAACAGTCCGATCAATACGGTCCACACTGTGGCGCTCTCGCGCTCTGAATCTATCAATGTTATAGGCTCAAATAAGTCACAGGAAAGTGCTTTGCAAACAAAAGACGCTGACAAACAAACAAACAAAAAGATGCACCACAGGCTTGATTATTAGCAATACTTAAATTATTTGCGCTTATAATCGACTCGACGCAGTGGCATTCTTACCAACTTTTGAGACCTGGTCTGGCAGATAAATAGGCTGTAACTGTTTTTAACTTCAGTGTTGTGGATTAATAGCTTGGAAGCCTGATACATCACCCAATAATATATAGAAGAAAGATTACATGTCACATCTGTGATTTGATTGAGTGTAAATGTTTCCACATTTCTCTGTACAGATCCATTGATCAGAACAGAGCTCATGCTGTGAATGAATGAGGGACATATCTTAATAATCCACACGCTATATCCTCATAACAGACTAAATATGATTTTAACGGCATTTAAGTGGATTGATGATCTCAAAGTTCTACATTATTACCCTCAGCCATACTGTTACAGCATAAATTATGATTGAACGTTGAGCTCTATGGCCGCGTCTTGCGGATGCTTATGGATTTTTATCCGGCGTAATCTGATGAACAAATGCTTTTGGCCTTCAGGTACTCCAAACTGTTAGATCCAGCCGACTGGCTGAAAATCAACAGGACCAATGGAAGGATTACCACCACCGCAGTGCTGGACCGTGAATCACCATATATGAAGAAAAATGTGTATGAAGCAACCTTTTTGGCTGTGGACAATGGTAAGAACGGAGGGAAAGGTTGGAAAGTTCGATGCTGTATATAGGGGGAAGGGGGAGGAGGGAGAGCTTGGTTAGGTTGAACTTAATTTGTCCCACAGAGCCTAAAAGCGGTTCACAGCCTATCGATTCATAACCGATCAGCACTGATTGGATTTCATTCTCATCTTCTATTCAACCAAGAAGATGTTCCAGCAAAGCTGCTGTCCAATCGCAGTTGATTTTGCTTATCCTTGTTAGAAGTGAACTTATATTTGATGTAGCCTAGTTGTTTTGTGTTGTGTGGCTTCGGGAATAAGGGACTGTAGACGTGTGGGGTTTTTTTAGGGTTTTTTTAATATGTTGATTATTGTTCAACAAACCAGTTCACCAAAATTTTAGAATTGAATGATACATATGAGAAAGTGGATAGTTGAATTAACTGATTTACTAGAATGAATCAGATGCTCAAAAGACACATCTGAGCAAGAACCATTTACTGTATGGCAAAGTGATTCAGACTTTCCAATGCTGCATATAAAAAATAAGGTCGTTAAAGACATACCAGTTTTATCCAATTCTACATGCAGTGTGTGAAAATAAATAAATAAATAATAAATCTGAATGCGCCTTTTTCTACAATATAATACGTATGAGAGGGGAAGATCTAAATAGAAACCAAATGGATTTTCCTAATCTACATTTGACCAGACCAGTTCAGTTTGATTCAGTGAACATTTACAACAAAGTGATTTACCAAAATTACATCTTTAAATAATAAAGGGCAGTTTAGAACAAACCAATTCACTAAAATGACTTATTAATGATTTAGATATGTGATAAAACATTGGATTTTCAATATATATTGCTGTTTATTTGCATATTAAAACTCAACAATTCAGCAGCTGAACTTGCTCAAAGGAATAGTTCACCCAAAAATAAAAAATATCGGGATATTTTACTCACCCCCAAGCCATCCTAGGTGTACATGTCTTCTTTCAAACACAGCGTTTTTTTTGTTTTTTTTTTATGTATCCTGGCTCTTCTGCTGGTGAATAGTGGCTATTATTTTGAAGCTCCGTATATCAGATTTGTCCGCAAAGTACTGCATCATAAAACTAACCTATACACCTCCAGGGGGTTATCACATGTCCTCTGAAGCGGATCGATGGGTTTTTGTAACAAAAATATTTCTAGTTTTAAAATTCTAACCTAAATAACTGACTTTCAGCAAAGGTTGCATGCACGTCCCCGAGAGCGCGTCTTGGCTGATTTATGATTTGAAATATGACGCAGCTTGCGCTATCCACCAGCATTATCAAGCTTCGAAGAGCCAGGATAAGTAAAATAAAAAGAATGTCTGTGTTCGTCTGAGAGAGAAAAGCCATATATACCTAGGATGATTTGGGAATGAGTGATATATGCCGTAATTTTCATTTTTGGGTTAACTATTCCTACTACTGCTTCACGAGTTCAGAAAACTTCAGGGGAGGTTGGTATGATTAGGATATTGACCTATCTATCTGCTTGTCTTGGTGTTTTTTTCCCCCAGAAGTTTTCAAACGTGTCCATAGTGGCAGGCCTTGTCAGGACAAAGGCATATTGGCCTAAATCAATACGTCTTTAGGGACGGGCGTTTCGTCTAGCAGTTGTCCTGGGTTGACGGGTTGTATTTTAGCCTCATATCGGACCTTCTAATAACAGAATTTGACACAATCAATCTTTCTAATATCTAGCCTGTTACTCAGTCAGAGCTTTGGGAATGATACGGTGCCACGTTTTCTACAAATGCCTCTCATCTGTGATGGCAGATTGTGTTTTGAGAGCGAGTAGGTATATATCTGACCTCTGTTTTTGTCTTTGATTCACACACAGCCTTAGGGAGCAGATTTGTCTGTTTCTTCAGGCAAAGTTATTACACATATCTCTCCTCTGAGATAGCCCAGCTCCATTAAAGGGAAAACAGCTGTGTGAAATATTTATGTGCAGTTATCATTTCTTCTATCTGACTCAATTGAGAGTTTTCAGGACAAATACATAAATTTTATGATCATAACCCCTGACTATCGTTATCCTCCTTCTGTCTCTTAGGCTCCCCTACTGCCACAGGAACTGGTACTCTCCAGATTTATTTGATAGATGTGAATGACAACGTGCCTGTCTTAGTTCCTCAAGAGGCTTTGGTCTGCGAGAGGTCACGGCACGGGTATCCAGTCAACATCACAGCCTCAGATTTAGATTCAGAGCCCAACGCTGGCCCGTATGTCTTTGAGCTGCCCTCTTACCCCTCTTCTGCCCGCCGTAACTGGACCGTTTCACGTCTTAATGGTTAGACTTGGATTTTACGTATTAAAAATTCAAAGCCTTTACCACTTCAACAGGTCATTGTAACTTCAGTTAATGTCATTTAAAATATTTTCTTTCAGGATAATACATCTAAATTCAATAATTAATAATAATAAAAGATATGTTGTTCATGTAAAAATAGTCAAATATTTAATTTTGGGTTTTATTTTCTACCTCTTTCTAGGGAATTATGCCCAGTTGAAACTCCGCATCCCATACCTGGAGGCAGGCATGTACAGAGTTCCCATTGTGGTTTCCGACTCAGGAAACCCTCCACTGTCCAACACCTCTGTCTTGAAGGTGAAGGTGTGTCCCTGTGATGAAAACGGAGACTGTACTGTGATCGGGGCAGTGACTGTGGCTGGGCTGGGGACCGGAGCCATCATCACCATCCTCATCTGTATCATTATACTGCTCAGTAAGTGATGGATGGATTAGCGGGCAGATTGATGGTTTGATTTATAAATTAATAGATGAGTAAATCAGAGAATGCAACAAAATCACATCTCCACAACATCAGTAAATTGTGATTAATAACCTTTCAACGTCATTTAATTTTTGATCGTTCACTTTCAATGAACTGTCAGTCAACATTTTCTCAGCTTTATGAACGTCCAAACAAAGTCTCCTTAGAAATATGTTCAGGACTATTTCCATTTGATGCATGAGATGTAGATGTAAATGTGATTTCTAAAAAAATATATATTAAATGTAATATTATATTATTATCTGACATTATATTATATATAAAAACATTTATAGTGTTACAAATTATTTCTGTTTCAAATAAATGCTTGTCTTTTGAATTTTCTATTCATCCATAAATCCACAAAAATATTAACAGTGCAAATCCATCTATGTCATCGCAAGAATAAATGATACTAACGACTAAATTGTTGCTGCACAGTATTTGTAAAACAAAATAAAGTAATGCAGCCTTGTTAAGAAAAAGAGACTTTTTCAAAAATCCTGCCAACCCCAGACTTTTAAACAGTATACTTACACATCTAAACTTAGCAGTTCTATATATAAGTGCATTAGAAAGAGTTTTGTTTTGTTTAGTTCTCTTAGATCATGTCAGGTGGCCCATCAAAATGAGAAAATAGGTGCATGAGGCTCCTGTATGTTTGTGTTTTAGGTATGGTTCTGTTCTTTGTGGTGTGGGTGAAGCGAAGGGAGAAGGAGCGTCAGACGAAACCCTTATTGATTGACCCTGAGGATGACGTCAGAGATAATATCCTGAAGTATGATGAAGAGGGAGGAGGAGAGGAAGACCAGGTCAGTGTCACTCACGTCATGTTATCGATTTTCAAGTCAAGGCTGTCTTGAAATTTTCAATGGTTTGCTGCTTTTTTGTCAATTGCAAGAGCATTTCTGACCTTGTTTCAGACGTGACCTACCTAGTATATTTTTATTTCTGTTGCAGGACTATGATCTGAGTCAGCTGCAGCAGCCCGAGTCTCTAGATCACATAATGAGCAAGCCTGCAGGTGTGCGGAGAGTGGACGAGAGACCCGTTATCCTAGAATCTCAGTACCCTGTCCGGCCTACGGTGCCACACCCAGGGGACATCGGGGAGTTCATCATTGACGTATGCTCCCTCTGTTTCTTATCATGAAGATAATCTAGTTAGGCCTCAGGCTCAACTAGTGCCTGCAGAGGGGCGTATAAAAGAAGTGCTGTTTTAATTTGCAACTAGCCATACTTAAAGGTTCATACCAGTTTTCTTTCCTGATGTTGACTTATAATCATATTTTGTTTTGGTGGAAATTGTTTTTAATCAGTAATTAATTAAAAAAAGTTCTTAATAATTTCTGCAAAAAATCACTAAATAAATAAAGCCCTGTTTACTCTAGTGTGTTTTCGTTTTAAAATGCATATCTTTTGTTTACACTAACCCGGCGTTTTCAAGGTCGAAAACTGAGACTTTTGAAAATGCTGCAGACCTGTTTTAGTTTGAAAACTCTGGGGTAGTGTGTCAGTGTAAACAGAGCAAAACTGAGACTTTTGTAAACAATGGCCTGGCTGCCCACATTCTCTCTGCCATGTAAACAATAATATCATGCTGTACCCATAGATATGTGGGGGTAGATTCCTCATTTGATTGCCCCAAGCACACGTGACATGTGGTTTAGGTTGTGTAGTTTAAACAGAGATCGTTTCTAAAATGCAGTGTAAACGGCAGAGTAAACGAGGGGCATTTTGGGTCAAAAATGCTGTTTTAAAGCAAAAATTCACTCCTGTAAATAAGGCCTAAGATTATAAATGGAATTCAGAGAAAAATATGCATTGTTTACTTAAAGCCTTTATGTTTAATGCAGTTATTTTAATCCAATAATTGTACTTTGTAATGCATCTTATAATGCTTATCAATTCAATTTTACACTATTTAAATTCAGTTATAGCTATTTACAGCAGGAAAGGAAATTATAATGCATTATACCTTTTAATACGTTTTTTAATTAACTAAAATTCTTTGCTGAAAACATTATATGCAAAGTGTGACATATTAAAATAATCAACAATCTTGTTAGAAGAATTTCGTGTTGTTTTTTTTCCACACTACATTCACTGTTTACATTTTAGTTTGTTTTATAACTTTGTTGTTTTTATTAACCGAATTATTTCAATATTTCTATTTAAACACATTTATTTTGGTTTCAGTTTAGTTGCCAAGACAACATTTAAAAGTTTTTGATTGAATATTTGTTTTAATAGATTTTATTTTATTTTGTCAAAAACAATTTTAATGGTTGGATGGATAGATGTGTTCATCTGATCTGCCTGATGTGAGAAAAAATGCAGAAAATTAGTCATTTTTGCAGCTTAGTCTAAAAAAAGGTATTTTTTCAATGAGCAGGAAGTTACAGGATGTTTTCATAGTGCATCAAGGTCTTTTATCTCAAACGATCAAGGAAAATTTGATTCCTCCTGATGTGACCCCTTTAATCACTTTCCAGCAGCGGTTTTCAGATGGCTTTGTATGTGTCTGTTCGAATAGCCTCGTCTCACGGTCTCTCTTCCTCTCGTATTAGGGTCTGCGCGCGGCGGATAATGACCCCACTGCTCCTCCCTATGACTCCCTGCTGGTGTTTGACTACGAGGGCAGCGGCTCCACAGCGGGCTCCGTTAGCTCCCTGGACTCCTCCAGCTCTGGAGAACAGGACTACGACTACCTCAATGACTGGGGTCCTCGCTTCAAAAAGCTGGCAGACCTCTACGGAGGAGGGGGAGAGGACTGAACTCGAGGAAGATGGAGGGGAACGGAGAGGGCCAGGAGGGACAATTGGCTTCTCGGATGTTTTATCGAGAAGTCGCACACCAAGCCTCCAAGTGGGCTGATTATCTCTCAACTAAAGTTCCTCTGCAAGCTACGGAGGCATCGAGAGGGGAGGATATTGCCCTGCAGCCTGCTCTGGACCTTTGCTGCAATCCACAAGTATTTTACGGCTTTTTACAATATTTCGCGTTGTGGTTTCTTCAGTGTTGTTTTGTCACTCCTCTCGGACCACCTAGAGGCTCAAGAGGGAATCGAGTTGCGACGACGAATTCTCGGCGTGCGGGAATCAAAAAGAAAAAAAAACGAGTGTGCATGCTCGTTTTTTCCGTTCGCTTTATCACTAAAGAGAGTTCCACACACACTTTTTCTCTCAACTTGAATTTCAGTAGAACAGAAGCACTGTTGTTGATAAAGTGCCTTTTGTGGTGTGTTTTGTATCGGACTCCTGCAATCTCAGGGTCGGTTGCCATTTTGAAAAGTTTCTTCTGTTGGGCACACACTCCCCCGTTCCTGTCTACCTTTTGCTTTCCTTTCATCCCTGCATTACCGGTGCAGAACGCCTCTTTGACAACTACATGGAAAACAAACAAAGGAAATAGAGAATGTTTTGTCAAGACATTTGTTGATAAACACAGGACTCATTTTCCCTTCAGAAATCTTTCTCCCTTGAGAAATATGAAGTATGAAGTACAGTGATCCAATTTGAAAAATATAATTTTTTTTTTTTAGGTTTTTGTTTGGTTTTTTTGGGGGGGTTATTTGACCGACCATGACCATATAATGTTATGTTGTGTAATGGTTGTGTAAAAAATCAAGGTCTTTATTTTAAAAGAAGAAAAAATATAACTGGAGAATGCCTTTTAGCTCATACTCTTGCCTGCCTTGTACGATTTTGTGTTGCGTTTCCGAATTGTAAAGGTAATTTAGGCATGACAAGTTGCCAGACAGTGAGACTGAAAGTGATGGCTGAAGAAACCCGACTCTAAAAGGATTGCATCAGAAGAAACCTTCTTTTTTGTCTTGAACATTCCCCTTTTCTAACTTTATAAGTTGATTAAAATATTATACGTGCATGACTTCTTTCAAAACAATGTCTCAGATCTCTCGCACTTGTTCCTCTGTGGTCAGAATGTGAAAAGTAGTTGGCAAAGAATATACACCATACGGAATAAATATAATCTGAAAAAAAAAAAAAAATAAATAAAAAAACAAGAAAAGATTCAAAAATGTTTAAAACGCTGTAAAATACTTATTTTTGAAGTATTATTTGAAATATTTGCTGCTCTACAAGTTCCGAGTTGGGCTTCATTGACAGTGGCTGGGCCCAGTTTGGATTTAATGTGTGTGTGAATGTGTGTGAGTGTGTGTTTGTCTATATCCTGTCGAATTTTTAAATTCTCTTTTTATATGTTTGTCTTTTGTATTTTTCTTTTAGGTTTAACGTTTATTGTTTGGCTTTGAGAAATGCAGCAGTGTTCTTTTTGTCTTGTCGTACTGAAGAAAGTCTGTCTCGTACGTTCTGTCCCTGGATAAGGGTCTAAACCTGCATTGCAGAGAAGCTTACAATCATGCCTGCTTCACCATTCAGTGTAACTGATTTCTCTTTCCATTCATCTCAAATATTGGATGTGCTTTAGAGAATAAACAATCAATTTTTGGGGGAAAAAAAAAACAAACTAATAATAATAATAATAATAATAATGAAAAATTCTCAAGTCTCTGCCCTGTCCGTGACATGTTCATGTCTCTTTTGTTCTCTCTCATACTTCCGTGTTTCTTTCAGCTGTCATAATGTTTTCCGGGCATGAGTGAGCATTGCGTTATGCCATCAACTGACAATTGAATTTAGCTGATATATCGAGTATGGGATTTCCGATTAAGCCATAAAATCATGCCGTTTTTAAATGGCAGCGTGATTATCATTAGAACTTCTGGATTTCCATGCATTACCATTAAATTAACATTGACTTAACATAACTTTGGATGACTGCTCCTCTTACACATTTGCCTTCAGAAGCATTAATAATAAAGCACTCTGTCCAGTGATGACAACACAGGTATCCTAGATTTTTCACATGTATTTAAATGAGCCATGAATTTCTGTCCCATGACCCAGTGAAAGGTCAGTGTACTCAAAGGGCATATGGCATAATTAAAACATAAAGCCCACCACTAATGACGAATCTCTGGGAGTGGATTAACGCTAAAGACCATGAAAATGTATGAAATTACAATTGGGTAATGAGATTAAAAATGTTATAAAAGTTAATACTTTCTCTATCTCTTCCTTTTTTTTTTTTTTACGTCAACAATTATATTATGTTTTCTTTTTGCTTTATTGGGAATAAAGGTTTAACATTATAACTGCATTAATTTCTTGATATATGGCTTCTTTTGTAAATAATTGCATATAAACATTTGCAGAGAGCAACAAAGATACAGTACGTCCATATCATAAACCTATCATCTTGCTATGGAATTTGTCCATATATCCAAGGTACACTTAGGGATTCAATATTTTTATATTTTTATTATTGTCTGTTAAAATGCGTTAAGACAAACAACTTTTTATCTGATGCAACTTACTGTTTTAATGCATCTTACAGCATGAGCGTCACAATAAAAACACTTTAGTTTTAAATGAGCACTAAAATAAAGGGAAAGTCAAGAGGGTTTGGTTTGGACTCTCTAACCTCTAAAGCATGCCACAGCTCTTTTGGGATTTGATCTCATTTATTAACCTCTTGCCCATTTTAAATACAGATTCATACTGACAGTTTATCAGTGCTTGTGCATTTGTTTCAATCAGTACAACTCCAGCTCGCAGCATTCCTCTCTCACTGCATCTCTGTTACCCTTTGCATACTAATGATGAACATGTTCTGTTTTATCTATTCTTCATGTACCAAACTTGTGCATGAGTATCTCTCTGTGGTTTCAATAAGTCAGCACACAGAGAGAGTGAACCGAGACACCAGAGAGAGTGAGAGCTGTAGGGGATTGGAACTCTCTGCGGCCGTGTCTATCAATTAGTGCTCTGATTAATCCCTTGCTTTAATCTCATCAAGCAGAACACTGCTAATTACCCACAGATGAGAAGAGAGAGGGATGAAGAAAGAGCAAAACTATAAGAGCATGTGTCATTAGATGCAAGAAGGGGTGGTAATAGAGGACAAGAGGGAGGAGAGGAAAGAGGGGAGCAATAAGAAAAGCAGAAAGTGATCGGATGAGATGGCATCTTTGGGATGAGACATTGAAAATCTAGGCTTCTCTTTTATGGAACACAAGTAAGTTTGAATAATGTACTGATTGAATGTACATGCTCAGATTTGAGCCATGTTTTGTACAGGACTAAGGTGCAAATCGTCTGTACTAGTTGTACTAAATTATCATTTTAATGCAAAAAAAACTGTGGCACATTAGGGTTTTCATAGCTTAACTGTAACTATAACTGTCACTGTTATAGTTCATAGGGTTCATATTTTGGTTTTGGGGTGCCAAACAACAGGCTGATATGCATGAAACGCAGGAACGGATTATGGGCTGGGTAGGCCACTGGGAAGAACGTTGACACAACGTTCGCACAACATTCACCCGGGCCCCTGGGCAAAACGTTTCCGTGAGTCACGCAACCCCCCCAACCCTCGGCACTACAGAAATTCAAGGGCCCTACCTCCATATTTCCATCAGAGGCCCTAAAGGGTCATGGGCCCTTGTTGCTGCTGAGTGTTGCAGATTTTTTGGGGGTAGGGGCCCCAAGGGCCCCGCTGGCCCTGTCCGTAATCCGTCCTTGATGCAACGTCAAAACACACTTTCATTTTCTTATAATATGACTTTGTTTACCTTATTTGTTCAAGAACTCCCAAAAGATTCGTTCAACAATTCCTTTTTCCAAACCTCTCCGTTGCGAGGTTTTAAACAGCACCTAGTGGCAAAGAATAAATTAGCATTTTCATTCAGACCAACACCAGACACGAATGAAGCATTAAGCGCAAGTGATGTACATGTTAAGTCAATGCAAAAACGCGATAAGACATCCTGCTGCACGATTCATGCTAATTAAGCAGCGCAAATTGAGCGTTTTGCGCGTTTGACGCTTGATTCGTGCGAATCGTTCAGATTGAAAAATCTGTACTTTGGTGAAAATTTGTGCTGCATTAACCAATCAACTTGCTCTAGTAGTGGTGTGATTACTAGCAATCGGAGGCAGAATTTTGAAACTATGGAAGACAAAATCATCGTCATGTATGAGGAGGAGCTGTACGACACATCTTCGTACATTAATAGAAACGGGAATAAAAAGGAAATAAATACTAGATTCATTAAACCAAAGTTTGCCTATTAGAAACAAATTTTACCTCATGTCTAACCAATACAGAGACTGGAACCACCTGGTACAAGCCCCTCCCATGACACGAGTTCGCATTTGCTGTGAAGCTAATTTCTCACGCGCGAATGAAGCGAGTAAACCCATTCTCAATGTTCAAGCGTCCACCAACGCGCAAACTTTGCGCAAGATGGTGAACTTTAACATCAAGAAAATGAAAGTAAAAAAACTGACGGCTAACACTAACTGAATATTCACTCTGAGACAATTAACCAGAGATGAATCTACTTTAATATGTACTGAAGAACGCTATATAGCTAACTGTCTTAACTTATTTTTAACTTATAACTGATTTATTTTGTGGTTCCTGTAGTGAAAAACATGAGAATAACCTCACATGTAAATCTTTGCTACTAAAAGAAAGTGAGATGGGCCAACAAATAAAAGTGTAGCCTGCACAAAATATTACGACATACTGTATTTATTTTATTAGTTTTGTCAAGAGTCTTGAATTTGTTGACAGCAAAACGTTAAACGAAATTTGTATCTTAAGACTTACAAATGTACAGCAATTGAATTTCTTATTTATTTTATTCGTCTTGTCATGATTTAACATTTACAACATACACAAAGAAAAAAAATGTAAGTTGTATTAGTATTGTCAACATATTAAATTTGATTAACATTAAAGATGTCGCAGAGAAAAAAAAAATAGGCTAAATATGGCATCTGTCATTTAAAAAGAAAAATATTTCAGTTCAGCGTCCATCTATGTTTGCTCTATCCTTATTCTGGTCTGTCACTGATAACCTACCTGTTCTGTCTGAGGGCCTGCTCTGAGCATCACCACACACATGCTGCTGGCAGACCTCACTAATAAAACGCATGGCGCATAACAACATTCAATGAGTAAGCTTGTCCTCGCGCATGATGCAGGGCAATAATTTCATGTATTTTGTTAATAAAAGTAATCTAGTAATATGGGCCTAAAAATAAGAAGAATGTAACAGGCCTACCCTAATTGGAAATGTAAAATCCTCTTAATATTGCAAATTATTTTATGCTTATCTCTGGCTATTATAACATGATCAATCAGCAAGGAGGTTGCACCTGAGTGTGCATATTTGGCAGTTGGCATTAGTATATTATAGACCACAGAAAAAAGTCAAATGTGGTTTTTTCGAAGCTGCTGTATATAAGAATTGATAGCAAAAGTTTAGGCATTCATGACTTTCTCTAAATTAAATTAGCAATTTAAAGCACCCTCTCTGAACTGTTAAGCCCCCCCCCCTTACAAAAAAAAAGTTCATTTTAATACCTGTTTTCAATACAAAATATAACAATATTAGTTAAAATGAGCAATATTAGTAAACATTCTAAAGTATATAATTGTACTAAAGGTACAAATCTGGATTCTGTAGTGTATAGAGATAATATACAGTGCTGTAGACAGAGATCAGTGGAATCTGATGAATACCGCAATCACAATTAGAAATTCCTGAGTACTTAAGAAGAAATCAAACTGATTTGTGAACAAATCAACGAGTCTAGTTTTAAAATTGAATTTAGTAATCATTGTAATTACACAGAAAATAAAAAAAAAACATCTTATTGTGAAGAAAAGAAATAATGGCCTGCAGGTTGAAATGACATGAGAATTTTCATCTTTTAATAGCAGCTCCTGTTTTTAGTAAAGGGAAAGTGTTTAAATGAAGCCAGCTATATAAGATGAATTTTCTTCATATAGTCGGTTCTCACGCAGCCAAGCCACGGTGGCAGAAAAAAATATAGTAAGGCACTGATGGATTGTTCTTTCGCGAATACAAACTTAACAGGTGGCTTGCGGCCAATGCTGTGTGTTATTAATAAAGTTTGCCCTTTCAAATGCACTTAAACATATTTTTCATCTACTCAATAAAGGCCTAGATTTCCAAGGCCATGAACGAGAACAAATCGATTTGAAAATGAACATTATTGAATAGGGTGTCTTAATTGAATGTTTACAGGTAAGTGCTGAGAGCATCCTGAACAAACAAAATCACTCTACAGCTACGCTTTGCTGACTCAGCTCTTCTATTGTGAGATGCAAGTCAAACACAGAAAGTGTTTCAGCTATGTAAATGAAATGAATACGAGAGCCTTGCAGTTTATCTGTCAGTGTCTGCTGTAATGGCCGTCCGTGTTTCACTAAACCATCATTCACCATTATAAGGACATAAACTGGGAAGTAGATTGTAATACTTCATCAGCTCACTTATAGTATATGCAGTAAACAATGAAGATAGCATGCCAGTCTTAGACATTAAATTATTATCCAACATAATTTAGGTGCTTATATTTGGGAACTGGTAAATGTTTTGCTAACGTAGCATCGAGATGGTTCTAGTCACTACTAGGGGGATGTTTAAATCCTGATTCAGCAACATGACAATCCAAACAAAAGTCAAAATGCAGCTTTAGCAGAACTCAGAAATCCCTCTGGGATGCAAAAGTTGGTTCTGCCCATAGTGGGCGTGTCTCAAGAGAGACAACTAATTGGCTGTGGCCAA
>JAUCMU010000013.1:14339782-14350155 GCA_032275025.1 Enteromius treurensis
GCAGAGTCTGATGAATTGCATTTTTTGTTTTCGTGAGGTGGAGAGCGATTTGTCAATGGCCCACAAAAGTCAGGTTTGCTGAATTTCCGGAATCAGCAGAAAAACCTCTCGGGTAAAGTCTTCATAGAAACAAAAATGGTGTAATCTGGGAATCATATTAGCCGTGTGAAGTTGTACAGTAGGAAAACTAAGTTTTAAAATGAGGGTGATAGTTGTTAGCTGCTTATATATACACACATAGCTTATATGCACACCTGTGTCTGCAAAAAAAAATTGTAATAATCTTGTAGAAACGTTAACATTGATGGATTTTATTGTTTTAGAATTTTAATATGGTGTCAGTTTGTTTTAGGAGCTGCCACTGAGTCATGCAAATGGGAATCTCATTAACATACTACAGGTGGAAGAACATTTCTGAGTGGTCCGGTGGTTGATCAGAATATGTTTTAAAACCTGAAAGTAGTCGTTTCGAGAAACCGTCTCTCCTGAATCAGTGCTTTTCATTGCTTATATTTTAGTTTATGCAGTGGATACTTTATGAATATCAAAAAGCAGCTTAAAAGAAGTAGGACAAGCATTTATAAGATAACCTGCCTTACGGTGCAGACTGCGCATGAATACTGAGGCGGATACAAATATAACAACTGACTCATTTTACTAGTACATTAACAAAACACTTTTGTCTTTGTGATCTATCATCAAAATGACAATTTGAATTATGAACTTGAAATCGTATTTATCTATTTAGTTGTTGTCATCAAATTATTTTTTTCGGCCCCTTCCCTCAATATCAAGAAACTTCACAATTCCTTTAAGTTCTACTTTTCTTCTCATTGAGTGTTATTTTTCATGCAGAAAAAACAAATCACATTTTGTTGAGCAAATTTTGACTTTAAAGCTCTAAACTGAGGGCATACACTGAGTGTACTCCAAAAATGATCAGTCTTATCCCTTTCGTGACCACCTTTCATCTACGGTCTAATTATAACAGTTATTTAAGTCAGGCATAGTACTTTGAAGTAATAGCTGTGGTTCGAGAGGAACACAAGGTACTCTGGTTTATCAATTTGAAACGTGCAACGGGGACAAGAACAAGACTAATCACTTTGGAAAATTCATCTGCTCTGTATCCCTTATTTTCTGTTTGTAGTCTTGAGAGACCCTTAAGTCCCATTTAGTTCAACAAAAAAAAAAAAAAAAAAACAGGACTGACTAAAATTGGTACAAGGCAATGCTTTCTACTTTTGTATGAGTTTTGGACTTTCATTACCTGTAAAAAATGGATTCTAAACAAACTTTTTTTTTAATACACTGAGTTTTTGTTGAGGTCAAGGTGACCTCCAAACACAAGTAACATCATGTTAGTGTTCTGAGCTTTGTAGTAATAAAGAGGATTAAAGCTTCAGTTATATATGTCCTTTAGCTTTTAATTAGGTTGTAAAATTTGAAATGATAACACCTGATAAATTAACACCTCTTATTTACATTAGACTGGTGAGGAGAATCTGGCTACTGTGAATTCTAAGAAGTAAAAGGATGATGAATATTGAAACTGCATGCCAATTTTCCTAATGGACTGAATGAAATTATTTAAAATTTCATGGATTATGGGGTAAGAGACTATTTTAGGACTTCAATTATTAAGCAATTATAAAAACCCATTTTAACTAACATTTTATGAAATTCAAGCAATGTTCAAGCAATGTTTCAGTGTTAATTTGGTTCTGTCATGCATTTACTTGCATGGGCATTTCTGGAAAATACACACATGTGGTTTGTATATACTGTAGTTCGATTTATATGTACAGGTGAGCACTGATTTTCTATAACCGCCATGAAGCTTAACCCAATCCTATTACTGTGTGTGTTGGTGTGTGTGTGTGTGTGTTTTCTTTTCCAAAGATTGTGGATACAAATTCTTATTCCTAACTGTGAATAAATCTACTTGTAACATCAACATAATCCTATGATTAACTATGTGACCCTCCAGTCAAGTCTGAAACATTTTGCTCTTTGTGAGCACTATAGTGAACAGCAGCTGTTGGACATTGGCAACGCAGCTAAAGCAGCGGCACGTGACATGCTCAAATGAAAATAACCTGTTTATCCTTCCAGCTGAGACGCAGCTCATTAGACAGATAGAAATCAGCAAATGTACAGATTTGCTGTTTACGCTCAATGTCAAATCTTCAAGTTTCCATCCATTACAGACAGAAACATCGTGCTCATTTGCAGTTGCCTGTGTGTCCTGAAAGCATCGTCCTGAGAGAATTTTCTTCATTTGAAGTATAAATTCAGCAGCAACTTTGAGAGTGGATAACGATTGATTGTCTATGTGCTTGCTTGTTTCTGCTTGTTTGTTTGTGTTGCATCTCCGTTAATGGCTCCTTTTTATCTGAGAACAGTGGGATCCATTAAATGGGACCAAAATAACAGTGGAAAGGCACAGCATTTTTATTTTTTCCCCCTGCACATTGTTGATGACAGAGCCTTTTCCTGCAGGTCAGTGTTTTGATGGCGAATAAAGACGGCAAGCGAGACATTTAAATGCTTTTTTGCTGATTGTTTGGACCACTGTCTGGAGGAATAATCACAAATCAACATGTTTTGATGCATTATGTCTTCAAAATACCAATTCGAAACATAATTACAGACCGAAACTGTCAATTAATAGAGAAATTAGCGTAAACGGTTGATGGATGGTGTTTGGTTGTATTCACAGGCTGTACGCTGTCGAATCTAAACTTGAGAAGTTTGTCAAAATTGCATTAGGAAAGTGCTGAGCACACGCTAAAATGTGATTTATTCCAAGTATGTTTTGGCTGTGAAATGTATTTGGCTCTAGCTGTAACTGCACCATTTGAAAGAACAAGCTGTTACAGTGTCTCATCAATAATATATCTTCTGAAAAATCTATGTATTAGGGATCGGAACATCACAACGCACGATGATGGTCGCCGAGCGGATGAATCGGGACAGAATTTAAAGAAGCAAATGTGAACTTCCTTGCTCACGGCCTTGTTCAAAGATGCAACAGCGAGCTGGTTTTGATCCGTTGAGATCTGTGCTGAGGGAGGCCCTAGGCACAGGATTCTTGCTGATGAAACTGTGGTAGTTGTAGAAGACTCCGGCTCACCAGGGTAGGGTGGAAACATTCTCCGGTCCAGTAAATGTAATTTCTCCTTTGGGTCATTGCCCGACGGCTGGACTGCTGAGGTGGTACCTTTAACACGCTCTCATGCAGAAAAGCAACATTTTCTTGATAGATTCCTCTTTATTACAGAAACCCTGTTTCATCTTTCTTTGGAGCTTTTGCTTTGCTAAAATTACAGCACAATCTTGGTGTTGCAAGACTTAATTTAAGCGCATACTGCATATCTCTGGGATACTTAATTGCTATTTATAACCAGTAAAACTCCTGAAATGCCTTTAATATTATACTATTAGCGAAAGCAAGGTAAGATTTTTATTATTCAATATTCCATGCAACTAATTTTTCAATGCAAAAGTAAATTATTTTTTTGTGAATGTGTGAGATTTCTGTAATATTTGCACTATTTAAAATGACTGCTTTCTATTTAAATATATTTTAAAATATAATGTATTCCTTCTGTAGTTTATTAATTCGTCCTGTACAATGATGTAGTCTCATCATTGATATGCTGCTCAACAACATTTATTATTATTATTTTATTATTAATATTATGTTGAAAACAGCTCAAATTTGTCAGGTTTCTTTGATGAATAGAAAGATCAGAGGAATAGGAATGTATCTGAAATACCTCTTAATCACATTTGAATTAAAAATGGTCATATCCATGCTAGCAAATAGGTGGACAGAAAATACGAAACGTAACAACTTTAAAAAGGTTATGTCAGGCAAAGGCATGTTCACTGAAGTCAATTAAATGTTTAAAAAAAAAAAATCACAGATTTTTAGTAAGGTTGAGATGAAAGAAATGAATCTTGTCTAAACAGAGTCAAACTGAACTTTTAAACAGAACACAAAGAGACAGCAGCTTCAACATTTATTAGACAAAATGCTGCAGACCTGAGACCCTTTGACACAACACAAAACATATTTTCGTACTTGTGTTGATGAATAAAGTAATAGTAGCAGTTCAGATGAATTTTAAGAACTCGGGTATTTAAACCAACAGATGGCAAAAGGGCAAAGCGTTAAAGCAATAGTTCATTACAGCAGATTCTACTCAACCCCAAGCCATCCTAGGTGTATATGACTTTCTTCTTTCAGACCAGTGGAGGACACAAATGTCATCTGAAGCAGATGGATGGGTTTTTGTAATAAAAATACTTCTAGTTTTAAAATTGTAACCTTAATAAAGGCCGTATGGCATCATACGTCGAGTCAGAGGTCAGCCAAGACAATATAAAAAAAACATTGATCTGCTTCAGAAGACATGTGATAACCTCGCCAAAGGCGAATAAAGTAGGTCAGTTTTCTGATGCAGCACTTGTGGATATATCCGTTTTACAGAGCTTCAAATCATGGTTACCATCCACCAGCATTACCAAGCTTGGAAGAGCCAGGAGGATACATATTTAAAAACTCAGACTGTGTTTGTCTGAAACAGGGGTGCAGAGTTTAGATGTAACCTTATAAACTCACCTGATCCAGCTAATAAAGACTTTCAGGCTTAGTTGAAAACTAAATAGTATGTGTGTTGGAGCAGGGTTGGAACCAAGCCCTCCAGAAACTGAGTTTGACACCCCTGGTCTGAAAGAAGAAAGTCATATACACCTAAGATGGCTTGCAGTTAAGCAAAATATGGTGTAATTGTCATTGTTATGTGAACTATTCCTTTAAGGCAACTTTCCGTAAATTATCATTATTATTATCAATGTCGTTAACAAAATTATTAGCTGGTATCAAAAGGTATGGCTACAGCCTCTACGCCATCACCCCTCTCTCTGAAATTATAGGAGCGTATCCTCTATAATTGAGCAAATACAGGTGAAAGCAAATACGGCCGAGAGAGCAGCTGTTGAGGTGGGTCTCATAAATTGAAGTTGACGTAGCTAAAACGAACACATGCACAAAGAGAATGGAACATAATCGCTCTGAGCACGTCTAACAGCAATTCCAATGCAAGCTGCTGACACAAGCAATCTGACATCACAGCCACGAAATTCATACAAACACAAGACCAAACTCTAATGCAATAAAGCGATGCTGCGATGACCTCTGTGTACCAATCGATTGACAACTTCAAATTTCCTGGCATTGACGAGTCTGTAGTTGCAGGCAAAGCACACTATGTCAGATGAAAAAGCTCAACAGGGGATCTTTTATGAGGGGCCATTTAGGCCATAATTATTGAAAATCCTCTTACGTTCACTAGTGAAATTAAAAACATTCATCAACCGTACTGAAATTCATTCATATGCACTCCTGAAAAACCTCTTAAAAACACTAGTGAAAACATTCAAAAACCTTAGTGAAATTAATTTATCCTGAAAAAAAGCCTCTGACTTAGTTTAGCACAAACACAGCCAATTCTAAAGATTTCTTTCAAGTATTTCAGTAGCGCGTATGAATACATTTCAGTAAGGTTTTTTTATTTCAGTAGTGTACACGTAAGAGGTTTTTCAATAATGGCAGCCTATACGGGCCCTCATACACTAGATCTTTGTAACAGCAAGATTTAGGCTTCCTAACAGCACCGGGACAATAGTCGGGTTACAGCTGCTCCACCCAATCAAACCTAAAGTCTGTGTGATTTCTCCTCCGCCAGCCGCTGTTTACACAGAACATTCTGTGAGATGTAGCTAGGCAACCAGTCAGCCTCTGCCATCCCTCTTTCTCCCTCTTGAGAGGGAGCTTATGTGGGCTTAGCTCTAGAGGAACAGTGGCCCTTCGCAGCGAAGAAGGGAATTACCATGGAAAACACTGGATTGCGCCCGCACACAAAGGGCAAAAGAGGGAGGCTGACATGGCAAAGGTATTCTGTCGTGGGGATAGACTGACATCATCAGTCGTGGTCAATTTTGTTACGAGTCACTAAATCTAAATGTGGTACAAGGCGGTTCGAGATACATCCTGAACGCTATCTGACCTTTGACTGAACATACAGAAATTTCCAGAACGAGCTACGTGTAGCCTAAAAGCATTAACTACGCCCGTGCCATCTTGCCTTGCCAACTGTCATGAGTTTAACACTTAAACCCGCCTATATCCAGGAGGAACGACTGTGAATGTAGCTGGATAAGTCTGAGAGACAAAGTCCAACAATGAAGAGTTTCATCTATCCACACAGCTCGACAGGGAAGATAACCGCAGCTCCACCATAAAGCTGTCACAGTACAACCAGTAACTGACAGAAGTCATATAGAAGTCAGAACTTCTTCTTTTAAACGAGGAAGGTCTGATTGGTAATTTGTATGTAATTATTATTCTTTTACAGCAAAGAAACAACAACCAGCATTTATTTCTTGCAGAACCAAATGTAACGCAGGTCTACAGTGCCATCTAGTGCACAACAAGGGAACAACCACGTGATGTCCGATTCAAGGACGAATGGTTCTTTTGAACCAGTTCTTCATTCATTCAGAGTCATTCGTTTGAACCAATTCGTTTGTAAAGATTAGTTAAACGTTGCGGGAGGGTGACCACGATCATAAAATCTAGCAGTGATAAAAGTTTGTGCAAGGGAACATCCGTGATTCAAATGAATCGAGTCATTTGAACCGGTTAATTAAAGTGAACTGTCCTATTTGTTAAAATCAATCTAGCAATCATGGATTCTTATAAACATTACCAATTATAAAACCACACCACCAAGGTTTTTATAGAAACTTTGTCCACTTTTATTTCTTAAAACATCTTTATAAAAACACAAATATAAAATGAATGGGTAGTTCCACTGTGAACTCTTTTTTTTTTTTTTTTTTTTTTTTTTATACATAAGTAATTTGCACATTACAAAGCCACCTTCTATGAAGAACATGATATATAATTGCAATATTCTTTTAACACAATCCAAAAGGGGCAGAAAGCTAAAAACAAGGCAAAATAAAAGACAAAACCAATAAAAAGTGAGAAGAGTCAGCTGGAAAAAGGAAAGGAAAATGCATCACTGTATGTGTGAGTATGTGAGACAGTGACAGAAATTGTGAAAGAGCGATAAAGAAAGACTCAAAAAGGAATGACAAAGAATGATAATAACAGCAAAATAGATAGAAAGAATGAGGGGTAGAGCCCTAAAGACTGAAATGAGGGAAGGACATGGGCGATCTGCTATTTGAGAAGGGCTCGGTAGAGCAGTTGTGAGTGGCTGGTGCTTCTCTCGTTCTCTAGACAGAAGAGCAGATCCCTGAGGTTTACACGCGTGATGCGCTGGCGAGTGTACTGCCTCGACGCTCCTGCATTTAAGCCCCCGGATGCACTCGCGCACAAACCTGAGCCCTGTCAACACACACACACGTGAACTTTGACAACAATGCTAATCTGTCTGAACATTTTAATACTAATGTTGGTATTGGTAAACTGATAAAATAGGAGTAAGATAATAGGTATTAAGTGAAATTTCATAATATATTAATATTATTATTAATAATAATATGAATAATACTATTTCTAGATTTAGAAAATTTCTGCATAAAACAGAAATGCATATTTAAAATTGTAAGAATTTGCAGAAAATGTGTCACAAAATAATTTAAATATTTAAAATGTTAATAACAATTATGTTTTGTGAAAAGCGATGATGATGTCATATTAATATAATATAATAACTAGAATAAAAACAACTTGATATAATATTATTTTTTGAAATACAATAATTTTGTGTTTTTCTCAGCAAAATGTGAATGATAATATGACAAACAAAATCTATAAAATAACATTTAGAATTGTGTAAAAGAAATTCTGAGAAAAACGGCTGTATGGGACTACGCCTTTAGACTGTCCTATCTGCCATTTGTGACAATCTGAGACCCTTGAAGCACAACCTGACATCTCAAACCTGCTCAGCAGGTGCTAAATGATTTAAAGAGGGCATAAAGAGGGACAGAAGGGGATGAGGAGAAGGGCAGCAGACAGAGATGGTTGGTACCTCTGTGTCAGTCGCAAGTGAAGGAGAATCCAGTTTTCTTTTCTTTCTGGGTCCGATAGCCGCCAACGCCGTCAAATTGGCATCTCTCTGTCGAATCTGAGCCAATTCCTGCTGCTGCATCTGTAGCCCCACACACACACATGCACATATATATATATCAGCTCTGACCCATAATCAAACACAATGGTCCTCTGACAAGATAAACAACTCAAGTGTGCCATCTTACCTCTTTGGCCTTCTGTTTCAGCCGCAGCTGCTCGGGGTCCTCTTGTCGCGAGCGTGACTGCAAAACATAAACACCAATTAGGGAGGATCAACAATAAAAACACACAGAGACAAAGATTAAGCCTGTCAATCAGTGAATTCATTTCAGTGGGAGGGGTTTCTTTGTTTTGTTTAAGAAAAGAAACAAAAGAATCAATGTATAAATGTGGTCAAATAACTTAAACAAAAATACAGCAAACACTTAACATCATAAAAGAAGTCATACAAATTCCAAGCAATTCCTTCAAGCTGATTCAGATTATTTTATTAAATAGTGGTGTTTCATTTGCATGTTACTTTACTTATGCCTAATGGTACAGCATTGATAGTGCATTACTTTTATCATTTTTGCGTGATTTATGTAACTTTCCTATAAAAGCACAGTGTCTGAATAAGCACTCACTTTGAAACTCAGTGCACTTAGAGTTGTTTCTATGAGCTGTAGTACTGGACCAAAGTGAAGTGAAACAAGAGAGATTGAAACAAATACTGCAGTTTTACTCTCTCCCTGACACCGAGTCTTGTTTTATTCTCAATATCACATTTGGAATCCATACACTGTGACGCATTGAATTACAGTGCATTTTGTTTGAAAATAAAATAAAGCCATTAATCATAGTTAATGAATCGCAAGCATCGAATCCATTGTAGTTTGTGAGAGAGAGAGAGAGAGAGAAAAAAATCCAATTTTACCACATAGTTTGGAAGACCGGACTTGTTCTAAACTTAAATAAATCAATGATCAGAACCTCTGGCCAATGGTAGTATTAGAGGTGTGTGTGTGCGTGTTAGAGTGTATGGCTCGAGGTGGTTTACTAACCTTAGCTGCCTTCATTAAAATTTCTCTCTCCTGCTCCTCTTTCTTCTGTTTCTCCAACTGGTCAAGTTGCTCAAAGAACTTCAGCTGAGAGCGAACATCCTCCACCTGCTCGTACCGACTATCCTCCTGTGCACACATCATTAACATTACACACAGCCTTACAGGCTCACAACAAAAGCTGACATCCAAAAGAATGAGCGCTTTTGAGACCAAAACCTGCAAGCCTCTGGATTTCTGACAAAAAGGGAAACACATCCAGGATTCAACAACGCGTGGTAAAGAAATATAAAATCGTGTTACTATCAACATGCTGTAATGAGCTAGGCCAACCGGGGTCACCAGACTTGCCTTGTAAGTCATGTTCTTTTGCTGGGCGATCAATGAGACCTTCTCTAGAAGGTTTTGCAGTCTCTGCTGAGTGGCGTGAGAAACAATGTTCATGACCTCTGGACCCAGCTCTGTCACTCCAAACCTTTGGCCTGACCACATACAGGACAACTGTTAGCTCTGGTAAAACATTTCAGATTTTTCTGTTACTAGAAGTCTCACCTATCTCTAGTATCTTGTGCTGTAGCATGCTGGCGGAGAGGAAAGCTTCATCCTTACAAGACCGTGTTACTGCACCAACCAGCTCAGAGTTGGTGGCCAGGATACGAGCGCTCTCCTCCGAAAGATTAACGCCTGCCATTGAGGCCACGTCATTAATGTCATCGTCATCCCTGGACAGATTTAGACGTACATGAATACATGTTAGGATGAGCGTGAGAGTGTTTCCAAATACTTTTTAAACATGTCCTTATTGCATAACTGCTCTAATGACAATTTACCATATTTTCAAGTATATAAATGTATATAATTGGTCAAAAAAAGTAAAGATGTACGTATCAGGAAGCACATTCAATGTACGTAAAGCGTCTACTTTTAAGGTTTCAAATATGTTTTTGGAGAATAAAGGAAATAATGTTACACTGTCGTTCAGTGTAACACAATATTTATGTAAAAATTCGGCCACCTTTATATTAAGTGTCCCTAATACCTGTGTACTCCCATAGTAACTAGATGTGTATCTAGTATGTAACCACAGTGTAAGTACACATTGCTACATCTACAGCTGTAATATTTCTGTAACTACACACTACAACCCTCAGAATGGTGTGTGTAAGTACAAATGTGTAACAGGACATTGGTAACAACACTTTTTTCACTTCACTAAG
>JAUCMU010000013.1:14366380-14379423 GCA_032275025.1 Enteromius treurensis
CTATTTGGTAAAATGTACTCACCATACAATATGGAAAGACCTAAGACCTCCAGTAATCCAGCGAACAGGAGAATCCATCCAGCACAAAACGTGTCAATTAAATTCACCCAATATATTCCAGCCTACCAAAATAAAAAGCCATTTTTAACATTATGTATAATTCACTCTATCACTCCTTCGAATTCCCTTATTCACCTTTTGTGTAATGCATTTTTATAACTGCATTATATATACATTTGGTCAAATTGAATCTGTATTTGTAATGGTTTGCCTACCCCAGTGACACATGGCAAGCCGAACAAAAAGAGAACAATGCAGACTGCTGTCGTAACAATTCCTCGCTTGGACTTCAAAAGCTTGGGATTGGCATCTTGGAGGCAGGTGGTGATAACCTCTGTAGACAGCTCATGATTAAGATTAAGACAAATATTTGGCCACTTTTTTCTTATAGTTTTGCAATATCTGCTTTTCTTTACCTATTCCTGCAAACTGGGAGTCCAACCCAAGGGTAATAAGCATAACAAAAAACAGAATTGACCACAGTGGTGAAATGGGTAGCTTAGAAAGAGCATCAGGGTACGCAATAAAGGCCAATCCAAAACCTAAAACACAAATTGGAGCTTAATAACACGTGAATGAGTATGTCATGCAAGAATCTTTATTATTGCTTATAACTAAAATTCACTCTTAAATGCTCTGAAGATGCACTTGTTTGATTATCAAAAAAATGTTTAAAAGATTATTAAATTATCATTTCAGATCTTACCAGCATCTGCAACTTCTGACACTGGTCTCTGGTAGACATGCGCCATGTGTCCAAGGATAGAAAAGATGGCAAAGCCAGCAAAGACACTGGTGCCACAGTTTGTAATGCACACTATAATTGAGTCTTGATAGCAGTTGTTGTAAAACTTATTGTAAGAGGACAGAGCCATTAAACCACCCCATGCAATGGAGAGAGAAAAGAAGATCTGAGTAGCTGCATCCTTCCAAACCTATGGGGAAAACAGGCTACATTAGGTGTCTGATATCTGTGTATTCCCACGTTTATGAACATTAAGGTTATACAGACCTCAGAATCAGCCAGTTTGGTGAGGTTAGACTTTGAACCAATGTAGAACTCTATGCCATCTTTTGCTCCCTCCAGAGTCACCCCACGAATCAGCAGGATAAAAAGAACGACGTATGGGAAGGTAGCTGTGAAATACACCACCTGAAAAAACGTACCATGTTAAATTAATTGCACAATGCTTTGCTCTCTTGCTGCTTCAACAGGATTTACTATACAGATACGAGGTAAAACACTAACCTTCCCAGAGGACTTTATGCCTTTGAAGAGTGCTGCTCCGACCAGTATCCAGGCAAGCAGCAGACAAAGCGCAAGGTGCCAAACCACAGGTCCTGTCTCATTCATACTGCTAGTGCGCTGAAGAGCCACCTCACTGAAGACAAATAATAAAGTCACAAAATGCCAAATACAAAAAAAGAAAGAAAGAGCATAAAACACACATTACAGATAAGAAAACGAGATCTGGATGTTTGCCCTTTTTACTCATTCCCATTGATTTTAAAGACTAAAGGTTCAAATATGTTGAAGTGATATCAATTGTTAAACTTCAGTTAAAGCTAAATTTGTCTTTAGAGAGAGAAAAAAAATGTTTTAATGTTACTTACTGTACTAGATATACAGTACCATTTTACAGTCTGGCTGTGGTAAGATTTGTATTTTTGTTTTCACTTTATTTTGATCCCTTTAACGTATTCTGTTGATTATAAGTAACATTGCACCTACATATCTACTAACTCTCAATAGAGTGCCAGCAGAGTATTAGTAGACTTGTAAGGTTATGGTTAGAATAAGTCAATATGTACTTGCAAAGTTACCTATAGTCAGTAGAGCGTCTTTTGGGAGACCATCACAATAGAGTTAGAGTTAGCAGATATTAATTAGAGAGTGTACTAATATTCTAATGAGAGTTAGTTGACCTGTTGGTGCAAAGCTACTTATTGTCAAAAGGGACCATGAAAATAAAGTGTTAAAGTATTTTAAAGGGCTGCATTCATTTAATTAAAATCTAAATAAATAAATAAAAGAATTACAATCTTCAGTCACACAATCATTTTAGAAATCAATATAATATGCTGATTATTCTTTGTGGAAATACTTTTTTTTAAGATTATTTGATAAATAAAAAAAGTTCAAAAGACAGTCTTTACTGTCACCTTTGCTGACTTTTGATACTACCATTTATAATAAAATTGAAATACTAATTTTTAAATAGTATTATTACAATACAAAGACACCATTCATCAAATGTGTTGCATGTTGTTAGTCTAGTTTTAACAAAAAACTAATTTTTAACTTTTCTTTGGTGATTTTATGCTAAAAACCAAAGCCTTGTGAACATCAAAAGGCAAACATCCTACCCAAGCTTCCTGTTTCAACAGCAAACACTTCAAAACAGGAAAGAAACAACACTCTACCAATTTTTAATGCTGTGCCAATCACCCCAAAACCTGAAACAGCCCTAAACATTAGTCATGAATAATCCAAAATTTAGGATAGATTTTAAGAAAGAAAGAAAGAAAAAAGGATGCCTCAGTCTCACTGACAAGCTGTACAGAAACAAATGTCAACTTACTCCCAGTATTTCTCGCTGGGGCTCTGGCCTACTGAAAAATTATTCTGGCAGGTTTGATTCTCAGCAGTCACATTCAGGTTGTAAGCTACTGAAATACAACATAAGGCCTAATCAATGAGTTTTTGCAGTATTATACTGGATCTTGTAAATCATATAAATTAGATCAATAAATAACTAGTTATAGATTAAACTCTCATCATTTTAAGCACAGAGTAAGGAAGTTTTTTACAGTAAGTGTGAAAGGCGAATTTCCCTTACAAGCCAGTTCATCTAGAAAAATCCAAACACTTTCATTATCTGAGCATAAAGTCATGGTATGTCTGACACAGAAACACAAGCCTCTTTAGAAAAGAAAGAGTTTAACAAACCTGTCAAGTTGCAGTCCTTCGCACTCCAAGGGAGAGGATATTGAAAAGATGCAAAAAGGTAGTAGATACTGTAAGCAATGATCACATTATAGTAGATTGCCACAAAAGTGCTAACCAGCATCATTGTGATGCCAACACCTAAAAAAAAAAAAACAACATTAAAAATATATGTTTACAGTATAAACAACGTACAAAGTCAAACATTTGAATCGCTTCACTTACAGTAATGAAAACGTGTTTTCGATTTGCAAATGTTGGATTGTTTTGTGTTCACAACCCCCTTAAACATTCATTTAAAGGTCCTGAGGGCAAATGTAATTATGCAATCTGCATGTTAACTGTGTTGGAGGAGTATTTGTCCTTGTGACTCAAGGTTGGTTTAATACATAGCTTTGAGGCATTTACCACATCATTGGAGCTCAACGTGTTTTGTGTTTTTTGTTTATCAATTTTCTGATTGAATTCGGAGTTACCTTGTAGTATAGGCACAGATTTCCACACATTGATGGGGCCTTGGCTGCAAAATTGTCCAAAAGAGCTCTCCATGAAGAACAGAGGAAGGCCAGCAACAGCCAGCATGATAGCGTAGGGGATGAGGAAGGCTCCTTGAATTGTTAAAATGATGCAGTATTTAAAACAGAGAGAAAAAGCATATAGCATGAGCATAAAATAATTTTACTGGGTATAATTATTTTATGACACTTACTTTATTAATGGTTAAGACGGTACATAGCACATAAATGAAGCCAAACATACTGCCCTTTTCTTGTTTAGTTTTACATTCTTGCTTAATAAGACATTAAATCAACGTGCATTATTATAAAAAATCATAATAAACGTCATCTTACTGTACCTCCCCCATGTTTGTAAGCCAAGTAGGGAAACCTCCACACATTTCCAAGACCAACAGCATAGCCGATCATAGACAGCATGTACTCTCTTTTGCTGCTCCAGTTCCCCCTGTCAGTGTTTTCATCTTTTTGCCCAACATGAGGATCTTGCTTGTTAGAATCACTGTTATCCTGCAATCATAACAATAATCATAAATACTTTATTTTACAAAAAGATATATATCCTCAGCTGTTCCCTGTTTTTTTTTTTTTTTTAATGTCAAAACATGGCAATAATAAACATTGATAGTAATCGTTTCTTGCCTGCTCAGCTGCAACTGAGTTTTTGAATAGTACTCCTCTAAGGTTGCTCAAGTTGTATTTCCTCATTCTTCTGCCCAGTCTCAAGCGCGACAGGTGAAGTGATGGACACACCTGACAAAGTGAACCTGAGGAAAGACTGTACACGGTACTCTTATATAGCTAGTTGACATACAGCCCTCCCACCCCCTTTTAACATGACAAACCATCACATTTGGTGCGTTTATTTACATTACACTGATCCTAATCTAGCTTTAATCTAGGTTCAATACATTTACATGGGCTCTGTTGGAAATATCATGAATAATAAATCAATATTTTAATTTCAGCATGATGTTTTTTATATCTAATATGTGGTATATTTATGCTATTATACAATGTATTAAGTGTTTTATAACAATAGAAAAAACTGGGCTAATTTAGTAATCACTAGGTATCAGTCATTTGAGAAATTCCCAAGAAAATCCCTAATCATTGCAAACAAAGCCTCTGATAAACTACACTTCTTTTCACCTTTCACGGTTGTTATCATTACAGCATGAAAATCAGTTGTTTATGATTCAACAAGAGAAACTAAAAATAAAACATGAGGTTCATATAGGTGTATGACTTACATATTTATCCGGCGAGATCACTTCCATGACATTTTATCAGGAAACATTTATTTGAGTTATTTAAGAAATATCAGAGATGTAATATCCAGTGAAACAAAACTGGCTTAATTATTATAAAACATGTTTTATATAAAGTTGAAATTGCGATGTAGTTTGTGGTTGTGATGATAGGTATCGTGTTCAGTTCCATAGAAAAAAACCAAAACAATAGTTAAACTGTGGGAATGTTTTATTGTGTTTTTATTCTGTGCTACGTCAAATGTATTATAAGGAAAATGGCAATAATATTTATAAAGACACAAAGACTTCGAGAATTAAATGAAAACACTTCCCTGTTTTTTGTCTCCCAAAGCGTGCTCAAGTGCGGATTCCAAACCACTGTTGACATTCCACAGACCCTCAATGACTGGACACCGAGGGATGGAGAGCAAACATAAGATCTTTGTATCAAGCTTGACAAGAGAGAACAACCTTAAAATAATCAGGTAACTTATTAACTCAAAACCCTCAGTTTTCTACTGGTTTAAACATCTCACCACGTGTATTTAAGCTTTATCAATCACTGTCATTGTGTTAAGCTTTAAATTACAGTATGGTTTGCTGATACACATGAACCATTTGTCAGAAATAGATCATGAGGTGAGGTGTTTAGCAGCATTCTGATGTTATTGCCCAGAGGTGTTTTGACTGTCATTAAAGTGCTTACTTGATAATTACAGGTAAAGGAGAGAAACAGTTGCCCCTGTGTCTGTTACAGAGGAAAGTACTAAAATAAACAAAAAGAAATGGAATGCGTGAGCACCTATAGAAAAGGTTGACTGACATGTTATAAATTTAATTGTTCAGGGAGCATTGCGAGTTAAACCTCAAATAAAAGGGTTATTTCTTTTTATCTCTAACAAGACATTGGTTGTCAAAGTAAAACAGCGCCTTGCTGATGAGTTTCCAATGTGCAATGTCCTTGTGACTGTTATCTATACCCTAAAAATAATCTCCATCCAGGGTGTTTGCGTCTAGGGTTTCTGAGAAAGTAGAATTATTACAAATGAAGACACTTATAATGGTGAGTTATCTTCAGTCACCGCTTTCAAAGTGTTGCAGGATGAAATACTCACATATGATGTCATAGCCCTATTGCCACAAATACATAGTGACTCTCAAGAAAGACTCTTTCAGAAACCAAAAATACATGAGCAAAACTAATAAAAGGATAACAAAACAAAACAAATACTTGAATAAAAATAAGAAAACCCAGATCATTAAGGTCAAAACCTGTTCTCAAATCTGTGTAATGAGAAAATAATTGCCAGAGACTTGCAGACTAATAACACATGACTTGCAAATTGAATTACTTTAATATGTAACTGATTCATGGCATAAAGCACAAAAGCCACATTCTCCCAACTGTCAGTTGTCTTTGAAGGTTACTTCCTTGATTCAGGCCTCAATCTGTCCAAATGTTCTGTTTGGTTAACATCTCAAAGACTTGTCAACATATAATTATTATTTGATAGCAATAAGTTGATATTCAAGGAATGATTAAAAATGTGATTGCTGACTTAAGGGTGACTTGAGACATTGCGTTATTATCAGACTCAAACAAAGTAAACTAGCAGCTTGTGTCCAGTGCATTTCCGCTAACCTGAGTTTAACAAGTGCAACATGTCCCTAGGTCAACATCTTTGCTGACCCCGGAACAACATTGTGATTAACCGATCAGAGTTTTTTGGAAGTTTAGGCTTACAATCAGTGTTTGCTGCTTGTACATCAGTGTCAGTCATACTGTATCATGTCATCTGGTTTTAGGAATTACTCATGGGTAAGGTTAGATTTAGGTGTAGAGATGGTCAACGCTATATTTTTGCATTAAAATGTTGTTCCTAGGGACACATGTTTAATAGGAATTACACATTTCTTTAATATAAATGTGGTTTCACATGAACTAATTTCTCTTTATTTTCTTCGTAGGAATGAACAGAAATCATTTAGAAAAAAAAACGTGAATGTCGTCACAAACAGCTAGAGAAGGATGATTTGTTTAAAACTCAAGTAAATGCATTTAATACATGGAAATATTAGCTTTAATGAGTCACACGATAGGTCTACAGGCATGTTTAAACACCAGAACCTCAGTCATTGTCATAACACATGCAATACATTTGTTCTTGAAAAACACAACACAAGTTTTTACTCAGATGTGAATGGAAGATACTGGATTTCTTTAATTGTCTCATGATGATATCATTTGAAAAAACACATTACACAAGCTAAAAGATGGATGTAGTCAACTAAGATCTTTCTGTTCTCCATTAAGCTTTTCTGTCTCACATGTAGAATAAATACTCACAGCATTGTTCGGACTTCTTTCCTGAAGAGACAAGAACGCACAGACCTAAGGTAAATCAAATTTGTACCAAACAAACAGCAAATTCCAATGTTGATTTTAGCACGGCCAATAGTGTCATCCAGCTGACAGACAAGCGCACAAACATAGAGTAAAAGCACAGAAAGGTATATTAGAAAGGCTATGTGGCTTTTGAGAAAAGAATAAACTAGCTTCACATACCTTAACAGATGATCTCCATTTCCTATCTAAATCTCTCAATATCCTTTTCCCTCTATTTCTGTATTTGTACTTCTCTCCAAAGGAAATTATATTCCTCCCATACAACATCCCAAGGCACTATAAATTTCCCTACCATTAAAATTGTACATCAATGCAAACTCAAGCCATTCTAATATAATAATGTTGGAGGGAAACAAAGGAGCCCCCTGCTGATTGGTCACTGCCATTACACTGCAATATCAGTAGCCAGACGAAGGCATAGGGCAGCTTCAGAGGGCATGTCTCCAGCACTGATCTCATTTCCTTCCAGCCTCAAGACTCGCAGCTTGGAGAAATTCATAACATCCACCACACTGCAGAAACTGCCCAATGTAAACTCTGAAACGAATGGAAAACAAGTGTTATATGATATTTCAACTGTTGACTGTCGACTGTTTCAGTAAATCACACTAAAAGATACATATATAAAATGTATTTATTAATCTATTTATTTTTAGCCTTAAACAAATCTATCATCCTTAAACAAGATTAATTTACAAACAAAATGAGCGATAAGAGAATGTGAAAATATACAATTTTAAGTATTCTTAATTTTATTTGTATTGAAATCATTAAATCTCACTAAATGTTATATCAAATTAAATTATATAACAGCACAAATAATGTTTATATAGGTAAATTAACATTTTAAATTATTTAAAATGTAAAATTTTAAAATAAATTATGTTTTGCACTTTTACATCGCCAATTATAACTTTGTATCACTGCTATATAACTCATTTATATAAAATTTTTAACTATTTTTATACCTTTTTTTTTATTATTATTAATAAATTTTTTTTTTTAATTAATTATAAAAATTTGGTATTTGGTATTAAAATTAGCTTTTTGATGATGTTTAGATATTTTTGGTTTTTACCTGGACTATGGACTATTGTTATATTTCAATGCCAATTTGTCATTGAATAAACCTATTTATAACAAATAAAGCACTCCTTAAGTACATTTTAATCTTAAAACTCATGAAAGTGTATACATAAGTGTTAAGTGCAGTACCTTTGATCTGATTGGCCTGTAGATAAAGATGTTGCAGATTAGTGCTAACAATAGGAATGCTCTCCAGCTTGTTGAAGGACAAATCCAGCTCCACCAGACCGCTGTTGTTAAAGGTGTTTTGAGGGATGCCTTTGTTCGTGAGCTCATTGTGAGAAATACGGACATACTGCAGGTTGGTGAACTGGCTGAGGAAGTTCTCTGGAACTGCTTCGATGGAGTTGGACTCTAGGTAGAGCTGGTGGATCATCTCAGGAAGACCGTTAGGAACCTTCTTGAGCAGGTTACCGCTCACATCCAGCAGAGTTAAAGACGTCAGAGCTTTCAGGCCCCCGATATCCTGAAAGCCGTTGTTATGGAGCAAAAGCATGGTCAAGTTCTCCATGCCCTCAAAAGCGTTGGGGGGCAACTTGGTGATTTTATTGTGATTGAGACGAAGGTCACGTAATGAGCGAGGCAGGTTGGACGGCACCTCGGTTAGGTTGTTGTTGTTCAGATACAGGCGATCCAAGTTCACCAGTTTGGCGAACGCTTGCTTGCCCACTGAGTTAATGTGATTCTCATGCAACAAAACCCACACGAGGTTGGTGGCATTCCCGAAGGCGTTATCTGGGATAGAGGTGATCTGATTTTGCTGCAAGTACACATACTTAATCCGGGATGGGATGTAAGGCATTTGTTTCATGTTGCGATTGTCACAGTACATGGCGACTGGGAAAGTTGGAGGACAGTCGCACTCCTCAGGACATTCTCCTCCGGTGTTGTCGGCCTGCAGAGAGGCGTAACCACGGCTGTGCAGGGAAGAAAGCCACTGGAAAGGATCTCTGTCCTGAGCCAGCGAGACCTTCAGGAGTCCCAACAGCAGAAGAGCGATTAGCCTCATTGTCACACAGCTGCAGCTGCAAACAGAAAGAACACTTATTAGATTTTTAGGATTGATTAAAAATGGTGACTACCCTGCTGTAAAACCAGCTTAGGGTAGACTGCTGGTCTTGACTGCTTTGAGCTGGTCTAGCTGATTACCCAGCCCATATAAGCTTTTGGCTAGCTAGTTCAATCCCAGACATTGTATTTATTTATACAGTACTTTAAGTAAAAACAGTTTGAAAAACCACATTCCTGCAAAATAGCAACCAAGCGACAACACAACCTGTATTCAACTACAGTGAGCTTGTTTCACTTCCAAATTCAAAGTATCTATTGATGCAGAAATGCTACATAAGAGCAGAATAAATAAATAGTAAATCTTCCAAGTAGGTGGTAGTAAACAGCATCCTGCCTACCTGATCAGTAAAGGCTCTGTCTTCCCTTTGTCTCACTGCGAGTCTTTGTAGCAAAATGAAGTGGCTTTGGCAAAGACTGCAAAACCCCTTCTCCCCTACAAGCTTTTTTACCTCCACCCTCCGAAGCCCCCTCTCAACCCCCATCCAATTACAGAAGACTTGCCTTTCTCCATCCCAAGTCCATTTTTCACCAGCGTTGAGTGGCTGGTCTCGATCACTTCCAGCTGTGGAATATGTTAGGGACATCTGCTTCTGCATACATCAAGCTTTTCTCATTAAGAAGAACGTTGCCCTTACTGTGAGACTGACCAAACTATCAACAGTGCATGAGGGAGCTGTATACAGCTCTACAGACCCTTCTTACCTCTGAGCCACCAAAGAGGCTCAACAAACATGTAGGGAACATTACAAATCAAATTACAAAACAGACACATATTTTCTTCAGACGCAGACTGAATGTCTCAAGTCATTTACCTGGCGACAGTGGCTAATATCCATTCCATCTCTTGTGTGTTTCATATCTACTAGGAGTTTCATATCTCCAGGCACTCATCCTGAGGAATGTCAGGTCCTCCATCTCCTGAGAGGACTCTCTTTGTGGTCTTTGATGGCTGGTTGCAGCCAGCTGGTTTTTGGTAAGCAGATCTGCGGCATGCTAGAGGTGCTGGGCTTTGAATTCGACACAAGACATAAAGCCAGACAGCTTCATGTTCTGACAGCTCCAGGAGTGAATCACAAACACAGGTCTTGAGAGAGCCTCCCTTTTATTTACTGTGTGAAGGATTGAAAAAACTGTGGGTGTGAATGGGTAGTAGTGGAAATTGAGTATGTTTAGCACCTTTGTGTAGCGGATTTGCTTTAACGATTTAAAAAAACGTCGTCAGACTTCCAAATACAGCTTATAAGTAACAAATCAGTTGTAACAAAAAGGTATTACATTAATAATTTATACTAAATTGCAATGTCACCATTGCAACTGGGAAATTACATATGCAAGTTTTAATTAAAGTATGTCCTATTTTACAATAAACGCTTGTCAGTGCATTAGAAAGAAGACTTTAACTATATTTTAAAGCCTATAATTATGAAAAAAAAGTTAAAAAAAATAACCATGAATCTACATATAAAGATGTTCTTAAGTCAAAAAAGCAATCCAAGATTCAACTAATAGCATTTTATCTACATATAAGCCATAATGCATTTCATTTAAATGCTATTAACATGCAAGTTAACAAATGCTCAAATAAATTAAATAAATATATTTTAAAGGATATTAAGTGCTATTTTTTCATATAAATATATGTCTATAAATGTCTAATTTTGTAAATGGCTAGTTGATCCGCTTACTAAACACACCTAATAACCTTTAAAACACCTTTAGCTAGACATTTTTAGCATTGCTTGAAAGAAACAGCGTAAGCATTCACCACTCCCCTGTACATCTGCACTATTTGGATGCATAGATCTCTATATCATATTATTTTCCATACTGTTGCTGCAAGTAGCCTGACCATCTCTAGAAAAAGCTTCAGGTTCAGAACGCACAGGGTCCGATCCCAGAGGGAAATGAACTCAGCATCAGGAAACACTTTACATTCCTGCCATCCCTGTCCCTGCTCCTGCTGATCTCTCTCCAGCCGTGTCTTCGCCTCTTTGAACTTTAGGCTGATATGTGATTTGTGTTTTTCAGCACAGAGGTCAGACTACAGAGGTGACCCGAATCACTGCAAGACATGCTTTCTTGTGCTATTTTCAGTCAAATAAAGACTGAAGCTATTAACAGTTAATTGTTGTTGTTTTTTATGTATTTACTATGATTCTGGTAGCTATAATACTAAATAAAAGCAGAACATAAATTAACATGCCAAAGTAAACTTTATTAACCATATGGAATAACTCAAACCATTATGATATTGGCCTGTTTTATCTGAACTCACATAGTAGTGAATATAGTTTGAGAAATAGCGCCCTCTAGGCTTTAGTTTAGGGGAAAGCATGTGATTCTGCAGCCAAGACATGACTCACTTTCACAGATGATCTCAGTAGGAAATAACTGATCGTATACAACCATATAGACTGGAATTCATCAGAGCTTTTAAAGTAACATATGCAGTATATATCCATGAAACAAGGCTATGAGAAAAAAGAAAAACATTTCAAAGGCAACACCCTGTTAGCTAAGGAAACTGTAACCTGACTGTCATGCCCGCTCTCAAACATCTCCTCTAGCTTGCATGTTCTGTGCCACTGGCTTGGCATGACTTTGTCAAAGCGGTCTTGGAACCACAAAATATCCACAAAGACCTCAGTCATAACGTGCCAAAGGGAGAAACAGCTCACACGACTAGCGTATGCTTATGAAAATGCGGACACAAACGACACTGTACACATGTTGTGACTGGTTCTATGTGTACACAGAATTTATACTGACAGGAAAAAGAAAACATTGAGAACAGTAAGGAAGTACAAGAGATGAAGGAGAACATGAGTTTAAGGAATTATGGATACAATCCCTAAATATACTGAAGGAAATCCAGACACTGATTCACTTAAAGCTACATAATTTAGCAACATGTTTTCATTTTATATATTGTTTAATTTCAAGCACTACTTAATTTTTATTTTATTTATTTATTTATGTATTTATTTATTTTTTGCAGTCAGGCTAGCATGCCGGGTTACAAAGTAAGATTCCTTCTGTTTAAATGGAAAAGAAATCTGGCAGCCAGTGACAGTCTGCAGTGTTTCAGGGAATAGAATAACATAAACGCCCCTTCAAAAACCCTCTAGCTCAAGCTCAAAGCAATACTTTCACAGTTAAGTCAGTGTTTATCAAAAACTACCTGTCTAGACTTCAAAGACAGTTCAAAATGCTGAGGGAAAGTGTTTTAAATCCTCTCTGTGGGTCATTTTTGTGTCCTAGACAAATATGAACATAAAACCAAATAGTTTGCAAATAGAAATTATGCCTTATGATTTAAACATTTTCCATGAGAAATTAAAATTGTATAAAACATTGTTCCTTTCACATTTTGTGAAATTTCAGAACAAACTAAACTTGTACTGTTGGTTGTGTAGCATTTTTATTTACCATAGATAAAATGTTTCATAATATATTTCACAATATACAGTGTTTACATATGAAAAATCAATATATTCACATTTGTTTTAACTTATTAAAATTTGACTGTATTAAACAATGTCAAATGGTTACATTTTGGGGGTTATGTTCACATTAGGAAATATATATTTATAATATACTGTACAGTGTGTGCGTATATATATATATATATTGTGAACCGTGGCGCTAGAGAGTATGACAAGACACGTAGATGAAGTGAACACAAACCCCCGAAGGGTGGATTT
>JAUCMU010000013.1:14387758-14410303 GCA_032275025.1 Enteromius treurensis
TACATTGTACACATGCATGTGTTTGCATATATATATATATATATATATACATACACATAATACACAGTACACCCACACATATTATGTAAAAATGTGTGATTTTATATATTAATTACATATGTTTGTGCGCGCATTTTTTTCACATTGCTAAAAGGTAAAAAAATAAATATTTACATACATTCTAAACAGCCAGACAAAAGCCAGACAGAATCATGGGAAATGAAATAATATACAGCTGCAGTGTGGTAAAGTCATTAGTAAGCCAAAAGACAGATTCATAATACCTATGAAAGAAGAGGTGGTCTCGCAGCAGCCCTCAGAAATAAGGGTCCAACTGGAGCATATTGTAGCAGTGGTTGTTAGAACTGCCTATGAGGACATTAAGATCCATTAAAATATGATTCCTTTAGTTTTCCAAATAACTTTAAATCCACATACTAAATGATGCTGTTCAGATGTATAAATCAATCACAATTAATTAAAAGGCTCTAATATTTGTGCCACAAACTTCCATCAAATCAATTATCACTGAAAAAGGTACATCAACAAAACCAGTCCATAGTAAATATTCAATTAACACAAGAAACAATCAAACACATGTTTCAAATAAAGCAATTCAAAATGTTTGGATGTGTTTGTTTGTTAGGTAGTTGTGACAAGGCCCTTTGTAGGCAATGCAGTAGCTTTATACAAAAATAAGTAAGTCACAGGACCAGCCTGTGAAGGCTCCGGTCTGATCTGTGTTTGTCTTTGTAGTGTACATGGCTGTCAGTTGGTTATAGTTGTCATCATGTGCTCTATTGTCTATCCTGGATATGAGGATGAGATCACAATCCATGACCTGCAAGCTTTGTTTGATGGCCTGGTGGACCTGGCACTTCGTGTTGAGACACGTATCAATCTACGCCGTCAATGGGTCTTGGCTCACACTTCTTGTCCTATCAATCCTCGTTCTGGTTCTGAAACTGCTACTGTTCACCTGGAGCCACTTCCTGAAGTACAGCCCATGCAAGTGGGGCATACCCGTCTTGCAGCAGGGGAGAATCAGCGACGCCTCAACCAACAACTTTTCTTCTACTGTGGAAAATCTGGACATTTTGCTACAGCTTGTTCTTTAAAAGCCAGAGCTCGCCAGTAGATAAGGGAGTATTGGGGAGCGTCATTCCACTGGCTGATTCCCCTGTATGTCGTACACAGTTGCCAGCCATTACCAAGTGGGGGCCTTTTTCAAGGCCATGCTCAGCCCTAGTGGATTCTGGGGCTGAGGGTAATTTCATCGATGCTTGCTTGGGTCCAAGAATATCAAGCCGGATGCTCTGTCTCGCCTTTTTGAACTCATCTGACCACAGAGCACTTTTCCACTTTGAAGTAGTACATTTGAATGGAACATGTTGATATATTGCGTCCTCGCTGCATGGTTGAGCTTTAGTTGGCATTTGCAGATGGCACAGCGGATTGTTTACAGACAGTCTATTCTGGAAGTATTCCTGGGCCCATTTTGTAATGTTAGTAACAGATTCATGCTGATGAGTGATACAGTATCGTCTGAGGGCCCGAAGCATCCAACAAAGGCTTTCAGCCTTGTCTGCAGAGCAGCATATTAATGCAGTCGGCTCTAATACTAATTTCACAATAATTGCTGCACAATAATCTATAAATTCAGTTTACCCTTTCTAACATATGCTAAATGTACATGCACTGACCCTGCAGTGTTTTCACACATTCTGCCATGAATGGATCAGGTAATGAGCTCTAGCTTTATTTACTTGGCTGACTTCCCAGACAAAAAAAACTCTTCAGGTGCGATTACTTACAGTAGGAAACCGCACTAATATTTTGCTGAGTTTACACACTCTACCTAGGGGGGTTGGCAAATTGTGGTGGTTGTCAGGCCCTCCGGGTGGGAGAAAAAGTTTGGTAAGCAAAGATCCCAGTAAATCTCAGTCAGATTGCATCAACCATCCTCAAAATGCTTGCAGTGGCCACAACTGCATTACCAGTGGCACATCATTAATTCAAAACCAGAGAAAAAAGCTGGGCGGTGAAGCTGTTTGTGACACATTGCTAAGCATCTGCTTCTGATCCAAAATTTTGTTCTGGGTGGCAAAATTACAAGGTGTAATGCCTGGTTTGTTAAAGATGATGTAATGCAATTAAATAAATATATATATATATATATATATGCATTTATTTAATCAATACAGAAAGCAGAAGTCTGCACCCCAATGATGACGTTGTTCACACATACTGCGCACATATCTGAGCCTGCACATCATTTGTGTCTGTCTGTGAATGTGTGTAAGCACACACAATAAAATCAACCCAGATGTCAATACTGCACACATCAGACACACACAATCATCTGTCAAGCACATGCCAAACGAAATACTTTTCACCTTAGCAAACTTAGAAGAACAATGTAAGTGAATTTGCTTCTGATGCTCATGGTCGGTTCAACACTGCACCAAATTATTGACTAATCTTGGTTGTTTTCACTCTGCGCCAGACTATTATGCTATTGGCAATAAATCTTAAAGCATGCAATTAAGCTTGATATGCGAATAAATTTAAGTTGTATGAGGAAGGAAGACATTTCCTTGCCAAAAGGGTACTCCGGTTACACATTTCACATTTTAATTAACAGCAAACTTTGGGTGTAAACCAGATGTCAATGATACTGGCTAAATTATATAGTCTTGGCAGAGATATATTGTTGTGCCATACATAACATCTGACCTAAATTATTTCACAAGTTATCAGAGTAAATATCACAATGACTCATGTACAGTACTCATAAGAGCTATTACGACATGCCAGAACTCACCCATTGTAACACTGACATAAGAAAGACTGAGATTAAAAGGGGGCAACTCCCTAACATCCCTAATATCTCACAGCATACGAAACTGATCTTTGTAAAAACAGATCTGGACTAGCAACAAAGACACTGTTTCACACATCAGTTCTTCAACAATTATGATTGTGTGCGTGTGATAGCTAATATAGAGGGGTTATTTGTGGTGGGCTGAAATGGGCCGGTATAGGTCTCTGGGCTGTTTAAGAGCTCCAATCAGACCCTGAATGGAGCTCACCACAATCACAGCCCACGAATGTATGATTCTCATTTAGTACAGATGTGCAAATCTGGGATATTGCCAGAGGAAGACAACACTAAACAGTCATTTTAAAACCTGCAACTGACCGAGTGCTGCAGCTCTTACGACTTACAATTCTAACACGGCATATATCACACATTTCTCCTCCAGATGTTGAAGTTCTTTTGGGTTTAAAATATAAGCACGAGTCTGACCTCACAGTGTGAATGTGCAATTGTGAGTGAGGGAGATAAATAGGTTTCAATGGGAATAAAAACCATGCTTTTCACATCTCGTCACCATTGCTCTGCAGCTGCAGCTCTCTGAACACGGCCTGAAAACACAAGAAAGAAAGGAAAAGTGAGATAGGTTACCTAAACCCTAGAGCACTGAGAATCAATCCCAAATAAGGGAGACCATGTGACAAGATTTTGTGTTTTTAACTTCAGAGAAAATCAGGCATATGCCACCCAAGTACGCAAAAAATAGGAAACTATCCAGTACTCTGTGGTTCTAAACTAAATAAAAAGCACATGCTTTTGATGAAGTATCCCAAGTATCCACGTGATCGGGCAGATAATGGAGCTGGAATGAATTCTCCCCATGCTTTCTGCACTGATCTCCACCCTGTCCCACCGGCTCTGTTTTCCTCGATACACACCCATTTACAAGCATCAGTGTGTACAGCAGGGGAGAACAGATCCCAGCGTTTAGGGATGGACGTTCCAATTTAATTTGAAGCACTTTCCCTGAAGGCGGGGCAGGGAGACAGAATTGTTGACCTTCAGAAGGAAAAAAGGGAACGACCCAATAGGCAGCTTGCTTAGCAGAGGAGAACAGGGGAAGTACGGAGGAAAGAGGGGGAAAGAAACAGAGTGAGAGAGGAGGAGAAAGCAAGGTGGGAGAGCAGAACTCTGTGAGAGTGAAGTGACAACAAGAGGATTCATCAAACGAGGGCAGGAACCAGCAACAGGTAAGAAACCCTTTGTTTCTTCAAAACAGCCATAAATCAGTTTCAAAGACAAACAGCATAAATATAATAATTAGTAAATCTGTGGATGCTGGCATTAAATGGAACATGAATTTAACCATTACTTCAGTCCTAAAGTCTGCTTTCTCTTGCCAAGTTTCGTTTATTCAATTTAGTTAAAGCTTATAAAAATAATGGCATGATTATTTTGGCTGCTCACTCGGTACTTTACGGTTCTCTTGCGTCTAGGGCTCAATTAATGTCCAGATTTTTCACATGAACACCATGGACAGTGCTAAAACTGGTACAAAAACTAAATAATTAAACAACTGATTATTAAAAATAATTTGACCTGTCCAGGCCTATCCTCCTGTTGGATCAATCAAAGAGTGTACATTTTAAGACATGAGAAATCAGATGAAAACTAAATGATAAAAGAAAAACAAAAAAATCTATTAGTTTCTATCCTAAAGATTATATTAGTCATCTGTTACATTCACTAAACTTGCACCTGAAATATCAGGTTTTTCATTGATTTGCTAAATTTTAATTAATCATATCAACTTCCTAGCCAGCAGACCTGTAATGTTTCTAGTCTGATCCATTTCTAGGCAAAACTATTATTTTCTTGGTTCAGAATATATATATATATATATATATATATATACACACAGTATATACACACACACATATACACACACAACTTTCAATCAAATCTAAAACTCAACAGCTCCCTCCTGTTATGAGTGGTGCCAGCACTGACTCATAGCATGTTTTGTTATTATGCATTTGTCTTATGCCTAGTAATGACCTAAATTTCCTTATTTGGTCTCAAATAGAATTTAGATTTGTCAATCCGCATTTCAGAATAAATCAGCTTCAAATCCTTAAAGCTCAGATAGGATCACACTCTCATTTGCACCCCACCTAAAGCAGGCATGCAAAATAGAAGTAAACAAATCAACACTTTCCCAGGTTTCCTTTCTCTCAAGGCCTGAGCCCTGTTGTATGCTCTCCATGACCATGCAGCTGAAACTCAGCCAGGCACATTCAGCCAAACATCTGACTGTGATCATGCATCAGACTCGATGCACTGCTTCTTGTTTGCGCTTGGGTGTAAGTCTCTGCGTAGGATAAAATATCCCATTCCGCCAGTGAAATTATTAATCTAGGCTAAACAATAGAGTTCAGCAGGGAAGTTTTTAGGGTTTGACCCATCTAATCAAATTAAATCTATTATTAGACAATCATTACCCTGTGTAAACAAGCATTGCAGTGTTTACATCTGTTTTTTAACCCATTGGTTTATTAACCCAAATAAATCAACCCTGCTTAATATCATCTCGCTTATTTTTACCATCAACTTTCCAGCACAATGTTTTTCACAAGTGCAGTATGAAAGAGGGATCAAAGGAAAATTCCTGATGGGAGCTCAGGGCAGAAAAAAGACATTGGCCTGTTTACTTTACAAAACCATTTCTTACCACTGAACCATAGTAATAATAATAATAATATCCAACTTGAGATCACTTCCCAGCAGTCAACCTGCCAAAATATTTCTAAGTGCGGTTTATAATTACTTGTGAAATTGTGAGGACTCTTAAAAAACAACAGAGAATCCTGCTTTGTATCAGAATATTCCAAAAGAGAAGCACTCCTCTAAAATTGGAAGCTGAGGCACAGTTAGGTAATCAGGATAATGATCCAAAACAGGTTTCTACATAAAGCCAAAAGAGATGTGGCATAAAAACTGATAAATATAAAAGTGTTTGCTTTTTTTATTGCAACTGGATTCAAGTCCAAGAAGACTGAAATTGAATTATTAAAGCTTTGCAGTTATTATTATCAAATAAGAGTAAAGAAGCAGATAAAGAATCCTTAATGAGGCTGTTTGACCTGATGAGAGACATTTTTAACATAAAGAGTTTTGAAATATAAGTTATATGAATAAATCAAGTAACATGGCTCGTTTTTAGATTTTTTTCAATCAGCAAATTAAATTATAACGAATGACAGACTACGTAAAATGTGTAAAATGTGTAAAAAGTGTATTGGCTACTCTGTTTGATCTACATTCAGCTATTAATAGCAGTAGAGTAGAAGTAGCTGTTAATCCGAGAATTCTGCGATGTATTTGTTGTTCCAGCAATCAGAAATTAAACTGTGTTTTTTGTTAAGCAAAACTGACACACTGGGGTGCAGATAGCATAGTAACGCTACAACTGTTCCAGCCATTGGTTTCCTCTAAGCTCCCCTGGGTGCTTAGCCTGTTTCCCTCATTAGGACTCACTCTTTCCTAGGTCTTACATTGCACAATAGAGTCTTTATCAGAGGCCTGGGCAGAAAAACCTGTAAATCCAGAGCTGTTTTTTTTTTTCAGGGTCTGTAGAAGTCATAACCCAGCCAAACTGGAAGAATACATGACTGCATGCTTTGACAAAGATGACAGAGTCTGCAACTCCGTCATCCAAAACAAAACTAGAATCACAGAAACATGACGTCCCCTGTAGACCTCAACAATGTTATTAAAAAGCGCTCTTGATTTTCCAAGAAACCAAAATAATGTGATATAATATAAAATAATTAAACTGACTTCTTATTTACCTTCTTCCAAAATTAAACTAAAGCCTAAATTAAATAAATAGTGTTTATATTTGTCTTAGTGTTTTAATTAACATAGGATAGGAAAGCACGGAATAAATGACAGCGTTTTTTAGTTGTTGTTTTTTTTTTTTGCTGCTTCTCTGTTCAGGACCATGAAAGCTGGGCTTGCATACTGCTCTCTTCTTGTCCTTCTTTTGATCACGGATGTCTGTGGCCAGCGTAAACAGAAACCAAAACCTGTCCGTCCATCTACGACCAGGAAACCTCCTGCTCCCAAAAAACCTCCTCCTGCCCCAAAACCTGAGCCCGAACCCCAGGAACCCACAGACTTCCCCCCTCCAATCCTAGGCCCTCCGTCTGAATTCCCAGACTGCCCTAGAGAGTGCTTCTGTCCACCGTCTTACCCAAATGCCTTATACTGTGAAAACCGCAACCTCCGGAAGGTCCCAGTCATCCCGTTCCGCACCCACTACCTATATCTACAGAACAACTACATTGACCAAGTAACTGCAGAACCCTTCAAAAACTGCACAGAGCTTAAGTGGATAAACCTTGGTAATAACCGCATCCGTTTGGTGGAGAAGCAAGTGTTTGAGAAGCTTCCAAACCTCCTTTACCTTTATATGGAGAGGAACCAGCTAAAGGAGGTGCCTGATGACTTGCCGGCCGGTCTGGAGCAGCTTAGACTCAGCCGCAACCAAATATCGAAGATCCCTCCTGGAGCATTCAGTAAGATGGAACATCTGGCACTTCTGGATCTACATAACAACAGGATCAGCGACAGCAGCTTGGGCAAGAACATCTTCAAAGATATGAAGAACTTGATTCAGCTCAACCTGGCCCACAACATCCTCAGGAAGATGCCTGCGAATATACCAAAGAGCCTCTTCCAACTCTTCCTGGACAAAAATAACATTGAGGAGATTCCACAGGATTACTTTAAGCATTTCACACACCTGGCCTTTGTGAGACTTAACTACAACCAGCTTAGCGACAAAGGTCTTCCAAAGATGGTATTCAACGTGAGCTCGCTGCTGGATTTGCATTTGTCCCACAACATGCTGAGCACCATTCCCCCCTTCAACTCCGAGCTTGAGCAACTTCACCTTAACCACAATAACATTGAGAGTATGTACTTCATTTCGATTTGTTACTGTTCCACAGAACGTTTTCTTCCACAGTAACACATTTGCTTCTCTTTGCAGGTTTAAACGGCACTGAGATCTGTCCTTCTAACTCTTTCAACATGCATGATGAGAACGGAGCACCCAAACTGAGATACCTGCGCCTGGACGGCAATCACTTGAGTCCTACCGTCCCATTAGATGTCATCATGTGCTTCAGACACCTTTATGCTATAGTATTGTAAGATAGCTTGAGTGACGAACAGATTCATAAATGCCTGTGCACAACCAGGCCTTCCTGTCTACTTGACAGTACTGATTGAATCAAACAGTACCGGAGACTACAAGTAAAGAATACATTTTTAAACAATGCAATTTTTTTTTCCTTTATGTTCAGGAATGTTTCATTGTGTAACCTAAAAGCCTTCAATGCATCATATTTATTGAATTTTCTGCCTCGAATACAACTGAGCATGAGTATTCTGCATTAAACGTTTCCATGTGATTATACAAAATAGTGGAATTAATTAAACCCTAAAAATAAAGGCACATTAACGGACGTATTGTGTGACTGACAAGCAGCATAGTTACAACTGAGGAATATATTGGTCTATATATGGTGTAGACTAAAATACAATGAAACAAAATGATAACTAGGGGAATAACGTAACTACTATGTAGTTGAAAATGTCCTTAATGTGCCTGTGTTTTTAAGGTACTGTGTAGTCCTGCCTTGTGTCAGTATTATATATAAATAAATATGTATATAATAAAACCTTCCATTTCAACATGCTTTAAAAAAGTCACTCGTAGAATAAGTCAAATTTGCCTGCTATATTTCACCCCTTACATTACATAACACAGAATACAACAATAAAACTAGACAACAAGTAGATTTAGTGGATAATTTACTATACATTTTTGAAAAACAAGTTTCCAAAGATGCTGTAGAAAAACCATTTTGGGTTCTTTAATGGAATAGTTTAGTGAATAGTTTCTTACTTTTCCAAAGCCCACCTGGCACATTTCTCTTGTATGTTTATAGTGACACCTTGTGGAAACATTGTAAGTTATATAGAGTTCTCTACATTATTTACGCTATGGAAAATACTGTAGATCACAAAGTGAACAACTTAAATCATGTGACATAACACAACATAATAAATACTCTATACCCTATCCGGTAATATCCATTAATGATACATCATTTGTGTTTTATTATTTATTTTATCCTGCTCACTGACTGCAAATGAATTTCGTATTTCCACATCCTTAACATTTAACATCAAACAGGTATTAAATGTAATTTGTTTCCTTTGCCATTCAAAGAAGACTTTCCACAGAGTTCCCTGTATTGCTGCATTACTGGTTTGATTGGCAAACATTCAGAACTACTGTTGTTAGGAAGAATGGAAAGAAATCACAATGCCTGCAGCATAAGGAAACACAGCAAGAAAGATGTGACCGTATTTCCTTGCAGAAATAGCATTCTCCTGGACCATGTATTTCCAAAAGCAAGCATTTCTGGTCATTTGATTAGACAATAACCAGTAAACAAACATTGTGAAATAACACGATAATTTAGGGAAGAAAATGTATACAAATAAACTAAACATCAAAACCATTTATGCTCACTAAAGGAAATTTTATTTTCGCAACTATTCATGTGAGCTGCGCTGAAAGGACAAAAAAAGACACTCGACTGAAAAGGAAACTCCGACTTTTCAGCCAGTTTTTATCAGATGCAATGATTTAGAGAGGCTGGTAAAGCGAAAGCTAGTAGTAAATGTCCTAAGTTTAAATTTCAGAAGCAAAATGACAAGCGCTTATCACTTGACCAAGTCCCTTATTCCAGAGACGGCCCCTGGGGGACTGTCCCTGTGCTGATCATATACAGTAATATGCCTTTTAAATGAAGACTGCTAAAAAAAGAACAACAAAGCGATGAAATGATGAGTAAAAGCAGTGTACAGTCTTTGTTCCTCGTTATTATTTAGCAAAGTTTGTTATTTATCATTTTTAAAATTTAAATACAAAAATCCCCACTGGTTAATAATTCCCCATTAAAAGTAGGGTGAGTAAAATTTATACTAAAAATAATTCATGTTTATTAAGCAAGGATGCTTAAAATTGATCAAAAATACTTTCGCATAACAGCCATAAAATTCCTCAAAAAATCCTGAAAAAAATGAAGCATAACTGCTTGGTTAAAATTAAAAATGACTAGCATCAAATCAGCGTTTTAGACTGATTTCTCACAGATCCTCACACATTTCTCACAGGATGTGGAAAGGACTGGAAGGCTTCTAAAAATGTAGTTTTGGCATCACAGACATACTTCACAATATTATCCTGCTGTATTTTTGATCAAATAAGTGCAGCCTTAAAAACTTCTTTTAAAATAATCAGAATATAGAGAATTGCATAACTACACAAGCATGCACCTACAGGTATTTTTAGATTATGCACGTCACTAATTTTTTGAACGGAAGTTAAGTTCATCCCTTTTCTTTACACTAATTCCCAAAGTGATGAATTAATAATCTCGCAAAGACATGTACTTCCTTTTACTGTAATGGGAGGTAGAAGATAATCAAGGAATACCTTTTCGAAATTCCCCTCCTGTCCCACTATAAGAGCACCTGCCATCACCATGCAGAGGTGCACATCATCCTGTGAAGAATAACAGACAGGACCTCAGACCTCATTAGGTAATATGCATATGTATTTTATCCTATACAAAACCCATACATAATTACCTTTATGCAGCACATTAAATGCTTATGCTTGACTGTTTTGTTTTTTTTATATCTCAGGCTCAACTGTCTGTAGCACGATGAAGGACACATTCGTTATATATAGCGTGTTTGTATGCACCATGCTGTTCGGTCTATGGGACACAGCTCAGGGTCGGGGGCTTCACTTGGGCAGTTGTAAAGTGAACATACACACGCATGAACTCAGGCACCACTTCCAGCACATCCGGCAAAACATGGTGAGCACGTTTACAGTCATGCAGTAGTTTTATCATTTCCTTTTGTTAAAGGTTTGATGCATGCTAAAAATGCTGAATGCTCCAAGTCAATTTCCACCATGAGAATGGCGTCATTGGTGATGACGTCAATGGGATTTCTTGACAGGTTTGACATGTCAACCAACAGGTTGCTGGTTTATTTTAAGTTCTTCCAGAACTCTGCGTGCCTCAATCAAAAGAACAACGTGCTTTTTCATGTTTCGGTTTTGGGTTCAACATGCCAAGGGTTTTAAGCATGACGAAACAAAAAAAGGAATACTTCTGTCAACACATGGAAACTCCAGCCAATGTCTTCAGCTCTTTGTCTAGTTGATGAATCATGTCTTTGGCAAAAACGGAGCAAAAAATTCAGATGTAATCAAAGCCACTTTTGAGGTGGCCTTATTTTATAGTCCCTGTGGTTTGAGGTTATGTAATGCAATCTGATAATATCTCATGTTTTGACAGATTTCAGGAGATGATCACAAGGGAATCAGATTACTCAGAAAAGACATGATGCACAATTTACAGGTAACTTTTTTTTTTTGGAAACGGATTCATTTCTCTCTCTTTTTGCAGGGCTTGTAGCATCTAAACCTTGGTGCTATATCTACACTTATTACATAAGACTATCAAAACATCTGTGATTTATATGTCTTCCCCTTTATTAGGCTACAGAAAGCTGCTGCTTCCTCAGGAAGCTTCTTCACTTCTACATGGATAAAGTTTTTATCAGCTACACCAGCAGTCATTCCCTACATCGCAGGACCACTAGTGTTCTGGCCAACTCATTCCTCAGTATCTCCAAGGACCTGCGAGCGTGTGTATGTAACACTACTAATTAAAGAATATTTTAACTGTAAGACTGGAAAAAATGGGAAAAGTCCCAATCACTGTCGTAACTCGCAAATCTTTTTGCAAAGGTCAAGGTCGAAGACCTTCCTTTGGCATCTGAATGGCGTCTGAAATCCCTGCAGACGATCTTTGACTAAACACTGCTGAGTCATAAAAATTTGTAAGCTACAATATTTGGGACTTTTCCTGTTGTTTTCATTTTACTGACCTACATACCTGTCTGCGAATAAACGGGCGTGCAAGCTTGATGATCTATATATCGATAAGCAACTGTAAATGAAATCAAGCCATGTTTATTATAGAATAATGGAGAAGGATTAGGGGCAGAAGAATAAAGTTTTAGCAGACTAATCTAATCATGCTACTGTTTCTGTCTATCCAAAAGCATGCTAATGCACACTGTGAGTGTGGGGAAGATGCCAACCTAAAAATCGCAAGCATTCAAACCACGTATGATAAGGTAAGAGGGATAATTCACTGACAGGACACACATTAACAAGCCAACACAGACTGTTAAAAGCTTCACAGATTTCCTCAGACTTTTAACTCCCATCATTCATGATATTATGATCAGCAAAATATTTGATTTAATCTGAAAATACTTATAATCTCAGCTTGGTTTAACATACAGTACCTCTCACCAAATACTAGAGACTTTTTCCCCGCAAACAGAACAAATCAGAAAATTAAAGTTGTTTTTCATTTTTTATCAGTTTGATCAGTCATCAGGAGCAGTAAAGGCTATCGGAGAACTGGATTCACTACTTGAATGGATAGAAAGTTTCCAGCAGCACCCTTAATAATGGCCTTTAATACAGTTCTAAAACAAGGACAGCTGCACAGATTAAAGGAATGAAGAACCTTTACTACTTGACTCTAAAAGTAGTTTGAAAACGTTTTAGCTTCTATTGAGTTTATGTGAAAATAATTTATTTATGATGTAATATTTTAGCATACTTCTTAGATTATTGCATGATGTGTAGATGTCATGCTGCAAAGTAGACCTCTGCGGTCAGTTTGGGATCCATGATTTCCTTTGTATTGTTGAAGGGTTTTTTATGTTCCCTCCTGTTGAGTCCTAAAAACTGCAGGACTGTTTTTTGGATTTTGGTCCCTTTTGGACTAGCTCTCTATTCATTTACTAACTGCTTGTTTTCTTAACCAAAAAAACCTCACCTATCTATTTTTCTTATATTTATTATTAAATTATCAAAAAAGCAATGGTCTCTTACTACCTTGCTCTATTCTTTTGCTATACTATTTGTTCTTTTTATTTATTATATAACTTAAAAAAAGAAACCTTACATGTATTGCAGCTACTGTAACTAAGACTTGTCATAGCACTTGCGTTTTGCTCTTATGCTGTTTTTTGATGGCTTCCTAGTCATCATTTGTAAGTCGCTTTGGATAAAAGCATCTGTTTAGTGACTAAATGTAAATGTCTTTATAAAAATGTATAATTTTATAAAATAAAGATATATTTAAACTTTTATGAGTCACCTGTTTTACCACAAAATTGATTCCGATTAATTGTAAGGCTTTATAGGAAATCGCTCAAGAATGGAGGCTTCATATGAAGAGTTTTGCATCATAACAGTAAACATAAGTAACCGTATATGTTTGTCATGTTTATGCTAACGGGAACGTACTGATGTTAGGAGCTGACACATAACGTTTCTGCAGGTAATCACTCTGTGTTTTCTGACAGACCTTGGTTATCAGGTGGCTACAGAAACGCAAACCGCATTTATCACCAATTTCACTTTAGGTAACATGTTAATGACTATTCATATCAAACAAGAAGATAGCGAGGCACTAATGTGTCATACTACATCAAATTCTGACTTAATTCTTCATAGAAAGTAACAGAAAAAACAGTGGTAAGGAGGAGAAAGAAAATGACACAACTCTTCTGTTAAATGTTGATGTACAGCTGAATTCCTAAAACCACTTGACTATACTAAGAAACAACAGAAGAATATAGCACGAATAGTATTATTCCATGCGTCCATTTTCCAAACCACCTATTCTCTAGTGGGTCATGGGAATGCTAAGTAAGAACAGTATGCTATTCCTAATTCAACTTAGCATATTGCATACTTTCAACAAGCATCCTTACTGACATCTAGTGGCCAGTAGTGGCGTTAAACTGCACAAAAAAACAACAAAAACAGATTTGCTAGTGAGATTTCATATATTTGGACTGCTAAATGTTACTAAATGAGAGGATGAAAGTAAAGTAAAGCCAGTTTAATATTGCATTTCTATATTTACTTATGCAAACTGCTTACCACTGGAAATAATAATACATTCCACCTAATTGTGAAGCAGTCAATCACAAGAAAAAACATTCTGCACTTCAAAAAGTGCTAAAGAGTGAATTTAATATTTAAATGTATCCGTCATTATAATTTCTAGCTAATAGGAAATGCCAAAAAGGTCTGTAGACGTCCTTGTGTAATTCATATCTGACATACATTTGTTTTTGTTGCTATAACAATGACAAATCTGTGCTGTACTATCAATATGTAGATTTACCATTCGCTGAACAACATCGAAGAGAATCTCATATGCCAGAGTAAGATACAGTTTCGTGCCAAATAAAAATATGTGAAAGTGCAACATAAAACCGAGATCATTGAATTTGCGCTGTGGCAGAGGGGACATCTGAGCGTCATGGAGACATTTATACACGCACAACATTTAAATATTTCAAAGCTCTCCAGTGACAATAATTTATTCCATTTGAAAGCTGATCACTGTACTTAAAAAAAAAAAAAAAAAAAAAAAAACGTGAACTGTATAGCTGACATGGCTTGAATTTTATGAATCACTTTCATAACAGCTTAAAAAAAAAAAACACTTTAGTGAATTCGCTGAAACCAGCTCAGCATAACAGGAAATTTCCTGCGTTTCAGATCTTGCTGATCAATTGACACATAAAATTACATAAAAAAAAATAACAGCAAGCGAAGCACTACACAAAGCTCTGAAAAGCATGTTGTGTGCTGTATCAAGAATACTGCCAGGCACAGGACCCCTCTCATCTGCTTTACACACATAAATCCAGTGGGAGAGAACAAAGATGCTCAGTGTTTGAAGAACTCCAGTAAGAATGATTATTGCTATTTTTTTCACTGTAAACATCAAATAACGTTATTCATTTTCTTTAATAAAGATGATGCTGAATCATTAGCCTAATAAATTAGTCAAAAAAGATCATGTGCTGGGGTGCCCGGGGAGCAGTTGGGGGAACGGTGTCTTGCTCAAGGGTCTCACTTCAGTCGTGGTATTGAAGGTGGAGAGAGTGCTGGATATTCACTCCCACCTACAATCCCTGCCGGACCCGGGACTCGAACCCGCGACCTTTCTTTATCCGTTAGAGACACAAATTAGAGACTGACCACAATTTTATATCACAATATGAGTCATTTTAATTCAAAACAACAAAAAACAAATACAAGCCAAAAAAAAAGAGACAAACTCAAGCTCAATGAAGATTACAATGGAATAAGAATCAGAAATTAAATATAAGCAGTATCTTCACTGTGTAAATTATGATAGTATATCTTAATAAAGTTAAAAAGTGATTAATGATCAAAAGTGATTCAAGAGTTGTGAGAGATTTTCTCTCACTGTTGTTTGACTGACATTACTGACAGACAGGAGGAATATAAACCCAGCATATGCTGGTTAGGTAGGCTTAGCACCAGCTATGGGGCAGCTATCGACCAGCTTAAACTAGCATCCCAGCTTTAAAACCTATACCTAACCAGCATTTTCTGTAGTTTTTTTTTTGTTGTTGTTGTTGTTTTTTGTATTACTTTTGACAGGGTAGGCAGCCTCTCCTTTAAGACCAAACATCCGAATCCAATACACTATTATTTATGCGTTTTCTTTCTATCTTTCAGAGACAGGCATTATTAAAGATAGAAGCATTTGTATTTAAATATTAAACAAAATCTTAGTATAGCCCCTTTATACAGAGCAAAAGATCCAGGGGCTGGGGTTGGATGCACATCCAAGGGGTGGAGATGGTAAGTTTAGGTATGTAAGGTGGGAACAGTGGCATCTAGATCCAACCTCGCCCACTGGATTTTGTGTTCTGCTGTAAGGACCACCTCCAAAATCAAATATAATTGTGTCTACTAGTATATCCTGCATCCCTAAATACCGCAGCTTGTTGGATGGTACTCTGCATAGTGTGAACGGATAATAGGCCAGTATCGTAGATCTGTGTTGGTTTTGATTAATATGATGATTACGTGGCAGTCTGTACTGCAGTTGAATATCTAAACGAGGCACCCTCAGTCCCTAAACCTACAGCTATTATGTGGAGGATGCAAGATAAATCAATTCTTCTAATATGACTGCATGTGAACCTATGAACCGAACTCTAAACATTTGTGTTGTTGGTCAAATAAAATCCCTGAGAAAAGAACATAACTGTTTAGTGCACTAAATGCCAAGTAAGCCCAAAAAGTCCCCATATTTTGGCCTTAATATAATATGTTCTAAGTAGCTGAAAAAAGCACAAATATCAGAGCATGTCCAAACATCTCAAGGGCCCCAAAATCACCTTGGACTCCAGAGGGTTAAAGCAAAACATATTTGTGCCCCCTCCAGAAATTGCTTGTTTATTGTTCCCCTTAACTGTAAGATTGAAATTTACGCTCATGCTGCCAGGTTCACCCAAAACTTCTACAGTTTCAAAACATCTGTTTTGCATGGTCAAAACCAAATGTACAGTGCAGTAGGTCACTCTTAACCAAATGGGAAAGAACATACACAGCATACTTAACACACTTCCTCTGAAACTTCCCAGGACTACGAGCAAAGTTGCATGCTAAGCACCTGAGGCTACTCACAACTGCATTGCAGCGATGAATCTAATGACCTTTAAAACCCAAAATAGTACCCACGCGCTGCTATAGCCTACTATTTACCAATAAGTCCAGTCATGTTTCATGACACAACATGTAATTTCATTATACTGTCATCCACAATTGTCCACATGATATGAAACATGTCCCTTGGGACCATTCACAAATCAAACCTATTATGGTAGCTATCACAGAAAAAACACAAACTCAGCTGATGAGTCATTCGCTGTTTTACATCTTAATATTTACCAAATATGATGTTTTCGCTACAAGGACTGTTCTAACACCACTTCCAGATTTTAAGATCTTGACTTCAAACTGCAATCTAACAGTGACAAAACAAGAATATAATATAAGAATAAGTCATTAAAAAAATAATCAGTACCACCATGAAACACAGTAGCGTCGCAATACTCAAAACTATTGAGGTTAAGGCTTAAAGGCCTCTATTTTGATGGATTCATGCTTTCAGCAACCAATAACCGACTTCACAAAACACATTGTTGTAAAGAAAAAAATTGATTAAATGGAATATAGGTCATATATTATCTCTCTTCACATTACGATGGCCAAGCAACAGATGTCTGTGCCAAAATATCAGTTACTTATACTTTTTTTTTTTTTTATTCAAAAGGAATTTATTCAATTAAATCTAAATAACCAAAAATATGTTTACAATGTTAAAGGGTTTTTATTTCATATTAATGTTCTATTGAATTATTTCATGAGCACTAAATCAGCATATTAGACTGATTTCTTCTTTATTAATGTAAAACTGGAGAAATGGCTGATGAAAATTAACTGATAATTTATTTATTCATTTTTTCAAAAATCTTACCGAACCAAAATGTTTGTATGTAATGTTTATGGCTCTATGTATTTTAATAGTTGCACGCACCGTGCAGTGCTTTGTAAGAATAAGAACAAACTTGCAACTCAGCATACGATTTAAGATTTCTTGATGTAGGCTTATGAAAAAATCGTTATGCACACTGTGTTCCAGAGACAGGAAGGGAGGAGCTTTTATGCAGCAAAACATACATGTATACACTTCAGCAGAGGCATGATGTTTTGTTTTGGAACACAACCTCAGTCATGTGGGCACCTGTGCCCGCAAAGGCACGAGCCATAAGCTTCATCCTACGTGCCGTCTTGTCGCAAGCGCTCTCGAATGCGTCAATATGGAACGCTCTTGAGAACAGTGGCTTTGACACCTTGAACAGTTAAACTAAAGAAAAAATTGTGAAACTGAAACTGCAGTAGAATGATGTGTTGAGCGATTTCCTTTCAAAGACAGGCTTAGCGAAACAAGGGTCTGCCAGTGACCCTTATGAACAAAAAGTTTCATTTGCATCAAAAAGACTACTTGCCACAATTCAGATATGTGTCAAAAATCTTGGTTTAAAGTAGTATATATGTAGTAACAAAAATGATACATGTTTTCAAGGAGCAAGATTGATTAATAAGGAAGTCGATCTTTTGATCAGTAAGACCATTTGAATAAATATCAAATTTACAGCTTTTGTAACTTCCCAATATCGCATAATAATGATATAGTCAATGAGTCAGTGTGGTTTGGCATGATATTTGATGAATTTTAGCTGAAACTGCCTATTGCTTAACAGAAACTCTCTTAGCTATGAAAAATGAGACATATCAATTTAACTTACGGAAAACTTATGCAACTAATGTAAGATATATAATATGTAGTTAAAAGTTTTAGTTTTTTTTTACTTGGTACTGATTAAAAGTATAATGATTCCTGCTAGTAATTTCGAGAATACATAAATGGGTGAATTATAGCTAAGAAGCTGACATTCATTAGACGGTTTCATATCTTAATGCAGAACAGTTTCATATTTAATGTGTCTCAGAACATGAATCTATCAATATGAAAATACTTCCAACTGTCATAAAAGAAAAAGGAAGGAAAGATACCTGCATGAATGTTTGTTTTCAATGTGGGACGTTTACCTCTAGAGCACAGTTTTTAGCTTTCCCATCAAAGCTCAGCCCCAAATGCATCACCAATTCAAACCTCATTACGGGGCAATGCGTAGTCAGTGTACTCACAACATGCACTGTTTTTCTCATGGAGAAGCAAGAATGGATGTGGTCAACTCTCAGCCACAAGTAGCAATGTCTTCTTCAGCTCTTTGTTTCTCTTGAGTTATCTATGAAAAGGAGAGAAAAAAAGCCAGTGGGACTTTTTTTTTTTAATCTACTTTGAAACATGAATCAAAAAACATTGTCAGCTGTGACTGTCATCAGTCTACTACAAGATGATTCATTAAGCTGTTAATATGCTTAAAAGAATGGTTCTCCCAAAAGAAGACAATTCAGACATCATTTACTCAAGCTGTTCCAAACCTGTTGAAAACAGTTGAAGGTAGCCATTGACTTTTTTAGTATGAGGAAAAAATACTATAGACGTCAATAGCTACTACAGTATCAACTGTTTGGTGACACACATTTGTCAGAATGTGTTAAACATTAAGAATAGAATAGAATATTGATAACAGCGACCAAAAAATAAATAAATAAATGCATTTACATATTTTATGTTCCACGGGAGAAAGAGATTTGGAACAACAGTATAATAATAATGAATAATGACAAAAGTGTCATTTTTAGGTGAAAAATCCTTTTAATAAACGTGTCTTCCTATATGTGTGTGAAGCACCATTTTCCTTTATGCATTAGAGCTCTATTTAGCCAGATATGAAAAAGTTAATTAAGCATTAAAGACATTAATCAAAACAGGCCAGCATAGCTGTATATGAGCGTCTAAATAAATCATAATATGCATTCTCAGAGCTGTGATATTCTACATAAAGCAGTGGTACAGGAATGAATCACAATAGGTAGAAAAATTCTATTGGTAAACGGTCAGTTGACTTACAATACCCATATCAGTCAAAATCTCACATGCACACACACAATCAATAATAATCGTAGTATGATTAAATCTCTCTCGGTTTCAGGCTTTCCGCAGAATGAATGTTTTGCTGCTCAAATGCGTTTAGGGAGCACATTGTAGATTCCTTTGTGTTTTTATCCAAAGGCCCTCCATTACGTGCTAACTGTCAGTAATCTGTGCCCGTCAGAGGTATCTTACCTCTAGATCTTACCTCAGTGCACTTTGGAGAGAAGAAAACCACCAGTTTTGCATCATGGGTTGGGCTTACCCCACTAGTCTTCGCACTAAAAGCAGGCAGAAATGCTTGCATACATAGTATAACAGTGTGTAATGGAAACAGTTTAGGTCATTCATGCTTGCATTACTCAGTTAATGACAGCTAATGAAGTTCCATAACACTCACTTATTTCTTGTAATAACCTGCACCAAAATAAAATTCAGGGAATTAGAGGGATGTAAAGAATTGCATAAACTGTAAAGCATTGCATAAACTGTAGTAAAATAAGAAATTTCTTTCCATTTTCCATTGGCTCAGTTCACTGCCATTCTTAAAACTGGCTTTAACTGCAACAAAAATTGACAAATATATATATAGATTATCTAAGCTTTATAATCATTAAACATGCCAAGAGCAATGTGATACTTTCTACCTGAAAGGTGAATGCACTCAAAGGTGAGTCAACTTTCTGAAATGTATAGTGGCATGGCAATAAAACTGCTGATAGGACTGATAATTGGCCTATTTTGGCTGAATAAAATAGCCATTGTATAACACTTGGAATTCATTCACTAAATGTAGTTTCACTGGTTGTGCAACGCTTTTTTTCTGTTTCACTGACTGTGGGTGTTTGCGACATTTTTGACTTAATATGACCAGTCTGTGACTGTGGTGAACTGTAGACAATGGAGAAGCAGAGAAAATGTGTCGTTGTTTGGTGACAAGTTTTGGTTAACATTTAATTTCACGAAATCATCAGGAAAGAAGAAGCTCGACCGAAACGTAGAATTGGTGTTTTATTTTTAAACTAGGCCAAGAATTTTCTTAGTCAGCTTGATTTAAAAAACATTCGATATTTCAGCAAAGACATTAATATTGTCTCTTTCAGACAGACATCTGTTACAGTTGGTGTTTACAAACCATGCACATCACAAGTGCTGTAACGTGTTCTTTTTATATGCTTACATCCAATAAATCTAATAAATAGGAAATAGGAAGACCTCATAATTTTGCTCAATTTCAGTTCACTTCTGTACTAGTGATATAGCAGGCTTTCTTACGGTCTCTCCAAGAAAGCTAGACCAATTAACGAACAGAGGGCGGGCTTAGGGAAAGCTAAAATGACTGAAGCCCGAGAAAGAAGAGTGTTTGGTTCGTATTTTGAGGTGATGTTGTGGTCCAACTCCCGACAGGTTTTGGGGATTGTTACCATTCAGTAACAGACAGGTCAGTGTCTACTTTTTTTCCGGCCTTTGAATATTTCCATGTCATGCTGTAATCTTGCAGTTAAGTTGCAGTATTTCGCACGATGGTTTTGTTTTCGCCACATACCTGTATTTACAGCATAAGTGTCGAGAGTCGGGGCACATAACATACTGTAGGGTTTTACCAAACGTTATGTTATTGGTTTTACGGGTACACCAATGATTTTGAACTTCAGACAAGCGCCCCCGACCACGAGAAAGTAAACGCTTGTCCATTATGCCCTTTCAGACTCAGTGTACGAAGCAAAGTAGCAGAGTTTGGTATTACCAGTCTAGAAGAGAGTACAAAAATAGCCTGAATGTTTATTGTGAATTAACATAATTAACTTAAATCTAAATATATTTGTTTGTTTTTCTGCGTAGCTGCATAACAGGAATTATACAGTACCCAAGCGGAGTGTTTAATTTCACAGAAGGTGAAAGAGGCCAAATATTTAAATTGAGTTTCAGGAGCAAGTCTGACATGCATTATTTTACAATCAATGGGCCATTGCAAATGTTAAAGGTCTCTGTGGTTTAGAATACCTAGGAGCTAATTGTCACCCATAAACCACAATGGACCCCTTACAGTCATCTCTGTATGTCTGAGTTTACGCTCACCTGTGAGAGTTGGCTTGATGCACATATAGGGCTTCCACCATTCGCGTAAAAAGAAATGTCAGAGATGAGACACTGTTCAGTTGACTGCTTCTGTCTGAGAAACGTACAGGAGATTCCCGCAACTGCCGAAAAACCGGATAAAGTTCAATCGTATACAATCAAACATAGGAAAACAAGATCATTCAGTTTAAATTTGTTTTTTAAGAGCATTATTGCTTCATTTTCCAAAACTCATTTTCACAAATTAAGTACAAAGGAATTTATTATCTTTTATCTATTTTGAAAAGTGTAATTGTAGATAGATCAATATAATGTTATATATATATATATATATATATATATATATATATATATATATATACTGTGACAATGTCAGAATCCTATAGTTTTACGTGCCAATCCATTATTAAAAATGGAATCCCTGACATTTTTATTCAGGTGCTGATTATTCACAGAAGATTTACAGCATGTTATCAGCACACTGACAAGGCAATTTATCACCAGAATACGTGCAACAAACTACTATATACAATACAATGCTTCATATGTTGAATAAACTTCTTCTTTCAGTCGATTTTCTAGATTTTCAGTCAATATACTGCTGTATATAATCAACACATAAATATGTGAATAACATTTTTGTAAGGAAAATTCTAAATATTCAGAATTAGCTTATATATAGAGAGAGAGAGAGAGAGAGCGAGAGTGAGTTAAAGTTTTAGTAACGTTGTTGTGTGCTTCCGGCATTGTTGTTTTTATATTAAAAATATTTAAAATGTCTAAATATTTTATTTCAGTTTTAGTGTTTTTAATTCCTCAAGTTTACCTAAATGAAAAAAGTGACATGTTGCCCTTGACAACTAGCTGAGGTGCAATAAGTTTTTTTTTGTGTGTGTGTGTGTGTGTGTATATATATATATATATATATATACATATATATATACATATATATACATATATATATACATATATATATATATATATATATATATATATACG
>JAUCMU010000013.1:14419437-14430031 GCA_032275025.1 Enteromius treurensis
AAAGCAAACCGTCATAACTTAATCAATATGGCAGACTTGAGGATGGGTATCTATGGTATCAAACCGGACCAGGATGGCCGACATGGATATCTATGTCTGATCCTCCAGGATGCAGCGATAACTACTTGGCCCCCCGGCCACCCCCTGCCTCCGCCACTGCTAGCAGTAGAACAAATGTTTAATGTTTAGAGGCTGCGAGTTCTATTCCACCCTCGTAAAGGTCTTTTTTTTTTACTTCTAATTAAAACCAAAGTGGTGTTCATTTAAATGATTGTATAACAAGAGCAAGTTCGCACGTTCGTGTGAATGTTTTTTTTTGTGCTTTTACCAGAACGAAGCGCTCAATCCTCTGTTTGAAGACGGGCATTGTGCACGAGCGTCAACTTACAACAGTGCACACGAGCGCTGGTAATGACACATTCCAGCGATAGATCGCCTGCTATTTAACACAGACCAATGAATTTAACATCGAATGGAAATGTTTCTTTCTTTTAGGAACATTTAAGCACAATTTTTTGTTTTTATCGTGGGTGTAGACCTAAATAAAAGTAAATCCACGCGATCCGCCGGAGCATCTCGTGGAAACATCTGTTATTTGTGCTGAATATGCTTATGGTGCGTTTCAGTTTCTTTTTAAATACATTCGTTTTGGCAAGACTTTTATCATCTTTATAATGAATGCCATTAGTCTATAATTTGTGTTTTATTTTATGATTTGTAGTTTTATATGGCCTAGTTGTTGGAATTTGAAATTAAAAAGCTTTAATTGCCAGTCATATTTTTAATGAATAGATTAATTTTAATAAGACTCATTTTTGTCCGATCCATTGAGGGCTATTTGTTGCAATTTTGAAAGAAAATCTTTTACATTTTTCAAACTTTTCTATGTAAATTTGAAATAGATATGGCACTTAAAAGTCAACAGATCATCAAAGACTATTGGTTTTATTATATAATTTGATCGGTTTAAATAACAATAACTATAGGTCGTTTTTGTTTTGGTGAATGTCTATTTCTGAGATCATAAAGTAGGGAGTCAGCGCCAGTAGGGAGTATCGGTCCATGCGGCATCTACTCTCTATATATGTCTATGGTGTTGAGAGAGTTTGCAGTTTGCATGTGTTTTCTTAAGTTTGCAGCGCGTTAAGAAGCTCTCTCGGCCAACGTTGTACAAGCCTCATCTGCAAAAAATAATAAAAAGGCTAGGCTTTGCTGAGGAGCATGCTGCAGTGTAATATCCTGTGGCTACAGATGTGCTTCATTTTTTGACTTCTTTGACCCACCAATATTTTAGTTTTGTTACTCTTCTCCACAAAATAAAGGTTTGAGCGAGGAAGATAGTCATAGCAATATTTCAGAAAAAGTAGACCTATTTATAGAATGTTCTGTAATTTTGATCTCCACTGTGCACATCCAGCCCATGAGCTCTTGGATTAAAAAACGATTTAAAAGAGTGTTTTATTCCTGAACCGGACATAGCTTCTTCATATTATTAACAGCCTCAGAAAACAAAAATAGTGCGAGGAAGGCAGTTTAATGAACAGAATCTAGTTATAGCTTATTTTTGGTAACTGTAGGCTACATTCACATCTTGCAATAAAAGCTATGGCTCAGTGGCGCGCATGCTAGGTGCTTCCCCAAACAGGAAAATTAACCCTAAATCTACATTTATTAGGAAACATTAGCCCACTACCGATATCCTTTCTGAGCAAAGACCTGTTTCGAATTCTTCATAAACAAAACTCAGTCGAACTATAGCAATTACTATTACCGATTTCACTTGACTCTTAACTTTCTCAAGAACTCTTGTTTTTCTTTGGTAATCTTTCTCCATCACCCGCAGAGCTTATTAGCACATCTAACTCGTCTCATTTTGTTCCAGTGGCACAATGGGCAAGAAAAATTGACAGGATGAGAAAAGGTGAAATTTGCTCAAAATAAAGGATTATTAGATTTGATATGACTGCATTTTATTACTTGGCTTGACACGATGAGAACTGAATGACATGTACATGATCAATGAATAAGAGGCATTTAACAAGTTAATATAAAAACACACACAAAAAAACACTTCTGCAAATACAGGTCAGAAAGTGTTCATACTAGAAACAGTGGTCTTAACACAATTCTACAATGAAACACAGACAGTTGGGTTTTAGGCGTTTTAATCCAAAGTTGAAGCAGACCAAGAAATAAGTACAGCAGTTAAATACTAAAAAAAGGGACACGTATCAGCCTTGGCTGATAGTGTAATCTTTGCTTTGAAAAATGAATGTATGAGGAAGGGAAGAGATACTACAAGAATCTTCAGATGCGGCAATTCATACTGAATTCCTTTAACAGGTATCTGCTACTTGGGAGTATACTGACATTGCATGTTCAACTTTGTTAAATCATATCCTTAAAACGAGGATCAAAATATGAATATACAGTAAAAAAAAACAAAAAAAAAACAAGGGGAGAAAAAAACAAAACAAGATACAACTTTTCAGCATTCGTCAATCAGTGCAGCTAAAAGTCAGTCTGCTGGATGAGTAAGATTCCCTGTATACCTTAAACATTTCCAGAACACAAGGCCATAAGTCAAAAGGGGACATTTCTTTGTTCCTTTATCAAACACCTGGTACCTATAGGCTGCTCTCAGGGGCATTCAAACACTTACTGCATGGTAGGCATGAAAAAAAAGACAAACAAAAAAAGCACTGGCATAACGAAGAGTACAGTTGATGGCTTGTAAAACACATGTAGAACCATCACCTTCACAAAGATCCCATTTCATCATTCATTCAATCATTATACACTTGAGAAAAAATACAGACGGTTTTTGCGGTTCAGGATGGTGAGTTAAACGGAAGCAAACTATAACCACTGTTTTTTTTTTTTTTAAACAGGTGTGTGTTAAATGAAACGCCATAGCATGTGTTACAATTCTTGACAAATCTCTGGAGGGAAAGCTAGTTGGAAACAAATGTGCATAGAATCAATTCAAGGCAAATCATTGTGCGCCCAATATGATGTAAAATAAGCGTATCATTTAACAATCAGAGGGCTGAAACAATGCACTGGACTGGCTTTCCATAATCAAAACCAATGTAAAAGCAGGGCAATATGTGATTTTTATTCTCAATCTGAAGACCAGCATAAGGCTAATTAGATCTAAAGCTCCAAAAAGATCTTGTATTTTACTTTTGACAGGACCCTGAACAATACTGACAGACATTGTTTTTACAGTAAAGAACAGAGTGCGTCTACATTCAAAGAGTCATTTCAAAAATACATTTCCATCTGGACACCAGCACTGTCTTTTACTGTAAAACAGCATTCAAGTGCCGAAACAAATGACAAATATAATGAAGAACGAACAGGAAAGCTAGCACTATGCATAGGCTTCTCGGAACATAAGAAAAAAGGAAACTGGATGATCTGTTACAGGGCCATGTATTTTACGAGCTATCCCATAACTCAGAATGGAACATCATTGAAACAGTGTTAAGTGTGTATAACTCATGAACCCATGGCTTTTAATAAAAAATAAAAAAAAGGTAACTAAGCATTCTAATTACCCCACTAAACACCCTGTGAAAAACAGTACTTGTGAACACTTTAAGGAGCAAATTAGTGGACACCAATGGCTTCACAAGTCCAAAATGTGTAGTCTTGTACATTAATTGTACAGACCCTTTGTTTTGGTAGCAAAGTGGTGTATTAGTTACACATACTGAGTGATTAAAAAGAAATATTAAAAAAAACAAAAACTCTTGCTTTAACTTTTTTTGTTGAAATATTGCTTCCTTAAATCAAACTTTTCAACTGATGTACGGTAAAATCTGTGTGTGCATGTGCGACAGAGCGAATGTGTCCTTAGCAATCGGGCGTCTCGTTTTCAGCAGCCGTATTGTTGGCTTTCTTTCTCCTCTTCATCAGCAATGGATTGGACGAGTCTTCAATCCTCTTGATTTTGATTTGCTCATAGTCAACTCTCATTGTTGCCAAGGCACTAGTCATTTCCTCCTGTGGAACAGAGACATAATAGCACTAAGCAAAATGAAGATATGGATCTGAGGTGCAATGACTGCAACAAAACAAAAAAAACAATAAAACTGCAGGATATGTTCTGAGAAGACTTTTTGTGGGTTGCTGTACCTTGACATCCTCCCATGTGTCTTTCTCTTCTTTCAGAACACGGCTGGTGTGTAGGGGCGTCTGGGGCACTTCCATTGATTGCTTTAGCAAAACAAATAACCATATAAACATAGTAAGCAAAGCTCAAAACAGAATCTAGTAATATATATATAAATGCTAATAATCGCTCACATTGATCCAGGGGTTGTTCATAAACTCTGTGATGGTCATCCTTTGTGTCGGCTCAGTTTTCAGTAATGTTCTAATGAGCTGTCTCGCTTAAAAAAATAGGAAGAGTGAGTCACGCGAACCGATAATCATTCTTAGAAACACTCAAAACAAATGACTTGAAGATAACAGCATTCTAAGAATGGTTTCTCAAGTTGATTTCACAAAACAGGAACTTGACAGATACCTTCGTCTGAAACGTCTGACCATTCAGGATTTGGAAACTCGTACTGCCCCATACGGATTCGTTTTTTCATACCAGGGGATATAGCCAATCCGTGGTTGGAATAGAACGGTGGGTAACCACAGAGCCTGGAAGTTCAATGAAGTGAGTTGAGCTACATCAGACACGCTTTATAAGAGAGTGGCAAAACCTATTTAGAAGGTGGTCCAGACAGAGAAAGATGGCATGTGCACAACATACGAGACAGATTCACTTACAGAATATACATGATGACACCCAAAGACCACATGTCACAGGACTTGTCATACTTTTCTGGGCCAAGAACCTCTGGGGCTATAACATAAATAAAAAAAATACTTAAAAATGGGTTTGAATGGCCTTTCTGACATCAAAAATACTGATCAATCTGATATTCTTACCAACATAATAAGGAGTATAGCAAGGGGTAGCCAGAGAGTTGTGTGAGGTTGTCTCTTTTGCAAAGCCAAAGTCTGTCAGTTTGAGAAGGGCGTTGGGCCTTTTAGAGGTATATAAGAGGTTCTCTGGCTGCAAAGTGGATTTTCGGGCATATTCAGTTAAACCAACCATGAAGGCAAAAAATCATTTTCATTCTTTCAACAATAGCGGTCGTCGTACGAATCTTACCTTGACGTCTCTGTGTGCAATGTTTATTGCGTGTAAATACTGAATGGCCTCTCCTATACTCTTCATGATATCAGAAGCCTCTGAAAACGCAACAGAACAAGAAATCTATTTAAATACTGAAGTCTTGTATTATTTGGCCATTCTTAAACATTTATATGTACACTTTATAGGAGATTAGACAATGCTGTTACCTCTCTCAGTAAATGCCTGGTCCCCTCTGTCCTGAATCCGACTAAACAGCTCACCACCATCCATGCTTCAAAACAAACACAAAGCAAAAAAATCAGATGACATAATCACAAAATAACCAAATGTCATATTAGTAAAGAAAAAAATATATTTTATATATCAAGGCTTTATGTAATAATATTATGACATGGTTCAGTGAAAAGTGCAAGATGTATTTACTATACAAGGCCATTTACTACTACTACTGCTACTATTATTATTACAATAATAACCCCCACATTTGGCTGAATGTACAACAGTGGATTTGAAACGGAAATGGTGTCGGGTAGCTATAGCTTGTTTCCTCTAAAAGCATTGATGGTTCAAACACATTATGTGCTGAAACTCACAAAAAATGACTTTGTTTAAATGCATCTAACAAAACCACACACACATCAAGGGGGGATCTTTTCACCTTTGTCCCCATGTCATCACTGCGGTTATCATTTCCGATTATAGCAAACCACTGCTAGGTGTGCAAGTCATGTGAGCTCCATTTCTTGAAAACTTGCCAGTTGCGAGAAACTGGGTCAGTGGGCTTAAAAAGACTATCCGGGGGGAGGGAGGGACAATAATGGGGTAACAGAGAGGGATCTATGTAAGACTGTACGGTTATGATTTTGATAATTGGACTCCAAAGTATTTGGCCTACTTTGTGTGCTACTAGCACATCCGCTATTGTAATGATTATTTATGAAAGAGGGTTCAATCTGCTGATAACAGTGTACGTCTATGTAAATGCGAAGAATCATGCCGTTCTCACATCTCCACTATAGGCCACAGCGTGCAGCTCGAGTTTCATTTCTAAGGCTCATACAGAACTGCAGCCAGTTTCAGGTGAACTCATCAAACGACTGACAGAAGAAGAAAACGCGGTATGAGTTTTGACTGAGAAAGCCTATGAGATAGGGGCTATGAAGAACCACATCACGTTTTTGCTGCTTTCAGTCTCACTAAACCTCAGACGCTTCATGTCCCATCAAGTCGACATATAGCTGAATGTGGCAAAAAAAGTGTTAAGCTTAGGCGCTGAAATTTCAAGAGCATGTGATTTATAGTACAAAACACCATAGCCCCACCGAAGGGTTGGGTTGCAGCATCATTTCTACGCGCATTTTTCTTAGAAAAGCCATATTTAAAGCTGAACATCAGTGTTGGCATTTTCCATTTCCATCGCCTGCTTCACACTCAGTTCTGATGACCTGTAGATTCGGTTTCCTGCGCGATGAGCTGCTGGATATATCTGGCCTGATTTCTTGTAATCTATTCATGAGCTTCAGCAATCTATGGTAGACCTCCAGCCAGCTTATTTTAATATTTGCATTATGACTATCAGTAGTTTATATGGTATATCTATAAGATGTTAATGATCCCACATGATCACTCATGTCTAGAAGCTCCTCACACACTCACTTCAGTCCTATAAACAGAGCCAACGGTTTCTAACGAAACACTATACTTCCCTATACATCTTGCATCATCCATGAAACAATATTATGCTTGACTGTAAATTAATGTACTTGCACCTATCAAACAAAGAGCATCTGTGACAGGCCACGAGTCATAATGGCTAAAATCAATTGTGCAGAAATCTGGAAACGCACAGTAAGGAGAGCTTATTTTCTCTGTTTTTAGTTTATTTATATGAAGACACTTTGCGCTCTCAATCTGAGGAGAACACAAGGGTGTGACCCATCTTGCTGACCTTCCACAAAATGAGTTCCGCTAAAAAGAGCGGGATAACCTTTTATAGCACAAATCTCTCAGTGGCAAATTTTGTGTTGAATTGGCAGTGAATTTACATGTCATTAGGCAGACTTTTGACCCTTCTGGGCTTTTGTTAAAAATTACATTTTTGTATTGCTGCCCACAGATAGTCTGATCGACAGAAGTGCATTATTGATGTTAAAAACAATTCGGAAACTTTTTTTTTTTTTTATAGAAAGCAACATAACTGAAACTGACGTCAAAGGTTCAATCGTAATTTTATCAATCTACAAGAATACTTTTTGCGTGCAAAAAAAACTAAAATAAAAACTGCAGGGTCAAAGAGCTCTTAGATCTCATCAAAAATACTTTAATTTATGTTCTGAAAATGAATGGGATTGGAACAACGTCAGAGTGAGTGAAATAATTTTATGTGAACTTTTACTTTAAGTGATAACATTTCTCAGAAAGGGATTTAAAACGCTGACAGTTCGCATGCCAAAACACTGCATGTCATCAACATATTACAAACCTTTAAAGAAGCTGTCTTTAAACATCTCAATGAACATCTAGTATATCATTCCGGTTTATCCCTACGTGCCTAACCTCCGATGAGAAACGCAATAAATAAATACAAATGTTCTAAACTCTTAAGAATTCTCACCCTGAAAACTCACAAGCTCATATCTGCTGGTAAACAGTAGTGGTGACAAACACAGTTTTTGACTTCCTACAAAACAGGCGGTAAAGAAAATGTGCGAGTCGGTGCACACGTAAGATCAAGACAGCGATCAAATCAAAGAAATGGAAAAAGATAGGTGTGATTTCTGATCCTCACATCATCATAGCTGATATAATGAAGGTGTGTGAATTCCAGATCAAACACTTGAATGGAGATGTCACAAAAACATCACTTTGATGTTTTCAGTGAAAGCATGCATTACAGATAGCCAAATCATGTTGAAACTAGACGAGACAAATGTCACAAATTGACTTAGGAAGCAATACTACATAATACTCTATGCAAATATTATGTATTTAGTGCAGTCTGGGTGTTACATCTTACATCTGTTACATATTCACAATTAGCGGTGGGCGATACGACCAAAACCTTATACAGTCATATGAGCAATTTTATTTTAACGATAAGGTAAATATAGGCCTATTATTTTTTTGCAGAAAATTTTAATTTGATATAAGATCATCTTGTGAAAATGTCACGCGGGCAACAGCACAGAATTACAAGCACAAGGCTTCAAGATAGAAAATGATTTATTAGTGTTAATAATAAAAAATAAAAATAAAAATATAAATGTTGGCGTACCATGTGAGAAAACGTACTAAGACTCTTTCCACTTTTACAGCATTGCCATTCTCTCTTCTCTGAACTCTTTTAAATAATCATACCAGTAGTTTGCAATTTAAGTAGTCTATTGCAGGCTTAACCAAAACATTATTATTTTGTGTCATTATACGAGAACTTCCATCCATGCAACTTGCATTTTGATTACAGCAGGGACCGTCCCAATGAAGCAGCCTGGGTTCAACTGCCTTGCAGAGGAGCACACAACGGTGGTAAGCAGAGAAGGATGGTACCAGCTAGCATACATGTTGCAAATGTGGGAAACAACAGTGTCTGGTTATGCAACTACATCTAGTCTATATGAGGGAGAGGTCACCACATTAGAAGGTACGTCATCAGACAGGGGACTTCTGAATTTACTCAACCATGAAAGGGGCACATAGGTGTATGAGAGTTTACCGTAAGCAACATCTAAACACCTGCTGGTAAACTATTTACACAGATGAGGCACTGAAACCTCAGCAAAACATTACAAATGAGTTAAGGGGCTGTGTAGAAAGAGTAACGAAATGAATCAAGGTTTTCATGACATTGCAATTCAGGATACAATCAGACACAATGCTGGGTGCGCTGCAAATGTCAAGTCATTATATAATTGGCCAAACGTTACTATTGGACTTTCTGTTCCCTTAAATAATGACTCTTTACGCCGAATTGGGGTGATCCAGAAAATAAAGACGATGCTGATCAGTATTTCCCAAGGGGCTAAAAAAAAAAGAATCTGGGGTCGCTTTAGTTGAACTGTTTATGAATGCAACATTCATATTCAAAGAGTTATAAATTGCTTATAATTGGAAAGTTGACTAAAACGGAAGTGAAATACAGAAATGGCCAAAAAAATAAGGCATTTTTATCTCTTGATCGAAGACTGAAAACGATGATGACGCTGATGACTCACCACTCCATTACAATAAGAAGGCACTTCCTGTTTTGGTAGAGATTCTCGTAGACGTCAATAATCCTGACGATATGGGTACATGAGGATGCCCGCCAGTGCAGCTCCACCTCTCGTCTAGCTTTGGGACAGTCATGAAGCATCTTAAAGAGAGGATGAAAAGGTGACCAGGTTAATTAGTCATGAAGTTTGTGACAAATGTTCATTATTAATAAGCAAGCACAAAAACAATATAGATCTGTAACAATTTAGCATTTTTCCTCTAAATTATATATATTATTTGTGCTATTTCATTTATATTTATAACATATTACATGCCAAAAAGCATAAATATGAGGAAAAAAGACAAGAAAGTAATACATCTATTGCTACTAACATCACAGTGCAGAACAACCAGATTTCTGGAGTTTTGCCTCCCCCTACAGCTAATCACCCCTTATTACATCAAGATTAGGCATCGTTTTTATTAACACCATGCATTTCTCTCTAACAAGTTATCTAACAACATGATATTTTCAATTGAAGTGTCATTTTTGGGTGAACTATCCCTTCACACACATCCCATTTAAATCAACAACAACAACAAAAAACAGACAAAGAGAGAAAAGAAGTCACATAATCTGCTGCTAAGCCATAGTTTTGCCCAAAAGTAAATCATGTAACAATAAAACGAACCCCCAGTTCCACTCCCAACTTACATCTCAAAGCCCTGGAAACCTGTGTGGTGTTTAATGACTAAATGTCAAATACAGACTCCCAGTCCTAGAAATGACTGAAACATCACTGATGATGTATAGCACAGCCGCAAAGCTGAGTGAATATAACCTTCGTTTAAATCACTGAAAGAGGCATTCGGAGTGCAAAGAACAGAGACTTAAAGCCTCTTTTGTCTTCTTTTAGTATAACATGGAGAGATTTATATTCCACAAAAACAGAAACAGGATAACTGCTTGTCATAAACGCAAACTACCGAACGACATGCTTGTTCATTCAGACAAAAGCAGCTTTAAGGAAAAGATCACTGGGATAAAAGGACACTAACCAAAAAGAAGCATAAAACTGTTAAACATAAGACAGATTTGAAAACTCTTCAGTTTCTTCCCTCGTGAGAACACGTAAGCAGTTGGCCACTATTAAGGCACCTTGTACTGCAGTACAGAGTTATGTATGACAAGTAGTGGAAAGAATCCCTTCAGGGGGGGGGGGGGGGGGGTCTTAGAGG
>JAUCMU010000013.1:14437435-14448308 GCA_032275025.1 Enteromius treurensis
TCGGAGTAAAAGTATTAAACTCATCGAAAATATGTACTGAAGTAAAAGTGGAAGTAGGAGAAAAAAACAATACTCCAGTAGAGTACAGATACTGCCTTTTAGTACTCAAGTACAGTAGTGAAGTAGTTCTACTTCGTTACTATACTTCGTATACATTATCTCTGGCGATAATGACTAATGTTGGGCAAGTAATTGCTTACTTCTCACTAAAGTAATTATCAGGGAAAGTAACTGTTGCATTACTTAAAATAAATAAATAAAGTTTAAATGTGTCAAATAACTTGGATGCCACCAATATTAAATGTTAAATGAACGAAATGGACTGTACATGAAATATAGTTTTTAAACATTTTACACTAAAATCAATTTTTTTAATACTTATTTAACAGTGAACATTTTTTTACATTCTAGCAGACATTATACCAAAAAATAAATAAATACAATTACTATATGGCACACCCCTCTTCCATCATTTAAAAATAATAACCCAGAAACACAAGCTTTATCCACTTAAGTAAACAGGAAGGTTTCGGCTTTCTAATTATTTTCTAATGACTAGTATTCATCTATTCCAAACCGCTGCAGAGATGTAATCGGTTTGCTGGCTGCATTAAACCCTTGAGAAAATGAACACTAATGACTGCAAACAATGTTTCATTATTGGGTGAAAGTCAAAAGTTTTTGAAAGAAGTCTCCTCCAAGCTTGCATTAATATTCAGAAGAAAATAATCTTAAGAGTAGATTATAGATTTCTGAAGGATTACATTACACTGGATATTGGAATAGAGATGCTGAAAATATCAGCTTTTCCACAATAGGAATAAATTACATTTTAAAATGCATTAAAATAAAAAACTGTTCTTTTAAATGGTTACATTATTTCACATTCATAAAATCGTATTTTAATCAAATAAATGCAGTCTTGGTGACCATAAGAATTTTTTAGAAAGTCTTACTGATTCTAAACTTTAAGTAAATGTACATCAATAAATAGTTAAGTAAATAAAGATATGTTATTAGCAATGGATCATTTTCCTAATGTAATGCAATAGGTTTATAAACTTAATGTAATTTTGTATAACTTTTGATATAATTTAAACTTGAAAGGAGGAGGGCAATCAGACAATATGGCTCTCCTGTCTGACAGAGATCAGTATGATCCATTTCCTGCGCAAACCAGAACTCACTACATGATGTGGCTGTTTTTCAGTAACTATAGACCTTGTAACATTTCCCAGAAATAATCCATGGCAACATTATGCAATAAGAACAAGATGACAAGAAGCTCTGGCAGGTGTGTAAAAAAAACAACAAAAAAAAAACTGGGTTTTATATCTAGGTCTAAAATAAAGCTCAGTCTGGTAAGGTGAGACATCTCATTGTTCAAGTGGTATGTAATTATATGCCAGCCTGATGAACGGAAAGTGTTGCCAAGCCAACACAGACAAATTATTGATGTCACTGAACTAATGCCTGCTTTTGTGAAGACCAAAAAGAAAAGCTTGAAGCACGTCCTACTGAAACAAAACACGAGGTCTGATCTCTCCCAAACGTCATTTCGTCAACGGCATTTCAGAGTGGGAGGAGGCAATCTGTAAATCAGACATAAAGCTCAAAAGAAACAGTCTGACGAATAAAAAATTAATTAACACACTCCTTTGCTATCAAAAAATGACTTATCTGCCACCTGATTGTTAAATGATTTGTTACACCAGAACTTTGGATTGTCATTCTTAGTAAGGTTGTGCATACTGTGACTGTGTAAATAAGGGAACTCTTAATGAAACTGCGTCATAAAGGGTCTGAAGGTACACTAGGTGCATGCAGCTTGCGTCACAGGAACAGAGATTTAAGGGCAGCCATCTGTCCAGCCTGAACGCAACACGATCACCTATATTAGTGACTTTAAGACATTAAATGTCATTAACAAATCTGGCATGGATAACTGTGAGTGACAGAGAGGAAGGGAGATATGGCAGGTGGCACGAGCTTTGTTTTGCATGTGAAGGGGATAGGAAAGAAGGGGTGGTGTCACGTGTGGCGTCGTGTGAGAGGGGGAGGGTGTTGCTTTTCTCCAATGAAACATGTGGTGGGGTTGAGGGTGCTCCGATTTCACTGCCAAGCCCCAAAGCACCCTTGATATCCTGCTAATGTCCTGACAATAAACAACAACCTGCTAAGACCTCAAAACATTCAAACACAAACAAATATGACACCCACTGTGGCATAGGGGCACAATGTTTATGGGGAAAAAAAAGGTTCTAATCAAAATTTACAAAGCCATTCGAGTTCACTGTATGCTTACTAAATATTTACAGGAACAGTTATAATTTTGCCATACTAGTCTCTTCAAGTACACTTGACAAGTGTTTCTGAAAAACTAACAGACTAAGTGCTTAAAATGCATTTTAAATAGATTACATTTGCTTTAGACCAACTGCCATCAATCTTATAAAGCGTTCACTCAACAATAACAGTTCTATATTCATTTACCCAAGGGTCACAGGCACGTTAAGAGCATTAAAAGTATAGTGCTAATGCTAAATCAAGTCATAAGAACCTTCTGTGTCAAGTTCACATCTGCGTCCAGCCCGTACTCTTCAAACTACAAACAGCGAAAATGTTAAGTTAGCCTGTTTTTCCTCTTTTAACTCTGCTCTTTGGTCCCCCTTTTTTAAATACCAGTGGATCTGCAGGAAAATCATGTCCATCAGTTTTGCCTTCACCCGCTCAGTGGGAGAATAGCAGATGTGGCCCATTCACCTTCCTGAGGCCCAGTACAAAAGATCCCCTCCGCACGCACACAAAAGAGCAGGGTGAGGGGTTTCTAGAGGGTGGGAAGGGAGGGTTTGGAGGTGGAGGGCTAGCATCTTCCACCTGCTTCTGTTTACTAAGGACAGAGGAGACAACAGCCTGTAAGCTACTTACTATGTTACTCTGGTATTAAATGCTCTTTGTGTCCCAGTGTGTGTTTGGGATATGTGCATGTGTGCGATGACAGACTCTGACATGTGGATGGCCAGTCATCACAATGAGTAAGAGTAAACATGTTTGCGTCAAAATGTCTTGATCTGATTAAAAGGCATCCGTCTCTGACCCCTCGGACTTAAAGAAATAGTTCATCCATAAATTTAAATTCTGTTTACTTACCCTCGAGCAGCTCCAAATCTGTATGAATTGTTTGTTCTGCCGAACACAAAGGAAGATATTTTGAAGAAAGTTTGTAAACAGGCTATGTTCAGCAGAACAAAGAAATTCATACAGAACTGCTCGAGGCTGAATAAATAATGACAGCAGGGCTAAATGGTGATGATTTACTACTAATCAAAGAACTGGCTTTAATGACGAGACGTGCAGGACAATCGCATGCAGTATATATCATGCAGCCCTAAATTTTAGATATTTCATTTTTGGGTGAACTATTCTTTTAACTCCGTCTATGACATAACAACATTACAAGCAAACAATTACTACTAATTTGTGCAGAACTGATTTCCTGTTACCAAATTTCATTCCCGACCATGACCAACAGCTGGTAGCACTTTTTGTCACTAAAGCTCTTTAATGTGTTACACCTTCCTTTCCTTCCTGTGACGTACGTATGGTTTAGGGCCAGACACTTGGGCTTGTATTCACATGAAGGGCTTTGGAAAGTGAATGCGTCTAGAGCTCATTCCCTTGCTGCCAAAACAACAAGTCATCCGGAAACCCACAACAGCACTTACAGGCAATGGATGCCAATTGAACTTACTAGAAAAGGATTTTATCTGAACTTACTTATTCACAGGATTATTGCAAGGGTTTTAGATAGAAGTGCACCAGTTGACCGGCAATAAATCAGGCACACTTAGGAAAACAAGCCGGAAAAACTAAAAAAGGTGCAGTTGCCAATCTCGCATTATGAGTAAAAACTTACCATAACACATACCGTATGTAAACGGACACATCAAAGCACTGCAAGTGCACACAGTATTTTAATATCAGATCAAATGTTTACGGTTGGTTTTTTTTTTTTTTTTTGAATTTTCGACTCATACAGTACACACCACATGATGTCGCGTGTCATTCCGGGACCTTTACGGGTTGAGTGTGAACGCATGCACAAAATCCGAGAAATTACAGGCAGTGAAAATGAAGCAAATCTAATAATGCAGGAAGAAGTGCCGGAATGCATTACCCGTATATTTTCCGGAATCTCTGTGTGAAAAAGGCTTAAGAAATTATTATTTCCCACAACATATTTTTGCTAAAAAAAAAATTATGACTGGAAAAGCATAAAAAATTTGAAATTAAGTTCTGATCATAAAGAATACTTTAAAACCGCCATTAACAGTCTGGCTTCTACAACTTTCATTAAAGATCAAAACAAAGCTTAACATTTTAAATTGACTGTGATAATTATTGATATTGACAGAAAATGCTATTGGGATAACTTTTTTTGCCAATAATTCCCAGTCCCACTCTTTAATAAGGCATACAAGGTTGTACATTAACACAAAGTTGTCAGTCACACTAGATCACTTCCATTCCATGTGTATGCAAACACTGGAAAACGGAAGAACGAGAACACAAGGGGAAGTTTTGAGTTCCACTGCGCATTTAGTTTGCTGAACTCTGACCTGTGAAGTTTAACCAATAGGGAATTCAAATATCTTGTACTGAAATCTGGAATGGAATAAAATTAAATAAAACACTGATTGTAGTGTAGCAAAGTTGGGAAATTGTGCATGCACAATGTAAAACCAGAGCTTCATAAAAAAATAACATCCAATAAAACACTGCGTTTAAATGTTGTTTATAAAATATAAATTTTAAATAAATTGATCAAGTAACACAATATTGATAAGTATTACTTAGTTGAAAAAAAGACTGATAAAAAGCACATCTGCATGAATAAATGATTTACAATAAGGTCAAAAACATGCCTTGCCATTTCAGACTTTAAACAAGTATTACAGCATGAAACAGCTCTTATCCTAAACACTGATCTATGAAAGGAAAAGGAAGCAATTTCAGAAACAGTTGATAAGAAAGACCCCTGTAGGCTAAAAATCAAGTTAAAATGAACTGGTTTCAAAATATGTGGCCATGCAGCGTCTTCACAATACAAGATTCCTCCACCAGGTGTCCTTGCATTTAAGAAAAAAAGACTCTTATAACGGTTAGAAGTTTCACTTCTACAAGTCCGCCAAACATCCTGTCCCCACTTCCTCAAGTTGACTGTGCAGCTGTTTGTTGAAACGGAGCGCACTGCACTTGATTCCCACTCCTCTTAATCTGCCACCAAATTTGACACATTTTTCTGATGTAATTTCCCTGTGTTATCAGATGACATTTTGGTGTAAATCACCATCACTAAGCCAATGATAGTGATCCTTTTAGCAGTCATGATTCTGTTTGGCCAAGTCATCTCTTTTCCCTTAGGGGTTTTCCACCTGTCTCACTGGTTGAGAGATGGGAAACTCCTTAGTGGATGTGGTCAATTAACTTCCATGGAAATGGAGGAAGGGCCTACACAGGGGACTGCTCATGTCAAAGTCTAATAAGCTTCATATTCATAGGACTGGACTCCCAGAGTAAAAACCTTTTAATAAATCTTTAAAAAAAAAAATAGTATGAGATGCCACTTTATTAATTTCAAAATTTCACTTCTTAAGCCCCGTTCACACTAGCAGCGACAAAGTCCCATTCATTTCAATGGAGAGCTGGCGATATCCGGCGACAAGAGCGACAGCGGCCGTCAGCGACCGGATGTGGGCGTGTCCAGCGATGCGACAAAGTTCAGAATCTCTCAACTTTATGCAAATGAAGAGTGACTTTCGGGAGCGACAGCCAATAGGAAAGAAGACGATAGTGCTCATTTGATCATACTCCTTTTTTTCAGCTCCAGCAGTGATGGAGGAGAAATTAATCCTAACTGTTAGCAATTTCCCTGTTTTATACGATATGTTCCTGCCCACATACAGGGACATAAATGTAAAAAATGAGGCATGGAAAGGGGTGACCGATATCGTGGGAATTTCCAATGGCGTTTGCGTTTTTGCGGTAGATAAACGCAGGCAATGGAAAAAAGTACTCTCTGTTTCTCATTCATTTTTGTTTGTATGTATGGAGTCAGTATACTTATATTATATTCTGTCTTTTGCCTCCAAAATGTTTGTATTTAGCGGCAAGAAACCTGATTCGCTGACGTAACTAGGCGACCAGTAATGAGAACGCCCCACTAGCGACCTCATCGCCAGCCTCTGGCGACAGAAGTCGCTGCTAGTGTGAACGGGGCTTAAGATGGATAATCAAAATCTCTGCAGGATTATTGTGGCTTTTTTGTTAATCATCTGTATTTTTATTTATAGGGTTGAGTGGGAACCAAGATTGTTTATGGAAAACAATACTGCCATAAACTTGTTGAGCAGAGGAATCATTAAAAGGCATTTTCAGAGGAAAATGCATATTTTGATTATGATTTGACATGCCCAACAACATAATTTAGATATACTACTATACTACTACTCAAGTTTGCTAATGGTTTTCAACATATGTATTGCTTATCGATTTAATGTGGAAATCTACATTTGTGCAAATATGCTTTACATTGTGTATATTACAAGAACTTTTTTCCAATTTATGTATATTTTGTCACGTATGTGTTGATTGTCTCTGACACCTCTGAAACAATTATCGATCTGTCGTCTTAGTTTTAAAAGATACATGAATCCATCCTGCTTATCTATTATATAAAAAAACATCTATCTATCTTTCTATCGGTCTCTCTGTCTGTCTGTCTGTCTCTATCCATCCTCCTTAGCTATTAAACTAGTAAAATTGATATCTATCTGTCAGTCTCAGCTTTTAAAGAGTTTTTATCTCTCTATCCATCCTCAGTTATGAAACTTGATATCTGTTTGTATATCTATGTACATATACATCTCTTCATCCATCCATCCATCTTTTTTTTTTACATGATACACTTCGTCGTAATAATTTATCAAGCATAGTAAACAAACCCTAAGATCTTCGTTTTCATCCTCCAGTCTCTCGATCTCGTCCTGTAGGGCTTCATTCTGCTGTGTCATGGGCTCGTCGGCGTCGCTCGCGGCCTGTGCGGCCGGTACCGGTCTTGGTTGCGTCTCGCCCGATGCGCTGCGCTGCATCTTGCCGCTTTTCTTTAAGCGCTTGTTGATGTGATACTGGATGAGTTCTGAATGCAGACAGCCCCCGCCCCAAAAGGCCGGCCCGCAGCCCAAGTACTCTCCTCCCGAGGTGGCCTTATTCTGCCTCTCTCTTCCCCTCACACCTCCACCAGAGGAGCCGCTGGCCTGCTCCGAGCACGAGTCTCTGTGGACGCACGGTAAGCGCAGCGCGCGGCTCGTGTCCGATGATGGAGCGTGATCAATCCGCTCCTCGCTTTCCCAAAGCGCATCAGCTTCAGCACCATGAACAGCTGCCGCACCTCTCACCCTCACGACACGTGCTCCTTGAGCCGCCTGCTCTCCCTCGCGTCCTTTAGTGCCTTTTCCTCCGGGTTTCGACGCGGCGGATGACGAGGAGCGGCTGCCGCTTGGTTTTGAGGCCGGTTTGGCGGGGGTTTGTCCGGGAGATGGTCGCCTCCTCCCTTCGGTAACGTCCACTGATGGAGGAAAATCCGCAGCGCCACTTGCGGCAGAACTCATCATGTCATGTAACAGACCTCCAACACACGAACTGTATGCAGTTTATAAAATAGGCAACATCAAATATTAGATTAAACTGTATTCTTATTGTGCAGAGTACACGTACAGCCAATTAAATACAACTGAATTGTCTTCATATGTAATTTATGCATTTATTAAAAAAAAAAAATTGAATACAGCCTACAAACATATTATAAAACAGCAATTTACTAAAAGAAATATAAATTCGTATAGTTTAAAGAATGATGATGAGTATGGAACATTAATGTTATTATACTTAAGTAGCTAATGTTTATTGACAGGCTACATATATTATTATGAATGCCGGTCCTAATTTGAGTTATTCTTTAAGAACATTAAATATAAATATATATTTTTTTTAAATATAAAATATGTATATAAATTAAATTTTCTTACCTGTTTATGAACTGTGCTCATTTATTTCCTGTGTGAGTGAGACTTCGGCTCAAGGGTACCAGGCACTGCTTAGGCACGCGAGACACGGACGTTTAATATTCATGAGGTGACGTAACAACGGATATAAGGAAGTGTGAGTACCACGTTGTTTTTAACATTTAAAGTACAAAATTCTTAAAATTCTACATAGAAAATTTAATTATTTTTTAATACACTTTTTAATTTGTTTATATTTTTATAAGTCGTTGCATACCATAGGGTGCAGCATGCACAGTCTTGCTCCCTTTAAAACAAGAGAGGGAGGAATACTGAATGCTGCAGAAGTTTGCTGCTTCACAGATAAGCTGGTGGAAATGCAGCGTCACCACACACACACACACACACACACACACGCACACACACACTATTATGCATGAATAGATTTGAAAGGTCAGTCTGCAGTTTGTGCTCCCATCAGGTCAGTAGTCACTACACTAGAGAATATGTACCTCTGCAGTGAATCTTGTGATTTTTTTCTTTACTGCAAATATAAGTACTATGATTGTAGTAGACTACAAATATATTTGAATCGTTAGAACTCTAATGTAACCTAAAAGAATAAATATCTGAAAAATTATTACAGTAAAGCATAGTCTGTATTTAAATCGGTCTTTCAGATATTAAAAACCACCACTTTGATCAAATGCTCCAAATTATACGGAACTGTAACTGTACAGTATATGAATCCCAAAGTGTTATCTCAGGTCATTGGCACTGATATCAATCTGTAAGACTGCCTGTGAACACTAGAGAGCGCTGTCTGTCTGTGTACCTTAACTGGAAACAATCTCATAAATAAAAGACATTGCGTAACCTGCTAAATCAGAATAAGACATTAGCTGAAATATAAATTCTTATGTACTGTAATTTAGTCCACTATATCCTTCTGCACACTGCATGCGATTTCTTACTAGGAATAATAGAGGAATCAGATTTTGGGCACCATTCAGAAGTGCGTTGAACTTGCATTATTGTGTATATACAGAGCCCACCGTAGGGGGCTGTTTGTATGGACACAGAGAAGAGCTCATTATCTCAGTGAGTGTTCGTAGAGTATATTATCAGAGGAACAGGTTACGAGAAAGGTGAAACCACTTTCTGTTAATAGGGCCAGTGGAAATCTCTGGCCTGTTTGCAATCCTCTTACTGACGAACATCCTTCATTAGACACAGGGAGAGACAAAGAGAGAAATTGTAGAATGGATTTGGAAAGCCAGAAGATGGTAGATGGAGTAAACATATTTCTTTTCTTTAAGGTGCTAGATTAACTATAGCGCAGTTCAGTTTCAGTAAAAATCAATTACCAGAACTTACACTTTTTTCTCTTCCTTTAAGTATTTTTAAGCTTCAGAATCAGACAGTTTAGACTGCCTTATGACAGTTAGCGGTTAAAATGATAAAGCAATAATGCATTAATTAAAGAAGTTGCTTTAGATCGTATGAAAACAAATAATATATCATTTCAGTTTTATTGTGGATATTGCTATTGTCATGTGTAAAATCATATTTAATGCATCCATCTGGTCTATTTAATAGTTTTAGTTTGATGCCAGTGTAAGTTTCCCCCACTGTGACCTGAATAACTCTACAAACTCTGACGTGGATGTAAGCTCTTTTACAGCGAAAGCCAATTTACGGCCTGATTAGTCCAGATCTGTCTGCCCGACCCCTCAAAGCTCTGGCCTGGGAGCTTCACTGCGGAGGGAGGACACTTAATTAAAGGTCCAGGAAGGGAGATGGAGGAAGAGGGTCTGTGTGAACTGCTAGAGTAGGCTGTCAGACATAGGACTGTCATCCTCTTCTCAAAATTAAAGAACATTATGAACTATGTCACTATGGTAGCAAGAGAAAAGCTAAAGTGTTTGAGATGTCGCTATATGTTGCTGGTTGCCAGGGGCCGGTTGCACAAAAGGTGAAGACTAGTCTTAAAAGTTAGTCAGCTCATTTTTTTTTTGTTTTAATTCAGTAGATTAGTCCAAGTTGAATCGATTACTCTTGGCTAACTGCTAGTTGGTCAGACTAACTCTTAAGACACTGTCTTAACATGGAGGCTAAGTTTATGCAACTGTATACCCATAACATTTACAAATGGCGGCGTCCATGCAAAAGGCTATTATTAGTGTCCACAATAATGCACAATAACATCTGTTGATCATGAGCATGCAATGCAGTTTTGTCATCTGTTGCTTCAAAATACTGTTTGTTATTATTGGAATGGTTCTGATTGGCTCTGACTGGCTGCCAATTATTTTATTGTTCATCAGCTGAAAAAAAGAAACACTTCTGAAATCAAAGGATGTTGTTTCTTTGTGTCATTATTATCGAATTAGAGTGATTATTGAAATATTACAGTTATTGTTGTAGTTATCTTATTGGAGTCAATCACCAATAATACTTAATAAATTTAAGTATGAACTACAGTTATCTATCTATATATATATATATATATATATATATATTTATATCTATTTATATATAGATTAATATAGATTAAAATGGCTCATTTGAAATCTGCCAAAGGCATTCAGAATATATGTGCTACCTAAATAATGACTAAAAGTAAAGCCCTATTATATTTGAGATATCAATTTGTCAGTACTGCCATCTTGGTTTCACAATTCAAATCAGTAAGATTATTATTTATCAACACAATGACCCAGTTTTACAAAAATGGCTTAGTTTAAACCAGGACTAGGCCTTAGTTAAATTAAGATATTAATGCATCTTTTACAAAATTTTAAGATATG
>JAUCMU010000013.1:14448408-14481387 GCA_032275025.1 Enteromius treurensis
TTCCAGTGATTACCGTCGTCTTGACTACAGAGACCGTCTCTGCATTTGATAAATAAAGTTTAATTCTCGTCATTATAAATTACCATCACTCTGTTCTTCTACTTGATAATGTTCAGTGCTTTGCTACAATCTGTATTGTTAAAAGTGTTATATAAATAAAAGCGACTTGACTTTAAGGCTACTAGCCTTTCTTTATGAACATAAACAGATCTCTCCTTGATTGATTTTGGAAGTAAGACTCAGGGCATGATGTTACAATAGAGAAGACTGTTCTTTTGGTCAGGAGGCACTGCATAAAAAAATAAAAATAAATAGAACAAAGCAGCAATAAAGACATTAACTGCCTTATCACAAGATTGTGTTAGAAATGAACTTGATTCATAACAGCAGGTCAGCAAGTCAGAAGCAAGATATGAAATGATACATAGTTTATAAGAATAACATTTGACATTTTGTCCTAGCCTGTACTCCATTCAACAGAATAGGACTAGGTCTAGCTTCTAGGGACACATACAACCCAAATCAGACTGATTCAGGGTTAGCTCATGTGAATGTTTGCCATTTTTCTTTGTTCTAAAAATACAATCAATTTGAGAGGCTTTAACTTAAGACCACACTGCACCTGTTGTCTTCTTCATTGTATTGGTGTACCTACTGTACAGCTCTCATTTACTTAATCACATAAATGTTGCAAATATCACATCAACCTTTGTTTTTAAGAACAGCATTGGTTTACATGAAATCAAATGAACCTCAAAGACCACTATCAAACTCCAATTATTAATTTGATTTATTTCCCTTTAATATTTTAATGAAAGTTACTTTCTGAGATATCAGTAAAATGCAGTAAGTCACAATATTTTCTATTGTAATGCAGTGATATAATATAATAATCTGATATTTTGCCATATATGAGAGTAAGGTAAGAGATATTCAGATGTACCTTAAACTATTATAGATCCCATGGACAGGAAAAATAAAAGCCACAAACAAGAATCTAAGAACAGACACCATGTGGCGTTTAATCCTCCACTTAATCAGCAAAATATATCAGAGGATGCACTGTAGGCTCATATGTCTGTCATACGGATCAAAGGAGAGCAAATATGGTATAATCACTTAAAAAGGATTTAAGGGCAAATCTGCAAAACAAAGAATAATTTTTTAAGAAAAACATTGGAAGTCTGTCTTCTGCTCTCTGAAGAAAAGAAAACCTGTCAGTCAGTCTACTTAGGATGTGTTGCTACTTGCTCCCAAAATGTTAAACACATAAAACGGGTTACAATAAAAAAAAAAAAAAAGAAAGCATGTCCAGGATTGCAGGCTTTTGAGGGGCTTCTTTTTGTGTGGTTTCTTGCAAATGTGTTTCTTACAGACGTTTGATAGAATTTTGCATTTAATTCTGAGGGGCAAATGATGTTGATGACAGACTTTAAACATCCTTGACAAGTTTAAATCTGCATGTTCTTGTTCATTAAACATCACAGTCCAACAAATTGGAGTCCTCATTATGCTAATTATTCTTTGACTTGAAAACAGTTTTTTTCTTCCTCATGCACACAACTGCAAAAAAAAAATTAATGAATATGATACCGGTGGATCAAGCTAAAATTCCAAGTATGTGATATCAGGAAATGTTTCTAGGTAAAAACAAGCCAATTTCCTTAACACGTATACAGGGAAAGGCACTGTTGTTAAAAAAAAAAGATGCTTCTCTGTGGGGTAGAAGCTTCTCAGGTCAAATTAATTATACAAACAGTCAGGTCAGCTATGACTCATTTCCCCCAACATATGGTTCAAAGGTACCCTGACGCACAAAAACTAAATCACAGAGGTGCTTGAATGTCTGTGTCCCTAACACAGATCATTAATGGGCTCTCCAAACCACTATCAGTCATTATTTACCACATGCTTTATAGACCCCCGCTCTTTCCTGCCTCTTACAAGCATGCAATGCTCTTCTGTAGCTAAAAACAGCCAGGCCGTGTGGCAGTGATGAATGCGAGGCTGAGCCAGTTCTGTCACCGGAGAGCACAGAGATTCAGCACGATGACAGAGAGGGTGCTGACATCATCAGTGGCCCTGGAAGATCAACAGGGCTTTCCTTCAACAGAATCATCCTATCCCACCAAGCTGAAGCAAAAAGCAAATACAGGAGTCCTCTTCAATAAGAAGGGGAAGCAACTTTCAACTTCACCGTAATAATAAAGATCTTTAAAAAGACCTCAACCAAACAAACGGGGAGTGGGAGTAAATGAACACCTCTGCATTTCCACTCTGCTGCCACAGACAGTGAGTGGGAAGACCACAACCACAGAAGTGGATTGTTTTGACCTTTGAGACATACAGTTTGGCCCAAGTCTTGTTGCCTGGCTTTAAACTAATCAAAAACTGCCAGGACTAAATATCTGTGTGATAACGGAACACAAAATGCAATCACTTAGTAGAAGAGGTCATCAGAGTTGCCCAAGACTACCGCTATTAGTATGGAAACTATTTGATAATTTATTTCATACTGATGTGCAGTTTTGTGCAGAACATAGTTTGATTTTTATTTCCAAAGAAATAATAAGACCCTAAACTTCAGAAAAATAAAGACAAAAATAGGTCATAATTGACCTAAATGCTTTTGTTACCTATAGCTATAAACCAAAGGCCAAAAAGTGCAGGTCTTGGGACAAAAAAGTACCAAACATAGCCCAAGTTAAGAAAAAATGCTGTCCTTGTAGTTCCAGTTGTTGTTTTACATTGAACATTTGATAATTCTTTATATACTTTTCAGTCAAAATTATGGGTTTAAATAATCTGAAAACAATGTCATAAGCTAGATCATTGAACTTAAATGAAAAGGTATATGATTACCAAACATTTTGCATTTGAAGTTGATTTTATAACTAACCACCACAATAGTTCAGAACTTTATTTTAATGCATTCATTTAATGAAAGTAACAGTGATGACACATTTTCATGTGGCTTGAATTATATATATCTATATATCTATATATATTGTGGAACTTTGCTTTTATTTCATATGTCAGTATAGAGGAGAAAAGTAGTTAAAGAGTAAAACTAGGAAATAATTTTGAGGGAGTCTTCAAAATGGGTTAAACAGCATTACTCTGCTATACATCAAAAAAACCTACCACAAAGCTATGATTCCAAACTCACGCTGATTTTAAATGGATAGTTAAAAACAAGAAAAATTAAATTCTGTCATTTACTCTGGTTGTTACCTACATTCTGCAAAACATCTAATGTTCAAAAGCTAAAAAAAAAAACTCATGCAGGTTGGGGAATTAAGCTCAAACTTATAGGGCCGGTTTCCCGGATAGGAATTAGATTAAGCCAGGACTAGACCTTTGCTAATTTAGGACACTTAAGAATTTTTAGAAACATGTCTTACAAAAATGCATGATCTGTGAGCATATTAAGACCAAACAATGGCAATGATGTATTTTAAGATATCTCGGTGCAAGCCTTTTCCAGTTTACACAGCTCTTGACATTTATTTTAATCTAGGACTAGTCTTAAACCCTGTTCAGGAAACTGCCCCATATAGTCTAAATGACTCCTCAGAATTTCAGGTAATTTTGATATGTAACCAGATTCTCAGCTCTTACTAGTGGGTAGCCACACTTTTTGGCGGAAACTTCTCAATTAAAAAAATATATATCGGTAACATTCCAAATAACTAAATACAGGCCAATGTTGGGGTTAACCTGCTACTAACAACCAAAAATCACATGGCAACTTCAACACCATTTACTGCAGAGTGAACTGTCACACCCATTCCACATCACCTGACCAAAACAAGATTCACCTTCCTGTTTTGCGTAACTATGAGTGAATTTGCGTCAGTCTAAATGAAACAAAAACTCCTCCTAATGGAGGTGGAATGTGTTATGTCATTATTTGCCCACTCGTCCAAGCCATTCTGCCCAATACAGTCATTAAAATCAAAGGCCAGCTGGAACAGGAACCTGCCACCTGGTTCTTAACAAAAACAGATGGCTGTCCAATTTCCATTGTGCTCCTAAAATGAATGATTAACTCACTCACAAATCACTATGTACCCTGGAAGAACACCTGCAGAAGGCCTACCCGATTACTATTAAATCCCCTGGAAATAAACACCCCAAATGAAGAATAAAACGCTGATTTGAGGCTATATTAATGTGAGAGAGCGGCCTTTTTAACAGCCAGGAAACAACGCGGAGGCCTCTTTTTATTATTGCACATAACGTTAATCTAAAAGATATGCCCCCGTTTAAATGTACAACAGCATATTTATAAGTGTTTATAAGTGTTTCCATTTTACCTTTAAAGCATACTTCTCCCCACTCCTCTTGTGAAAGATCTCCAGGACCCTGCCATTGATGCCCAGCCCCAGGACCTGACTAGTGACCTTGTACTCGTCAGTTATGGCATTTTTCTTGATCTGAAGTGAGGCTTTTCCCATCATGAATTGGGCTGGATTCTGTTGCTGCTGCTGTTGCTGCTGGTTTGGAAACATCGGCGGACTGTTGGCGTTAGTCAACATCTCCCACCTCTTTTCTTCCCTAACTTCAACAACTAACTACTTCTCCCGAACTTCAGTTTTTCTTTGGCAACACCCAAGGCGAAGATTTGCCTCAGAGAGCTCGACTCCAGGCACATAAAAAACGTATAAAAGCGATAAAACTCTTGACTCGGACTCTCTGATGCGCCGTTATTTCGGTATCTTGGTGACTAGCTAAGCTAGCTAATATCCATGTCGAGGGTCAACCCACCAATTCAGGGCTCATAGAGTTAAAAAGGCGACTTACATAAAATCAGTTCAAGATTAAACGGCTTCGAAGTGTCACGGGCTTTTCAAAAGCACCGCCGAGAGAGCTAAAAACACAAATGTTAAATTAAAAAGTCTAGAAAAGCATGCGCTCCAACCCCACTCATCTGTGAAACGAGCACTAGCCCTTCGCGACTGTCGGCCAGCGTCTTACTGCTCTGACGTCATAGCAAAGTTCACAACGCTTGCGCTCTTAAAGGAGCCGCAGCCTAATTAAAATGCATCGCCACTGAAAGTGCACTTGCAACAATATGGGTTTTAAATAAAAAAATATGTATATATCCTTAACTTTTGAATTCAGTTAAAAAAGCTTGCTGACCAGATAAAGACTTTCCTGCCAGACAGGGAGACTAATTTAAACCAGCATAACACAAATATAACAGCTTAGTTTGTTCATAACTAAGTAACTAGAAAAATAAATAAATAAACTTATTCAGACATTGTCATCCTTTTTTCTTGTATGCTTTATAAGTTTGCTTTCATTTAGTTTAATCTCGGAAAACACCATCAGGTGTCGCTGTTGTGTTAAACTTATGAACAAAGTTCATAGTTCATAGTGGGGTAAAAATGTGCCCGCTCGAGGGCGCAGTTTCAAATAATTTTACAATGTTTGTGAAAGTAAGGCTACTATTTATTTAAAAAATAGCTTTATTTATTATTTAACATTTAAAAAACACCCATATCTAGCAATAATAATAACAACAGCGCGCATCTTTTCAATTCCTAGGGAAGATATGCCCTGTATAAACCAGTTCTGCACTTTTGTACGTTCATAATAAGAAAAGACGCAGGATGGCGCTTTAGATTAATTCACTCATTGAAAACAACAGAGTTGAGAATATTTCAACACCCTTTGTTTTTGTCTTATGAAATAGCGAAAGGCACAGAACAGATTTGTAGATTTTATTTTGCAAAAGGGCCTGAATCATTCTCAAATAGCTTTAATAGTCAGCTGGTATTGTTGAGAAATGACTAAAAATCCTCCTTATGTCATTTCTGGCTGTGTTTTTGTGTTATGCATGTGCTCATTTAGAAAACAAATCAACACTGACTTGTCAGTTATTACAAATTGTAACATTCACTTTTAAGTGAATGATTGGGGCATGTTTTATTAAAATGTTGCCATTTGGTAGCCTAAATAATACCCGTTGAGTTTAGCAAATGTTAATACAGTATTTGAAGGTTGTTACTGCCATTAGCTATCTACAAAGGGTGTGACTTTTATGGTGTGTGACTTCCAAATAACAATAGATTGGAAACTTCCAAATAACTCTATCTGACTTACAGGCAAAACATTGGCCAATGCTGGTGTCAACCTTCTACAAACAGCCACAATCACATGGCAACTTCTACTGATTGAACTGACATACCCATTCATAAAACGTTACTATTTTAAGTTACATGTCTATTGCTGACTTTTGAATAAACCTTTGAGTCGGATCCAAAGTCAAACAGCAACAAAGAGATCATATGTGGCCGATGTATGCACACAAAACATCCTCAAGGGATATTAACAAGCAGATACAGTTTAGCCTACTGTAAAACATGTTTTCCGTTTTCGGGTGGAGATGTAGGTGTTATTTTGGCAAATATTTAATCAAGATTCACATGGTTCACTAAGCACACAGCTCTCGTTTTCACATACTCACGCCTTTACACTTTTAAGGGGCCCTGTGGCTGTTATCAGTGTGTCAGCTATATTTCACACGTGCTGGCCCTTTTTTTGATAGAGGTGGTGACCTTAAAAGAGCATGGCATCAGACAGATAGCATATAACTTAAGGAATGGACAGAGGGAGAGAAGAAGAAAGTCCCTTCTGGTTATTTTAACCATGAGTCTGAGTATGAGACTTGTGTGTTTTTTTGGTTGTGTGTGTGTGTGTGTCCAACCAAAAGACACATTTATTTCTTCTTTGCAATCCTGCCTATTCTTATCATTTCACAGAATTTTAAACTTCATATAAAAACACAGTCATTCATTCATTTGGCAGAGGCTTTCATCTGAAGCAATTTACAAGTGAGAGCAACATAAACAGATTTGTATTCTCCTGTCTGGTCCTTTCAAATGTTCAGGGAATTCTGTAGTCTAGAGCATATGAGCTAAGTCACATTTACAGAGTCTATTTACAGCAACCTGCTTCCAGTCGAGCTTGCTTCCCAAAAGCTAAAAACAACCGAGTCCATTGGGGAACCTTATATCGGGAGAAGGATTTGATTTCACACGTAGTCTTTAGAAAACGGACTTGGCTTGGTTGTGTGGACAGATGTGTGTGAACTCACTGCACCCGACCAATTCAACCAGTGTTTACCATATGTCAGCCACTTCCTGCTAATGGCAGTAAGCATTATATGACTGGCTTGCATACAGATAAGGCTGCCATTTTTCTAGCTGTGTTTGTGCACAGAAACAAGAAATTGCCATTTAAAGTGTCATATGCTTACAAAAGCTACACCAATTCGAGCACAGGTATAGTTAGCATGTCTTATCCCCTCCTGCCAGGGCAGAAGACAGGTCGACATGTTCCAATAATTTATACAGAGACAGTGGAATTTAGGTGCTGTAGCTTAAGAGACAGTGTTATATTAACATTAAGGCCAAACATATAAAGTAGATAGACTCACAGGGACATTTGAAATGCCACTGTCATAAAACTTTACACCATTAGCTTGCAATAAAATTAATAATAATAAAAAAAAAAAGATTAAGGTGATGTAAAATGTTCATGGTGTACCATTTGATCTCTTTCTTGGTTGCTTGGTTGCGCGTGACAGTGTTGTTGCTAAAGTGGAATGTTTCTATGGTGATGCACCATCTCACGGAAAGTACAAGAGGGGAGTTTGCCATCATAGTTTATTCATTTTATTAATGTATTTTATAAGCATATTTAATGCGCTTTTCAAGTTCAGAACTTATGCATGTGACAAAGCAAGCCATTAAAAGCACAACGGTTCATTCAGATAAAGCTCTATTTTGTTGCGTTTGACAATAGTAAGAGATTAAGGTGAATTCAAAGCACCAATAACTGAAAAATCCAACATACACAGAGTAAACTCACAAATGAGGAACTTCTACAGAGTTCCCTGCCCATAAAATTGCCGGGTACTGTTCTGGTAGGTCACATGATTCTGTGTGGAATTTCCCCTTTTCTGCAGAGAGCCTCGTACTCTTAAGGAACATGAAATGAATGTATTGTTGTGAAGGGAAGCACTTGCACTCATCTCCACCAGCCATTTCGTCATGGCCTCAGGTCAATGCAAGAGATGATTGATGAGTAAGAGATTATGAAGAAAGGACGTCATTGTTTCAAAATCTATATGTAAAAGTATCTAGTAACAATCAAGCATGCATTGTCGGTTTAGTTATTGCGCAGCTGTGTCCGAACAACTTTTTTTGTTTTGTTTCCATGTCAGTGTATCCTTAAAAATCATTATATTTATGCGTTTAGCAGATGCTTTTATTTGAAGTGATTAAAATACCGCTTAGAAAAAGCAATCAAAGAGCCAAAAATCATTAGTACCCAATAGAAAACTAATTAAGATCCTTTATATAATGTTATACAGAATTCAATTAATTCATACATCCACATAAACTGAATCAAAGGGCAATCAGATCTTTGAAACTGTCCCACAAAGGATTTATTGGTGTACAGTGAAGGGTGCTAACTGAATTCTATGAAGTGCTCTTGGGTTAGTAGGGCACCACAGGGTCTGTGTGGATGGTCCCAGCACTTGCACGTCTGAGTCACATGAAAATGTCGTCTCCCCCTTGTGTCATTTCAATAAACAACAAAGGGCTTGATAGCAGAAACTAGTTAGCCTACTTCTGGGTGCCAGGTTCCCTTGTGTCTCACTCAGCTAGAAAAACTGCCCCACTTTACACTTCATTTCTCAGTCACAAGAGCAAAGAGATGACACGGGTAGGACGCTCCATTTGTCATGTACAACAGATTTGGAATTGTTTTTCCAAATGGGCCTCAGATGAACTTGCAAGCAGGTCTATACCTCTGTAGCCCCAGACCCAGTAACCCACTACTCTAGATGGGAATCGGCCAGGTTGGCAGAAGCTTGGTTTACAAAAGAGCGAACAGAAATAATGGTCATCTGTTCAGTGGTACAATCACCAATGACCTAAATATCATCACCTTGGAATTACAAGGTCCTAAAATTTTTGTCAAAATTAAGTTATTCACATATTCTGTGACTTCAATGTTATTAATTTAAGTTATTGTAAATTGCATTTGGGGACTTTTTTCTTTAGAAAACTAAAAGATTATATCTGCAAAGTATATGGAATGCTGCAAAAAAGGTGAAGCTCAGTATCTCAAAACTGCTCATGAAGAATACAGATAGAACCTTTTATTTCCAAGATGATGATATATTTACATGTAATATAAATACTTAAAAACTACTGCAACACTGCATTCCATCATCAAGCAAGCCACTTTCATTCCTGAAATATTCATTAAAAATTTAAATAATTTACTGTTGAAGACAGTCACTAGTCCTTACTGCTTTTAATATGCCTGCAGAAAGTTGTTTATAATATATATATATATATATATATATATATATTTAATAGAAGACTGTCATTTTTGAATTAGACAACACATTATATATTATGATATAATTAGTTTGGCCGTTTTTTTTACTGCAGCATTTTTGGCTTTCTGGTCTATTTTCAGCATATCCAATCTATGAGGCACACGCTGACGTAAAACAGATCCACACACCTGCTGTCGACTCTCTCCTCCCGTACCCAGCTGATCTCTGATCAGTTCTGGCCAGCAGCAGTAAGGAAATGTGAGCCACTTGCTTCATCTTACAGATCTTTTGGTTCATGCATTAGGTGCTTCTGGGCACAGATGCCAAATCCGCCTAACCCTTCTGATCCTGCATTTAGATTACAAGAGCCACTTGTGTGCAAGATTACCACTGAAACATAAGTCACCCCTATATCTGCTTGTGGACAATCTAAGCAAATCTATGCAAGTATGAAGATAATGTATCATTTCAATGCAATGTCTCACATCCAAAATGAGTTTTTTCCATTCCTCATTCTGCTCTAGTAAAGACTTCATACTTCAAGCACACTTCTTTATTTCTTTACATTGACCTGGTCAACATCAAACTAGTGGCTCTCTAATCCATGACCTGTTTCGATCCCAGTCACGTTTCAACACTTGAAACTTTGGCATTCAACAACACAACCCACTGCCCTAGATAAAACATAAGGCAGCTTTTTCCGTACAATCAAATTTGCTAATTACCTTGCTTTTTTCGTATGGACTTGAGACTGATTATTCTTTTCAGTGCACACATTTTAATGCTGATCACCTGAGCTGCCTTAACTACTCCTATCTGGCATACAGTCCATCTCTCAGGCATCCCTCAGAGTCTCCGCTCATGCATACCAAATGACCATCTTGGGTTTTTAAACCAAAGGTCATCTGAGGGGTTTCCTTATCATTTTTGCATGAACGTTAACCTCTCTTTAAGCTAATCCCACTCCGCGTCGTCCAGAGGAGAGAGTTATAAATAAACTGCCATGTCTCAGACATCTGCATAAGTATCACATTCTAATATTGCGGCAAATACAAGCCTCACGTTTCAGTGTAGATTTCACTGCCTAACAGGATTAACTGAATTACCCTTAGCAAGGCCTCTTGGCCAATTAGACTGCAACTCAAATAGTGAGCACAGATGTCTCCTGCACAGAGTTTTCCACAGCAGGCTGGAAAGGACACAATGCAAAGCTGACTAGTCTTACCTTAGTCTCGACTAGTCTAATTAAAGAATGCACTGCATTACATTTAAAAATCAAATAGTTATAGCTTGTTATTTAAGGTCAACAAAGCAAAATGCTAATGCAGACTGAGGCCTGTCTATAGAGATCATGCGTTGTAGCCAGTTTCAGTAGAAGTCACAAGGGAAAGCCACAAATTAGCTTCCTTTCACATTTTCACAAGAGAATAAACGGAACACTTTGTTTTAAAGGAAACTAATGGCTACCTTTGAATACAGGACGATAAAGGTGTATATGAACCATTACTGACAAAAGTAGCTTGACTAGAGCCCCATTAAAAAGTTCGAGAACTCAGGATGGTAAGTTCAACAAGCTGCATTATTCACCAGATGCCTGGTAAGATTTGTGATACCACCGAATATAATAGCGGCAGGTACATAAAACGATTCTGCATTCTTTATATCAAAAGAGAATGATGTTCACTTGAGGTAGCTAAAGAGCTGAATTATTTAGAGATCTCATACTGATGGTGCCGTGGTGTTTTCTTCGGTTGCCTCATGCAGAGGTTTGCAAGGTTGTTTTCTGCATTCTTTGATTGCAGAAGTTAATTGGAAATATGGAGCCAAGTGTTAAACTGATTTCATTTTCTTAGTTCTAACGTTTTTTTACTTTTTGCCCAGAATAAGATAATGCAGACCACTTCAGATGTGTATGAGGTTTATTCAGTGTTTGCGTAGTCATGGAAAACCTGGAAATGTCAGGGATATTTAAAACTGTGACTTCCAGGACTGGAGAACTCACAGGCATTGAAATGTGTGTATATATATATATATATATATATATATATATATACAGAGAGAGAGAGAGAGAGGGACATTTTACATACACCACCCTCCAAAAGTTTGGAAACACCCCTGACAAAGCGTGCATGGTTTTAGATGATATCAGCATAAATCCTTTTTATTTTTTGGTGCAAATACTGTACATTAAAGTAAACTGACATTATCATTGAACACCGGCAATTGCGATTTTTGATTACATAATAATGGCAATATATACATGTCAAAGTTGAGCTACTACGGGAGGAACTGGACCGTGTGGTCCATAAGAAGTGTCCAACCAGTGTGAATCATCTTCAGGAGGCTTGGAGTAACATAGATTCAACGTCTGAGTAAACTGAAAGCTCGGATATCCAGATTATCCTGAGCTGTAAAAGCTGCTAATAGTTTTGATGAATCTAAAATGTAAGTATTTTCTCTATATAAACTGTTCATGAAATAGTTTGTGTTGTCCCTTATCAGTGCAAAATGATCACAAATGACAAAGGATTCATGCATATTTTGTCCAAAAGTTTTGTTTCCAAACCTTTTTTAATTTTCATATTTCATTGTTGTTGTATCCAACAATTATTTGAATGTTTATTTTGTAGAAGTATTTATGACTACTCATGTATTTGGACACAGCCGCTACAGTTCAGTATATTGGATTGCATTTAACCTAAGTAAAATATGAGTTTTAATACTTTCTCAAAACGGATTTAACTGAATATACTGTACAATGGCATTTTCATGTTTGTTTGGTCTTTAATCTGCTTGCGATGGGTGTTTAATCCCTGATCAAGTGTCTGTAATTACTCTGGCACTGACGGAGCAGATGAACAGGAGTCCTTCACTTTACCTTGACCTGACTGCTGCCTCGTTTCCTTTTATACTGATCCTTGAACAGCTGCGCTGACCAAAATAATTGTATTAATCAGTATAATATATGCCACAAAACCGATCTTGGATCAGTGGAAAAGGAGACTTGCAAACAGCACCCTGTCATGAGCAGACGGATATGGAGTCCTTCAAGGCCTTGCTTTGAGCCCAGTCCTGCTGACACGGGAAAGCACTCAGCGGTTAGTGTGGTAGGAGAACAAAGCTGAGCTGCTCCTTCAGCATGCCAACAGCTGCTCGGCAAGAGGCCTGGCCATAGAAAGCCTGAGCTTCTTTCACCATTTGCTCATATACAACAAAGAAAGACAACAAACACAGACATCTGACAACACGCTCACACACAGACACAAAAACACACATCATTTCTCCTTCAAAAAAATACAAGCGTATTTTGGAGAGAGGAGTTTTAGGAGAGGAGTTATCCTAATCTAACAACTTCATAGAAAAAATAATGCATACAAATAAAAATTCTTACATCTCTGACCCTAAATGAACATGATGTGTTAATTACAAAACAGATGTATTGATCTCCAATTAGTACATTTTTTTATTTCTTTGCACAGTCCTGGCCAAAAGTATTGCAAGTGACAAGTTTGTTCGTTTTTTGCAAAATGTGCTGCTTAAGCTGTTGTGGTGTTCGTTGCAACCCTTAATTCACATTGTTTCTAGGTTATATCACTGCCAACACTTACAATACATTAAACAATGTGAATGAACTCCACAACAGCTCAAGCAGCAACTTTAATATTTTTAAGTTTAGGTTTTGCTAACTTTATTTGTTTAATCAGTTTATTTGATTTAGCAAGAGTGCATTCAATTTATCAAAGTTATAGTAAAGATATGTAAAGTTGGTCAAATCTATTCTTTTGAACTCAAAAAATATTCATAAAATAATTTTTTTTTGTCAGTTTTTAACATTGATTATATTATTATGATTATTATTCATATTATTAATAAGAACAAGCCAAGTGTATTTGTGAACCACAGGGAGGGCAAATCTTCCCACAGGGGAAAGGCAGGACCGAAAGTCACCTGTAATCTTGTCCGGGATGGTTTTTCTGCATAGCAGCCTCCCAACTGAAATCTGACACCGGCTACAAATAACCTGTTTACCTAACAACAGTGATACTAAGCAACAAGCTTCCTGTGTAATGAGACAATGTCCATGCACAATATGCTGTGGCCTAGAGTCAGTTTGACTTTTATTGTGCATGAAGATGGACAATAATAACATCAAAATAATTAATAACATAGCAAATGTTATACTTAATTTATTAATTAATTAAGTCAGATTTATGCACTTAAAAGGTGATATAAATGTGCAATAAATAAATGCACAGTAAAATAAACACAGCAGAAATAATTTAGCACTATTTACAAATAACAAATTTTATGATTTTTTGTTCCCAACATCTCTAGGCTAAGACAAAATAGAGTAGGACTAACTTCAGTTAATAAGTTCCACAAACAGCAAGTAACACATTGAATTATACACAATTTTACAGTTGAAAGTTTACTTTAAAGTGTAAAAAGGCTGCATTGTGTGTCACATTTTGCTTTGATATGTCATTTTTTTTTTTTATTTGCCAAGTCTGACATGAACCAAGTGTTGAATTCCAAATCTATTTGTTGATCATGACCCCACTGTGTTTTTGTCTCTTACTCTGTATGTGGCACAGTTGAATCCCAAACCTACACAGCCTCTGTGTCTTAAAAGTAATTCAATTTACCCTTTTCCCTCAAACACCTTCACATAATTCGGAAATCATCCTGACAGCTATCAGACACATAAATATCACCAACAACATCCAACACTGTTCACTTCATTAAGTGTACTTTGCAATAAAATTATTAGCATGAAGACCCTGGATAAACTGCACAAGACTCATACCCTAATTTCATCTTTATGGAGCACACTCTGAACAAGAAGGTTGCCCAGAGAGAAACTAGGCCACTCACGGGATGCTAACAGCAATTTTCACAGCACTACTTTAAAATAAAACCTTCCCTAAAAGGGAACAGGGGCTGCAATCCAACAGTTCTTTCTCTTTTGTAAACAGCAGTATATACTGCAGTCACTATGTCTACTCTCAGTGCATTAAAAGGTCAGCCATAATTCATTGTGCTACTCCCTTTTCCATACAGGCCTGCTGTCCATCTTTGTGTTTTTTATATTACTCTATATAACATAAACAAAAAATGATGTCATTGTTAAAAACACTTCATATAAAGACATTATGGGTCAACAAGTTGATGTGATGACAAAGATACCTTGACTTAGATGTTGATTTCTCTTGCCTGGCTATTTGAACATATAGGGTATAAAGGACTACTTGAGAGAGTTGCATCATAGGACTCTTTAAAGACTATCTCAGGCAACACGGTCAGATTAGGGGGGTAAAAAAACCACATAAATGAGGGAGAACATTCTTTACCAGATTAGACAGAAAAGTGAAAGCAAGAACTGTTAGGGTTTTTTTTTTTTTTTAATTATTATTATTATTCCCTTAGAAATAAGTTGTCATAATGAGGCACAAAATATGGGGTTCCCAGGCAGACGCACCTAAGACGGACACTCCCAAAGAGGAACATTTTGCTGCTCTCCAGGCAGACTGTGGGGTCATGGGCTATTTCAGTGCTGTCTGAGGCCTGCTGAGCTCAGCTATAAACAAATCAGCAAAAAACAGATGACAGGCCGAGACAGAGCATAAGAGTCCTAGGAAAAACAAAGGCAGGACACAGATGAATGAGGAAGTTCATCCAGAAAAGCAAAAACACTGATAAGATAAAGAACACCAAAGGCAGTGTTATTATTAACTGAGCCTGTTAATAATGTATTTTCTTAACAGAAATGAACCTGAATATGTATATGAAGAGTTCAGATGCGAACTGCTGTTTGAAATTTACTTCTAAAATTTGCATTTTTATTAGCATCCTATGTTTATGTTCAGTTATCCCTCTTGATAAAAATGTCCATTTTGGAAGAAACTTTCAAACGGCATTTACAAAACTCTTCACATTAGATGAAAAACTTAAACTTTAAAACTTATGTTAAAAAATATGTATATATACATACATACATGCTGTAACTTAAAAACAGCATGTATGTAAACAAAACTTTTCTATTTCATTTAAAAGTTGTAATTTTTTTCTTTTTGATTGTGGCCAAAATATAGCCATGTTTTTATGAGATTCCCACATCTGACCTGTTGCTAGGGTAATATAAGTAGGCCACCCTCATCATAAGTATAGCTGCTTCTTCTACGTCTGTGTCCCAGGCATCGGCCCATCCTGACCCATAAGCAGCGCTCCTGTTACTGTGGCTCTGGCTGCTGCTCTGGAATGTGGAATGTTCGGGTTGTGGGACAAATGTTCCTAAAATGCAGCCCCACCTTGCAAACTGTTCGCCACCACAGTTGTGGGGACCTGTGCGTGGCTTGTGTGGACATGTGTTTGACTGCAATTGCACGAGTGCCTTTGTGAGGGGGGGGCAGGGTGGTGCAAAGATTGCTGAGCTTTAATAAAGTATTCCTCCCACCCAATAGAGCAGCTCAAAACATTATCAGAATGGAAACAAAAGAAGTTCAATGAGGGCATATACGCAGACACACTCATGTTTTGTCCGGTAGCACATACCGCAGATGAACGATTGCTATTAAGCAAGCTTGTCAATCCTAGAACTTTAAGTTAGGACTTCCCAGGCCTGTTGTTCAGCCTTAATTCTTGATCAACAGGCTTCCATAAAGGCTTTACCAGTCCGATTCTCACAACAACTGTCGCAATAAGAACAGGGTCATGTTTTACAGGAGCATTTTTGTGGGAATGCAGTTCACAAAAACCTTATGATACATCAGTGACTCATTTTGCTCTGATGCATTTCATTCAGTTAACTTGAAAGACGTCACTATGACTATTACTAAGATCCAGGTGGGCACACAATAATATGTGCTTGTGTTTTATCACTGATGCAATTGTTTCATTCTAGTCCTTTTCACTAGATCACCTCAAGCTAACAAGCGTATAAACCCTGAAGTTTAGCAATGGTGGGCTTCAAAATGGGGTCTATAAAACTAGCTCACATCAGCATGAGAAAAATGTCAGAGGAGAAAACAAATTTACAGTACGTCTTAGGCCACTAGTATTTTCACAAACAAAAAATGGTTTTAAGTGGGTTATTTCTATCTTTTAGTTGGAAATATCAGTTTACTTTTCCAAACATTATTTTTGTCATTAATTGTAATAAAGCAGTGAGATTATTGTCTGCACAAGGAGTCTGACAACAGCCAGTGCTCCATACAGAGATCTGATCTTATCATCATCCAGTCTGTCTGGAATGACATGAAGTAACAGAACAAACTGAGACAGACTCAGTCCAGAAGAACTGTGGCAACATCTCGAAGATGAAGAAAAGAAAACCATGGTTACAAAGCTTCAGTACTGTTCAAAGTTTTAGACACTTGTGTAAAACACTGTAAAATGAGGAGGATGCTTTCAAAAATAATGCCATTTATCAATTAACTTCTATTAACTAAATCAAATAAATATTTGGTATTACAGCTTTTGGTAAAATAGCTTCTGTTCCGAGGTACACTTAGTTTTTCAGGTAGATTTCCAGGTAGGTTTTTTTCTTCAACTTGGAGACGGTGCCACAGTTCTTCTGGACTAAGTCTGTCTCAGTTTGTTCTGTTACTTCTTGTCATTCCAGACAGACTGGATGATGATCAGATCAGATCTCTGTGTGGAGCACTAACAGACTCCTTGTGCAGACAATAATCTTACTGCATTATTACATTTAATGACAAAAATAATGTAAACTGATATTTCCACCTGACACGCTACCGCGAAAGATAGAAATAACAGACCATTTTTTGCTGGTGATACTAGTGGCCTAAGACTTTTGCACAGTACTGTATATATAAATCTTCCTCATTTAATGACTTTATAAGAACTAAATGGGTGCAGTCTTGTGCTTGTAAACCAAGGATAGTGTGACTTGAAACACCATACCAAAGCTAATAACATTCTCTGAAAGCAGTGAATGCAAAAGCATGAAGCGCGTGACGATAATACGAATAAACAAAAAGGATGTTTTTCTTGAGATTATCGTTCATTGAATTGTCCTGAAGTCAACGTATCATCACAGCTGTTGCTCTGATTCTTTTATTTTGTGCAGAAGGTTTAATGAAATCATTTTCAGAGAAAACCCACACAAATGTTTCTGCATGAGGACACAATTAAATCGCAAATTAAATCGTACGAGAGCACAGGACCCTAACGGTGAGCGTGATTTCACAAAGTACAAGATGCTCCTGGATCAACATTCCAATCAACCAATCAGAATTGAGGAATCATTTTCTGTTTTAGGGCTCATAATCATGGTTAGGTGCTTCTACACCCTTGATTATCAGCTATAATTTCCCACCGATTCTAGGCAAACGTTTTGGGTAGGGGTAGGTTTAAGGGTAAGGATTGGGATAAGTTTATATTTTTGGACAGTTTATATTTACTTGGCAAAATCATGGTGAACGACCACTAACGCAGAACCTGATTTTACCAAGTGCCACATTTTTTAATCGGTTTTGAGACCTTTCTATTATTTTATAAGGATACAATTCTGGATAGTTTGTACTTTAGTAAACAATTGCATTGATCATCCCAGACTAAAAGATGGAAGGTTAAAACACTTTCAACTATGGATTTATACGCAAGTTCCAAAATGTGCTTACTGACCCCAAGACCACTGAGATATCCAAGAAGAAAAACTCGCTGAGAACACCTAAAAAATGTACTGTGAACTATCAGCAAAATTTAGCTGAGAATCCAGGATTGATCCAAGATATTTAAACTTTTCCACAATCTCAACTATTTGGTTCTCATTTCAGGGATTACTCATGGTTAATGCTTGGTTCAGCGATATGGTCAAGACTACATATTTGGACTGAGATGTGGTTCCAGGGTCAACAAAATATGTTGACCTAGGAACACATCTAACTCAGGCCGGGAAATGCACAGTATGTGTTGTCTTTTCTCATTTACTCAAAGAGGAATACAAAAACTTGAAAATAATTGTAAGAAGATCTATGGCAGATGTGCAATGTTTGTTTAACAATAGACTGTAAGAGGGCTGTGGACCACCGCTGACCAAACGACTCAAAATTACTATCCACAAAGTAAACAGAGCGATGGACTCCACTGCGTTCAGAGCGCCGCTTTCCTTTTTATCCTTTAAACGTCGCACCATAATGACGTTAGCGTGCTCCGACATGAATACTGAAACCCAATGTGAGTGCAGAGAGGGGGGACAATCGTACTCGGGCCCGGTTCACAGCAACCATGCCTAGTGTGAGTACACCCTTGAAAGGTTTAAAAAGGTGATAAGACTTAAAAACGTTATTTTGTCATTCCACTAGCATCCGGCTCACATTTTTAAATTCAAAAACACATTTTGTTTGAATAGCCCCTTAGATTGTTTTTCCTCCACATTAACATTAATGAACGGTCACACGCTCATCACAACGGCTGGTCTACAATCCCCCGTGAAGGCTCCATATGGCTACAGGACTAAGTCTTTGTAAAACCCTCAGGCTGGAAGACTGTCCCTGACACAAAGGGTGAAGGGAGGGAGGATGCGACTACTTGGACCATTCAAGCTGTGCCTGGCCACCGACGTGTCCATATGGGTCATACATTCAGTGTGTTGGATTTCTTAATGGGATTGACTTAATCTGCTCTCTTCTAGCAGGACAGTTCTGTCCCTAAATCTTAACGAGAAATGAGTGGCTACCTTGGCGCAGTGTTGTTTTGAGCCTGTTTGAACATGCTAAAGTCTGGTGAAAGGATGGTCATGACTTGCCCCAGACAGGATTTTATAGTCACACAACTGCTCTGATTAATCCCATGAATGTCACTTGTCTCAGTAAACTGGACATATACAAATTCAAAGTGTAGTATCATGTTAAATATAACATGAGTATTTTATTTGTACTTTGAGGTATTTATGACGAGAGAAATCTCAGACAAGATTTGTTGTTGTTAGCTTTAGCGCTATGCTAGTTACCAACAGCAGCTTATACAACATACACATCACACTATTAAAAATAAAGGTGCTACAAATGGTTCTTCAGACCGATACCATAAAAGAACCAGTCTTTTGCACTTTTGTATAATCTGAAGAACCTTTTTTTGCTTGAAGAACATTTTGTGAAACAGAAAGATTCTTCATGTTCAAAGGTTCTTTATGGAACCATTTAGGCAAAAAGGTTCTTTTATGGCATCATGAAGCACCTTGTTTTAAAGTGTGCTTCTGGGTAATGCACAATTGTTCAATTATTTGCCCTGTTACTCCTGTACAGGACACTTCCACTTTTACCATGTAAATATTGAGGTCTGTTTCCGAGCTCATCATATGTAAATACCAACCGACCGGTTTGCCTTCTCTGCTGCTGCCCTCAGGGGAGTTTTAACAAGTTTCAGTTGAGGCTGGGCAAGATCTCAGCCAAGCTAAAACACATTCAAATATTGCCTCATACAGCAATGTCTAATTTTGAATATATCCAGACCTCCGGTTACTGTTTACAAGTATCCTGTTGTTTCTCCACATCACTTTGACCTACTTTTGTGTCTGGGATAATCTGTAAAATGTGAACATTCAGCTAAGCCAATACTGTCAGTTTTATCTATAATTTTAGTTTTATAAAGATTGGAAAAGGGAAGGACAAGACGAAACATTATCAGCCTAAAAGCATTTGAAAACAGCATAACCAAATCCACATGAACTAGATTACTAGGAACAAGCCGCCTGATTTGATTTCCTCTTGAGCACTTATTCAGATAAGTCGTTCGAATTGCAGGTGATGCTCCCATTTGTTTACATGGTTTATAAGGTGATCTGCTGTTTACGGCATCAGTATTTAAAATGAGGCCAGGCTCGTTTACATGAGTGTTTTAAAACGGCAGACCTGTACAAAGCACCTCTTGAATACTTTGGACAAGAGAGTTTCACGCTAAGACCAATCGTGACTTCTAGAAGTTATGTACACTGGTGTTATGAATAATAACACAAGTATGCAAGTAATGTTCATACAAACTGTAATAATGTTTTAGTGCAAATTCCAACATTGTTGAGGAGCCTGCTGACAGTTGACTAAAGTTTGCCATGGAATAACACTTAAACTTTATTGTTCAGAATTCCGTATAACCGTGTATTGTACTTTGGAAGCATGATCCCTTCAGTCTTTACTTCACTACATTGTATCTAATCATAACAAACCATGTATCATTGGATACATCTTTTGTATCATATTACAAAATGTCCTTTCATTAATTTTAAAAACATAAGTTTGGATAGTTATTGCAATGTCGTTGTTCATGCATATGAGTGGCAGATAAGAGGTTAAAACTGGATTACTTCCTGTTAAAATACTGGAAGTACTATTCAATACTGTGAAGCTCTTTCAAGAGTTTATGGGTTTAATGATTGGAAAATCACCCATATGTTACTATTTCCACCTGAGCTAGGACATTTTTGAAGAAAAATAAAACGCATGAATGAATGATTTATCTCTGACACATAGTTACAAAGTAGACAATTCTCACTTGAAAACTGAAAAAAAGACACATTTCAAACAAGAGAATGGTAATAATTGATTTTATTTCTTTTTCTTTTTTTTAGAAAAGAAACTAATACAAGCTCGTTTTTTTACTTGCACACACTTCGTCATTATTTAAATCTTGTCATTTAATCCTGTTTCACTATACCACTTATTTTCATGCGTTCTGTGATTATCATGCTCTGAACCACATTTCCAACAGCCAAAGTTAGAAGGAAGATGACTTCATTATCTCTTACACTTCTCTTTAAAACACGGGCAACAGTAAAAACTCTATAAAAGGGTGAATTAAAAGCAATACAAAAACCTGACCATTAAAGCTGGAAGAGAAACATTAATCATCCCGTGCTTAGCGCTGACTTAGTCAAGTGTGTTCAGTTAAAGGCACAAGACTAGATTCCCCCAAACCGAGGGGTCCACGCACCGAGACGAACAACAAAGAGACAGCCAAGTAAACGGGTGCTTTGGTGAAAAATTCAGGATAAAGCAAACAGGAAGAAATGTGGAAGTGAAGCAGAAAGATCTTGAGCGAGATGCTGTTATTTGTGCGGTAGAGAACGCTCTACAGCGTACAAGATGGATTTCACAAGCAAGAAAGAGGTAGAAAAACAACACTAAAACCACTTTAGCCTGGACGCTTTTCCCTGATGTATTCCCAGAACACGCAGAACTGAAATTTTGCAGGAGACCACATACAAACCCAAAAATGATTAAGAACGGACAAAGACACCATAGAGGACATGAGTTTATAGTCTAATTGGAGCACCAATATCTCTAAAGCTAAGTTGTTTTCTAAAACCCAGCTTTATTGAGAGCCAAATCATCACCGTCACCACCTTGTATGTGGAATCATATAAATGTCCATTAAACCCTAAAGGAAGGTTAAAACCTGAGGAAGAGGCGTGAAAAGACAATGTTGTTTTTCCAATTAAGAGGACTTTTACAACTACTTGCCTGGTATCCACTTGGTCCAGGTATCACACAGATGCTCTGCACACGTCACTCATTTTCACAGTTAGCTTCTAAACATTACGCGTTCAATTCACAGCTAGAAAGAGTTAGGCTGTGTCAAAAAACATGCTTACGTTAGATCATACAACAACTTTCGGAACAACCAAATGCATATATTGTTTGTCCTGATAGTGGCTCCACATGAACAAACACTCAAAGTGCAGACACTGACCAGAGCCATTGTGGGTGGGTGAATGTGCTGCGTGCTCGGCTGTATAAAGAACAAGAGTCTCCTGTAAACCTAAGAGTGAAAGGGAACAAAATAGTCCACTATGAAGAGATATTTTAGACTACAAATTCACTGGAAATTAAACCCTCTATGTACTGATGCTAAGCTCTGGGGGAGAGCAAATACACTGCCTTATATATTTAGTCATGTTGGAGATTTTGTCTCACATTAAGTATGGCAAAACAGTTGCAACAAAAAATAGCAGGGTGAAGTTCAGAGGTCAAATGTAATCTTGAAGGATGCATTTCTTCAACATTTTGTTTGCTAGTATTTTGTACATGCTTACGAAGTCCTCACACCAGTTACAGTATATCCATCTTTACTCAGTGCAAACAGCACACTGTTATTGAAAACATTGCCAACAATTCCCTTCCCCCCACCAGCAGTTTAGAGGAAACACACACTACCATGTACAGAGAAACACATGATACTGCCTGTTGCCTTCAAGTGAAACCTGACAAATATCTTTCAAAACATCACTGATCAAAACACGTTCCTACAACACTTGTGAAATAGAACCCATCTCTCTCCCTGCACGCCAGGAACAGGCATGGCCATTAGAAAGCTCTGGGACCTGTATTGGTCTACCCCTTGCAAACAAATAACTTTCTTTGTCTTGTTCTAGAGTAACTTATCTAAACCAATAGCTTCTCAAATAATAAACAGAGTTTGAGCTCGCACTGGGATGCATGTGACTGAGGCAGGATACTGTTAAAACAGGAAATGTGCACATCTGAATTACCATTATGATGATAACATAGGCTTTAAACCACTATAAACTATACATATTAAAATGGTTTTAAATGAAAATTACAGTCAGATTTTTTTGCTAAAACGGTAAAAATCCATTCTAAGCCCTTTGAGTCACATACAAGTAAAACAGCCCTTAGAGATGCAAAAGTCGTAGAAGTAGTGTTAACTTCAGAAAGGACAGGATGAGCAGTCGGCATCAAAATTTCACCCACTCCAATCAACAGCACTCAATTCAAGACCAAGGTGTAAATAAAACAGCCCTGATGTCAACTTTGCATTTTACACGCTGAAGGCCATTTGATTAAAAACAAACAGTATAGTTGTATAAAATTGTTTTTGCTTGTTAAACTTCATTAAAAATTGAAACTTTTGAGTTGACACTCATTTAGAAAAACCAACCAAAACAGAAAAACAATTCACTTCTAAAACTGCTACATTAGTCTTTATCCCTGAAAAGCTAAGGAATCTCTATGAAACAAGCTTCGGCAGCACTGTGCGAAAAGGTATACTTCCAGTGGAGTCCCCCATCATGGTGGTCCGCAGTTTGTTGTTGGTTGAGCCCATGACAGGGGGTACCTTGGAGATGATCGTAGGGAAAGAGGTGCTGTGCTCTGTGATCCGTTTGGGTGCTGTGGACTTTTCTCCACCAGGTACGGGCTTGGGCAGTCTCTTGTAGAGCCAGGGGTGTCTTAAGGCCTGGACTGGTGTCATACGAGTACTAGAATCCCAATCCAGACACTTCTTCAGAAAGTCAATGAACGTGGGGTCATCGCAGCCTTTGAGGGCCGCCCCCCACTCCTTGCTTCCTGGCGGACCTCGCACTTTTCCTCGACGAGAACGGCTTCCGTTGAGGACTACGGTGCCATTGCTAAGTGTGCTGACCGTACAGTAGCGTGGGTGGCCTTTGGAGCTGATAAAGTTCTTGGCACGCTTGGCTTGTTCCAGCAATTTCTGAGGTGGCATACCTAGTAGCTCCATCATGCAGGCCAGCTGGTCACCTTCATCTTCACCAGGAAACAGAGGGTATCCAGTAAGCAGCTCTGCCAGAATGCAACCAAAGCTCCACATGTCTATAGGCATGCCATATCGTGATCCTAAGATGACTTCGGGCGCACGGTAGAAGCGGGACTGGATGTACGTGTAGACACGCTGGTGATCGAAACAGCTGGAGCCGAAGTCAATGACCTTGATCCCACTCCTGCCTTGCTGCTTCAGTAAGATATTCTCAGGTTTCAGGTCACAGTGGATGATCTTATGGCGATGGAGAGCCTCCAGGCATTGGAGAATAGAGTGTGCAAACTTGCGTACCAGTGGGAGACTAAAACCCTGGAACTTGTTGCGTTTGATGAGCTCGTACAGGTTCATGCTAAGCAGCTCAAAAGTCATACATATGTGATTGCGGAAGGTGAAATTTTCCAACATGTGAACCACGTTCATGCTGCCGGTCTTGTCTTGCTTTTTCAGGTGCTCCAGAATCCGTATCTCCTCAGCAGCTTGCCGATGGAAGCGCTTTTCATTACGCACCATCTTCAAGGCAAGGTGCTGCTGTAACTTGTGGTCGTAAACCTTCGCCACTTGTCCGAAACTACCTTTGCCGATCACCTTGAGGAACTCGTAGCGATAGGCAAGGTGGTCATGAGGTACGTGGATGTATCCTCCCTGGTCATCGTCATATCCGCTATTGTTGGTGCCCCCAGCTACTGCCTGCCTCTTCTTGGCATTTGGTCCCAGGAAATAGATCTCAGGATAGTTGTGGATCTCCTGCTGCTCCAAGGTTGTCAGCTGCTGCCGGTATTGCTTGAGAGCTTGATCTGGGTTCATTGGGCTACCCAGCTTTGTGATTTTTGTTGAGCTCTCCGAGGACTTCACAGAGCTGTTGCTGTCCACGCTTCTTTCTTTGGAGATTGCAGGCTGGGGTTTAGCTGATACTTGGCTTGTGCCATTGTGCTGGCTAACACCATTAAGTTTGCGGTTGTAGGTGTCCTCGTAAACATACTTCACCTTCACCTGTCCTCCGCGGATTGCTTGGTGATCCTTCATTGTAGGCTTGTTCACACCCTTCAAAAAGAAAAAGGAGTTTTTTAGCAGTGTGTCCAACAGTAACATCAAGTTGTATAAGACAAAAACGAGGTTAACCAAAGACAACATCAACCGTTTCAGCTGAATGGATGCTCAAAATCAAAGGGAGGCTTCCTTTTACTGCTTCTAGCTTCTGCGTAGAACTGAAAAACCTATGTACTGCAGCTCTGAGGTTTTTTCAGACCAGTGTTAAACAATCAATAGTGCAAACGTGCAGAATTGATCAGCTGCCGAGTAACCCTGGGAATAACATGAGACCAGTGGAGGGGTTTGATGCATGAGCGATAATTGTGGCGACAGAGAATGCCAGACACAGTCTTTGCAGTCTGACTGGAACGTGAACTGAAAACTGGTGAAACAGGACGTTACTTTTATACTCTCACAGGATACAGGAAAACCTTTAAATGGCAAGATTGAACGCTTCAAAACAAAACAGAAATGCAATTTAAATGCAGAACTAACTGCATTTCTGTAGAAAACAAACAATGTGGAAATTTTCTTTTAGAAACTTCACCGTAACAGTGCCTACAAATACTTTTAGCACGGCGCTTGGAAAGAATTCTTGCCATAGTTGAGAAATTGCCACTAGACGTAACTATATCATTAAATATGCACTCTTTTGCTTTTGCTTTACAAAATAAACATGTCATAAATAGCAGTCGCTTACGCCGGTCACAGTGGGCTTTCCTAAGTGAATGGGAATAGAGGAACCATCTTACACATTCAGGACGTTTAATGTACCGTAACTGCTCCAAGTCCCATTCCTATTTAAGATTCCACCATCATAGATTTATAGTTGAGGCCAAGAATTTGCCTATTTGGCTCTGTATATAGCACAAGAAGAAAAAGAAGAAAGCAAAGGACAAAAAAAATTAGGTCATGTAGATAAAATTATAAGGTGCCTAGTAGAGTGTGCCGGTTGTTTTGAAGGAGGAGGGGGCATGGAAAGGCAGTTCCAAGGAGTGAGACATAAATAGATACCAGTGTGTTGGGAACTGAAAGATACTACACAGCCAAATGAATCAGCTGTTCAATCACAACAAAAAGGTTGTGGTTGGTGAACCAAACAAGGAGTACATGACCTAATTGAAATCTGTTGTGTCAGTAGCTAAATAAATGATTGGAACTACTGGAAGCTGCCATGATTGCTTGTACCTCAAATGCCAGAAAATCTAAGTCGTTCCCTCCCGGATTGTTTATTGAATATTTACGGAAGACTGATTGCTAGTTAATTATTCACTGAGTGTAAAAAACAATTCCATTGCTCTTGTCCTTATGATCACAGAAGTCCAGTATAGAGCAAGCAGAGAAGTGATTATGGTCTCATTACTGAAAATAATGTCACCAGATCCAACACATACGCAGAATTACCTATTGCATAATAGTACAGTGGAGAATCGGATTATCATATCCTTTATCATCTCCGGTCCCACGCTGACGTATCATACTGTAAGCTACACGGACCTCACTGAAAAGCTTAATCTGTTCAGTTTGAACACCTGATATTGTTTTAGTGTATTTGCTCGCCATAAAAATAGAAATTTGATTTAATCATGGTTTATTTATTGAAAGATGTGATACACATGCTGTGAGGCATAATAAACAGACTTGATGTGCTGCAGATGTAACTATCAGAATGAGGGCTTGTCTGAATGTGTGACATTCCAAAATGCACAAGTGGTAGCAGAACATGTGTTTAGGGGGTGAAAAAAATATTTGAACATACTGAGCTCAAAGATCAGAGATCGAAAAACGAATATACTGAAGACATCACAGCGGGTTAGATATTCAAGCTGTTCTGTAGAATGTGATCGTGTTCTTTAGAACTGCTGGGGAAATATTTAGTGCTTACTGAAAGGAAATGGTGAGAGAATCTGGGGGAAGTTGAAGTCAGAACTTACAGTGTGTTTGGGGAGAAGCGGCAGTCCAGAGGGACTCTGCCCATTCACATCAGAGTCCTGGTTCACAATGTGATCGGTGCGCATGTAGGAGTCATACAGGCTGTCACCGTGGCGAGCTGTAAAGAAAGAGTGAAAATGAGCCTGGGATTAGATCGTGAAATCCACAAGCAAAATATTAATTTAGTCTCCAGATCATCATCCAATACAACCATTACATAAATGAGGATTTCTATTCCACGAACATAAGGAGAAAAAGAAAAAAAAAAAATACAAATGTTCTCATCTGAGAAACACAAATCCCCTTAGGGAGGTATGTAACCAAGTTGCAGGTGCGCTAGACAACAGACAGTTCCTTGAGCACACTACACAGCAGGTGGCTACATATTAAACCAAGCTTCATGACTCATTTCAATTTCAGCAGTTTCCACAACTCTGATTATGTTATTAAAACGTCTTAATGACCCGGACCACTTTTGCCTTACGGCGAATTCCGTCCACAAATGAGCTTGTCAATACAAATCTGCATGACTTTGGTTCTTCTGTGGAACGCAAACGTAGAGGTTTTGAATAATGTTTATTTTTCTGTACAATGAAAGTATACTGTTTTGAACCCTATTGGCTTTTATTGTAAAAGAGAACACTGACTCATTTTACAAACATTTTCTTTTGGGTTGCTTGCGTATTAGATGAATGATTGTTTTGAAGAAGATAAAGGTGAGTAAACAGTAAAAACAAATGCCATGTTTGGGAGGAGCTTCCCTTTAAAATAATGAAACAAGTAGGCTGGGTTACTACATGGTTGATGAAATGAGAACTGAATGGGTTAAAACATCCTAAACTAAACAATCTTGCCATTTTGATATATGTGCAACTGCACAAACCCTCACATACTATACATGCTTTTAACATTTGGATCCCGTTACTATAGCTCAGTGAGTTGTCAATTCAATAAACCGTTAATATGTACATAATTTGGGTCTATTGTTCTTATTGTCCAATGCATTTCATTGCTTACATACATGTGACAGCTTTATAAGCTGGAATAAAAAAAATAAATAAATAAAAAAAGATGTGATTGTGGAGATTGTTCAAATTTCCTTACTTTAGTACATTAACAAAGAATTATTAAAACAGACGGTGCATTCACAAGAGCAGCCACAGAGCTGGATATTACATTTCATATGGATATAATTACCTGCAGTTATGGGGCCATCTGGTTTTCTGCTCAGTATCATCATGGTTGCATGCAGTCAACATCAAATATTTCTTGTTGCTCTGAAAAATGTTTTCCAAATGAGATCCATCCAAAACAACAAAGCAATGTCAACTATTCGTTGTTATGAACCGTCATTATTAGACTATCAACAGTCTCGTATCCGAGGGGAACCTTGTCAGATGTTCAGAGGCTAGATAGACGATTTCACAGTGCTGAAGGGTTCAGGCATGATCCCCTTTAAGCTGTTTTCACGAGGCTTATCAATTTGACCACCTGTACTGCAAGCCTGGAGAAGTAGTAACAGAGGTCTCTGTATTTCCAGCGAGATGATCCGAACCCATAGATAATTGAGCTAGATGTACAAAAATTCACAAATGCATCAGAAGAAACCAAAAATTGGTGGTGAGAAGCGGTCGTCCTCGATAATAATAATAATGATGATGATGGCGACGATGTTGATGAAGACTCAAAGTTGCAGGGAACACAAAAGCGTTTCCGTCATGACAAACGGTCTCTCTAAAGCACGATGAGATTGAGTCCAAACATTACAACGATGTCTATTACCTCCACTCTTCCCCTCTCTTAAATTTGGTGTTGTTTGTTTGAACAGAAGAGTCATCCCAGCCCGAGCACACGGTCCAGCGGGCAGCTAAAGCTCAGGCTAACGTTTCCTCATTCCCGGATAGTACAAGCCTACCTTGCTTTCATTATAAAAACAAGAAGGTCAAATTAACTCATAATCCCTTCCAAACACTTTCCGACATGTCAAACAAGTATTCTAGCGAATCTTCTGAGTGTTTTGGACGCAGGTTCCGTCTCGTAATGGTGCGCGAACAGATGTGTGGTTTCTTAGCTTGTTGCTAAGAGCGTCTTCAGCTTCGCCCAGCGCGACGTCATCAAACAGGCGGACTGCCTGGGGCGCGGCCAAAACAACGCCATTCTGGCTCAAACTTCCTTTAGTTTCAGGCCTTACCAACTGGGCTAAGATACAAAGAAAGTGCCTGTTGAGCCAAAATGGGGATGTTTACTGCAGAGGGAGTTTAAAATTAAGACATAAACAAAACGAAACTGGATTTAAGCAATGACGATTACATCATTTTTAATTTTTTATTAGAAGTTTTAGACTGGCAGAAAATTGCAAGAGAATGTAAATAAAGTTTAGTTTTACAGCTGAGCGATACCAGTCAGTGTATTATTTCTTTGTTAAATTGACTTTGTTCGTAAAAGATTTTAAAGGGCACGTGACTGTTTAAAGTGGCATGGTAAAACAGAATAAAAAAAATAAAAAAAATTTCATTATAGATTTTGGAGGAGTAAAGAGTTTCTATTAATTCGATAGTAATACAATAAGGTGTTGTTAATATAACGTATTTATTATCATGAACGAGCAATGAACACTATAATTATTACACTAATTATGTAATAATGATTAATAATGTTAGTTAATAAAAATAAAGTTGTTCATTGTTTGTTCATGTTAGTTCACAGTGCATTAACCAATGATAAAAAAAACGTTTGCTTTAAATAATGCATTAGTAAACGCTGAAATTAACATTATTTAAGATTAATGCTGTAGAAGTGGATGCTAATGAACCTTATTTTAAAGTAAAAAAAAAAAAATTCTACATAATTTCAAATAATACTATAGTGACCGGTAGAGATTTTAAAACAAAATGATTATTGGAGTGTGTATTATTATTATTTAATACAATGTAGATACTGTAAGTGAATTGACACCATTTTGTGTTTTTTTTTATTTTTTATTTTTATTTTTTTTGCACTGGTACGTTTAGCATTTGCATTTTTACGTTTAGATTTGCATTTCCAATAACTAGGAAAGATGCAAACTTACATACAGACACAAAAATGTTTTAATAGCTAATATGTAATATCTTTGTCCACTGTGCCCCCTTCGCAGTTTAAATGTGGCCTATACAGAGAGGTTTTTTTTAAAGTAAATTGCAAATTAATGTAAAAAAAGAAGACCAACTATGACCCAGTATTCAAAAATGATGATGGCATCACTGAATAGCAAACTTTCAATCTGTGTAAGTGGAAGATTTTTTGGTTGCAAATTTGCAGTATTATATTACATACTCATAAACGTAAAACAAGATTTATTGCAAGATAAATATGGAAAATATCAAAACACGACAAACCTTATGTTATCCTAAGCTGTGCCGCATATCCTAAATTGCCTTGGCAAGTCTTGTTGTCAAACTCTTTAGAGCCAAGATATAGATCAACAAAGGCAGAGGAGCACATGCAGGGGTGACAGGGGTGATATGGTGAGTTAAATTGGGTGTGCTTACAACAGGACCGCAGCCATAGTATACTATTCTTAGCCGTCAGTCTTAGGGGAAGCTGAAACCTGTCTATCTTTGTGTCTTCGGATGACATATTGACATTGTTTTCAGGCTGACCTCTCAGTAGCAGACTGAATGGGTGTGAGCACTTGCACCTCATCAGGGCTCATTTACAATATGATGGACACTCACAACTGCGGCCCTTTAAAAAGTTTCTGGTTGTCCTTAAATATTGCAAGACTTGTCCAAGTATGGGCATGCTGTTCAAACAGTAGGTGGATTTGTAAGTGTTTATTTAAAGTGTGGAGCCAGTTCAAACTACACTTACAACTGAAACTGTAGCATGTTTTTCTTGTAAACTGAACACAAAATCTGACCCTTGGCATTTATTTGTTCTGCACACAACAGAGTAGTTGTGAAAACATTGTGCTTGCACCTTGCCATCCTTGACCTGCTATACAGCATTGTATAAATATATATGGTTTAGTATGCATAGTATCTAACAGTTTACAAGTACTATAAATCTCTATTACAAATCAAATTTGGACATCTTTTGCATATTTGCATCTTTTACAAGATGTGTGTGTATTTAAACTACATGATTAGGGTTCCCTCTGCTGGTTGTGTATGACTTGTGCAATCTTGAAGCTACACTAGTATTGATGTAAAACTGGTTTATTTCTTATATATAAAAACATATGCTAGTCACATAACAATTCATACATAATAACATTTTAAGATGCATAAATCAATATTACCATGAAGGTAAAAAAGTAATGTAATACTGTGCATCTAATGTATTGGCATTTATGTATTTAATTTTAAATTACTGTTATATTAAAAAATCTATATTTTGTATTTATAATAATTAAAAATATTATTATAAAATGCCAGCTGGCTTATTTCAATTTAAGTATATGTTTTCCTATTTATTTCTAAACAGATTGTTTTATTTATAATTTGAACTACAGAATTAGTTAGTACATTTAATAAAAGAAATACTTAACTGAGAAATTGTTAGTAAATTAATTGTAAACTAATTACAAAAAAGGCTTCTAACTCATAGAACAACAACAACAAAAAAAAGATTTTAAGTAGAAAGACTTGTAAAACACACTTAAATAATATTTATTTACATATAGTATTATAATAGTATAATAGTATTTCTAAAGTTACATTTCTTTTTTTTTATTTGTTCATAACCCCATTTATTATTTCAAAGAAAATAAAAAAAGGACTCATCGCCATAAAAGGGTGACCTTTTATTTAATTCTTTAGTATATTTACAGCTTACAAGACATTTTAAACATTTGATACTCCAAAACAAAAAAAAGATTGCCCAATAGTACTGATTTGTCCACATATTCAAGTTTACACACACTGAAACTAAACCAAAAATAAATTAAACTCACACTCATACATACACACACACGCGTTAACATTTTAAACACTAGTCCCAAAAAGTCCCACATGGACCCAATGGCTCAGACATTGAAAGCACCTGGCAACCGCCACTGAATGTGTGTGGACTCTCTCAATGTGGAGTTATAGGGAAGGACATCTATAGCATATGTACAGTACACAGTCAAGATAAGCTACACAGAGACTAAAGGCACTGCCAGCAGGAACATGGCTGTCAGGGTAAAGCATCCTGAGCAGACATACAACGCCCTGCCGCTTGCTTAGAGTAGAAGTGATACTTCCAGTCCAGCAGGATCTGTACCCATACAAGATCCAAATATACAGGCCGAGCACATGGGCAGAATGATCCAAATGGAAACGTATGACTTTAAAGTGCCTAAACAAATATACCAGTCCGAATTATAACTCAGTCCTCTGCCATCACAAATCTGCTCGCCGAAGATGTCCTGTTTGGTCATTTAAGAGATTGAGACTTAAATGTGCTTTTTAAAGAAGAAGAGAAATGAAATACCAGTGCCTAGTACATCAAATTGTGGGTTCACAGTTATTCCTGACCAATATGGAAAACCGCTTCAGTGCTTTTGAATGTTCTTCACAAATAATAAATTCCCTCAGTGTCACAGACACATTCAACTCACATGCACCTCCAAAATGCAGCAGACGCGCAATAAAATAGGCTAATCACTGAAGCAAAAAAAAAAAAAAATGAAATCCATTTCATTTTCCCTGTACAGAATAATATTGACTACTGTACATACTGGCGGACCACTCAGTGGTTTGTGTCGGTGTGCAAATCACAGACGTACTGACTTCGCTTTACATTTGCAGAAAGATCTTCATAAAAGCTTTATTTCGGAAATTACAATACAGGGAGCTTGTTCTGTTTTCCTTTGGTGCAATACAGATTGAGATACAGCTTGTGGTTTGGATCCGCAGAGCTTTTCAGAGCGCTGATCTAGGAGATGCCCTCTAATCTTGCATGACCTTGCGTATTACTGTATGTGCTAAAAGCCGAAGTGATTCAGAAAAGCTTACCATGGCCAATAATCATCACTTCCACTGATGCTGTGCACATGAAGTACTGGTGGCACACTTGAGACTAAATGTGGGGACAGAGGAGCTCAAAAGGTCTGTGTCTGAACATGCTTAGCAGCCCAAATCTATTCAAAC
>JAUCMU010000013.1:14512640-14531483 GCA_032275025.1 Enteromius treurensis
CATTGCGCATGTCATGAACCGTCGAACCGTGCGACGCATGCATGCACCGAACCGAGACAAGCGAACCGAACGGTTCGGTTTTTTTTCATGAACCGTGCCACCCCTAATATATTTATATGCCATATGATATAAATGTTTACATTACTACAGTTGGTTGGTTGTTTTAATCATTAGTCTGGACTATGAGCATTTGTTAACCTCATTCAAATTCTCAAACATTCAATGAAATTACATTAAAGGGATAGTTCACCAAAAATGGAAAAAATACTCCCTGATTTACTCATTTTGAAGTGCATCCATTATAAAAGTGCTCTATTCGGGGTCTCTAAAGTTTCTAAAGTTTTACATATGGTTAACACAAATGCATTGATTCACTTCAGAAGGCCTTTATTAACCCCCGGAGCCAAGTGCCACATATTTTTGATGGATGGATGTACTGCATTTTGATTTAAAATCTCGACCAATTATAAATCTTGAAGCAGCCAGGATTTTTTTTATATACAGTATATAACTCTGACTGCATTCATATGAAAGTCATATACACCTAGTATGGCTTGAGGGTAAGTCAATTTATGTGAACTGTCCCTTTAAATCCTGTTGGTTATTTACTTTATGACATGTAAAATTCACACCGCCTGCTGCTGATTTCTGTCTCACTCAGCGTGTGTCATTCACAGCAGTGCGTCAGTGTGTGCGGGAGCTGATGGCTAACGTCATCATGAAGCAAAAAGGGTGAGAAAAGTGCTGCCATCATCTCATGCACTCGTCAACTCATAAGCATTTCCGACCCAGAGACTTAAAAGGCTCATATTTGCCAAACAGCTTCAGTGCTAATTAGATTGGCCATGACTTAGAAAGTGAAGTCTTAGGGAAGTTAGGAGCCAGATGTGACGCCATTATCAGAGCACTCAGTCTGTGGTTCTGCTGCACTGACACTTTAAATGTTTCTATATGTCAAAAAAGTTATGGAAACCTAAGCACACATAGACCATCACACGTGAATCTGTCAAGCTCCACTTTCTTTTTATTCAAGGATGTTACTAAGTGAATAGAAGGGAAGTTAACTTGCACTAAAGCGGATCACTTTTTATTCATTAGGCTGGTGTACTGTATCCCAGTCTCCGTCTACTCAAAGAGACATTCCGGTCCAGATCAATGCGAAATTCAATTTCAACTCCCTTGGCTTCTGATCAAAACGTCATTTTGCCAAAAACAGCACTGAGATCAAATTCATCCAATGATGCCTGGGCGTCTAACTTGAAATAGAGACGAGAATACGTATGATATGATACATTGGGTCAATTTGATTCCACAAACACAACGTAACAGAGACAAACTTACTAATATTAATAAGTGGTGCTTTTTAGAGGAAGCCAATACTCCAAGTATGAAACTTCAGTACTTAGGCTATATCACAGTGACAAGACATTAATGATACTTCAGACTGGTTGGTGTGTTATTTTAGCAACATGTTTTCAACCATTTAAAACAATGAAGCAGCTGTATAACACCCTAGCAGTCACCCTGTACGCTTGAGCAAATGTTGTTTAGTAAATGTACGTTTAGGATCAGGAAAATCTGGTGTTGAAACTCTAGCACAACCAAGAATTATCCATGCATGGTTTACTGGCACGTTCCAGAACCACAGAAGCTTTTAGCGGCCGAGTTACAGATCAATGTCTATTCAACACATGAATGGACAACAATAGATACAACACGAGAGAGAAAAGGAAACCCAGAGGGAAAGAAAGAGACCAAGAGAGCAGGAAAGGAGAACGAGAACGTGATGCGGCAACAAGAACTGAACAGGGCTATTTAAGGAAGGTGAAAGCCACTGCGGAGCTCTATGACTGAAGCCTAATTGGAGAGGTCTAGTCACAGAGGATAAAAGTATATTAAGGTCAAATCTCACATGCACTTTCTAACCCAAACCCCCATCTTAAACCCTCTCAGACTCAAGTTACCTGATAACATGAGGGTCCCGCTACTGCTGGAGCGCCGCAGCATGCGGAGGCCCTCGGACCAGGAGCGGGACTTGGGCAGGCGGCGGAAGAAGCGTCCCAGGCGCTTGGAGACGTGTCCGAAGCAGGCACTGGCCACCGCCTCCTCCGTCCTCATCTCCGGCAGCATGACCGCCGCTATCTGCGGCCTGTGACGGCCATGACCCCAGTGCCACCACTGCGTCCCGCTCCAGGTGCCGGTCCGTGAGCGGCCTCCGTCCCGGTCGGGGCTTGGCGCCTGCGGCTCCGTTGCGTCGCGGTGTGGGCTCCCTGCGCCAGTCGCTCCTGTGTGTCCACCATCGCAGGGCTGCGCTCGGTTTTGTGTTGTGCACTGAATGTCCCCCCTCCTCCCTGCCTTTCTGCCACCCTGCACCCCTACCCTCTGACACAATCGCCACCTCCGCTGACTGGTGGTACTCTCTCCTGCTCTTGCCTCTCTGCGTCCGTGCTCCTGTTTTTCTCACGCAGTGCAGAACTTGCACCAGCTCAGACTGCACCCACTCATCCTGCTCTCTGCAGCATGTTTTTCACTGAATCCTTAAAGGCACAGCCGCACTGCTCTCCTGCCTCCTACTCTCTTTTTTTTTTCTCTCCCTCCCTGTCCTTCTCCCTCCATCTCGATCGATCCATCAATCTCTCTCTCTCCCTCCCTCTGTATCTCTCTCCTGTCACTCTGTGCCATCGTGCCACTTCCTGTGTGAGAATACAGTCCTGTGCTTGGAGAAACCTGTTGTCCTGAAGGACATCTCAAGTTCTGAACATGTGAGTCCTCCACTCCACACCTTCCTCATTCCCTCTTGTGTATATCTATAAATAAAGAGAATTCAGAGCTTGCTCCATTTATCTCAACAACAACTATTACAACTAAAATAGAGGCTTACTGGATAACCTAGATAATCATATTAAAGATTCAGCGGTTCGGTTATGTCAATTAAAATGCATGTGTATTAGCTAAGACTTAAATAATGCACCTTATTTTTCAATTTAGAGATTCTGGACTTTGATGATGCATAATTAAAGCATATTAAGCATCACCAAGCTCATTAATGCAACTCACATTTTAGAGGTTGTATTTCCCACAAATAAATGCATTTTACAGAAAAGGCCTAATAGGTCACAAATACACATTATATTTCAATTCCAGTATATAGATGTTAAAATAAAGTAAAAGTAAAGTGTATTATTGATTAGGCTAATATTAAAAATATCAATTGATGCACATCATATTCAAATGGAGAGCTTTAGAGGTTAGATTTTCCCCAAATACATTCAGACTTATCTAACAGCTCAATAACACACTTTGTATATCAATTTAGAGGTTTGGTTATCATAAAATACAGCATATTTTTATCGAATACAGCATATCAACAAGTCTATTAACGCATCTCATATTGCAGTTTAGATATTCAGTGGTGGATGAACCAAAAATAAATGTATTTTAATGATAAAATAGCTCAAAAATGCACTTCATATTCCAATTTATAGATTCAAAGGTTTGTTTATTTCAAAATCTGAATTAGCTAATAAATGCATATTGTATACACTGTAATGAATAGATCTATTACGTCAATAATGCATCTCATATTCCAGTTTACAGATTCAGAGGTTAATCTAGTGTATTACTCATCTAATATATCAACAAGTTTACTATATTCCAACTTAGAGATTCAGTGGTTGGAAGGATTATTCAAAAATAAATGTATTTCCATGATCTAATAGCTCAAAAAAGCAGTTTGGATTATTGTAAAGGATTCAAGAGCTAATGCATGAATAATATACTTTTGCTTTTAACTTCGTTTGACTATTATAGATAGGTTGCACATTTCCTGCTGTCCTCACCCCACGTCTCCCAAAAGAGAGAGCGAGGTAGAGAGAAGTAGCCAAGGGCAGCCTAATTATAGCTTGAGATAACTCCCAAAGGGTCTGTCATACTTTTGCGTTCTCGCTCCTCCTGCTCAGCAATAACTGCCCCATACACCCCATCACAGACCTCATTAACACATCTTTACTGCACACAGCCCACTCTACACCTCCAACTCAAACTGACTGCCTCATACTGATATCAACCAACGAAGCCTTCATGCACTAGCTTGCCTATCCAACCTCTGAATACTTGGAAGTCACAGTACTCAAACAGGAAGTGATGATTTAACAGGCCCAGTCCATCTGTCGCTTGAGATGAATGTTGTATTAAGAAAATAGACAAAGCTTCTGCTGTTTAACCATGTGCTTTAACAAGGATAACTCTGTCTGCGAAAATAACCACTAAACCATATACAACATGAATAATACGTTTTCAATGGGGTTTTGTGGTGCACCCAGTCAGACTTGTGCCAGGGATTTGATTTAGTTTGCAAAACTGAGAATTGGGGAAGCAGCCAAATAGATTTACAAAGAATAGGAAGTAAAAGCTTTAAATGTTTCCATTTCAGTTGGAAGACTAGATATATACAGTATAAGCAATTATAAGGCAGACGTTTCATATGCAAGTTAAAATCTAAAAGCTAATTTAATAACTTTTTTACGTTCACAGGTGGATGCAGAGCTTTCAAAGGTCAGAAAGTAAACAACAAATTACATCCCTTTACCTCGTCGAAGCCCGAAAGAAAACATTCCTCTTTCTAGTATTACAGTCTGTCTGAAACGTTTAATTAAAAATCAATCCGATATCTGATTGGCACCCGTAAGCTATAATCCATCTGCAATATGGCTAAAAACAGTTTTACTCCAGCATGGATTAAACTCAAAGGCAGACAGGCAGCATCCCTCCATTGCAGACGGATATGTACTGAATTGGGTGGGGGAGGTTGCCAGATTAGACAAATTAAGCCAGACTGAAGTAGAGGGAGAGAGCAGGTAACACTGATGCTTCGAGACAGGCCCATGCAGTGAGGGACGCTTTTTAAGACACTCAGTAACTCTGAGTCACACTAGCAGAGAGGCAACCTGAGGAGAACTCACTCACTCACTCTCCTTGACTAAACCTTGAGACCTTGTTTAAACCTGCTGTGAAATTTAAATGGTAGCATTATTTATGGCAATAAGATATACTGGGAAAAACTGCTAAAAAATGTGGTAGCATCAAAATAAGTGATATCCGAAAAGGTATGAAGAGTGGTTCAAAATTACATTAAATTAAGTTAGACCAAAAAACAACAACTTTATTTTACGCTTACACCTATTTGTTGCTTATTACCATGCATATTTCTAGAATATTAACCATTTCCATAGCTAGTAGATATTAAAATCTAAAAGGAAAACATCTGAGAACCAGGTGACTTAAGGAAAAGTCTCCATTTGTTCTCTTATGAATTGATTTATTAAAGAGACCTCTTTGTGATTTGTCTTTCCTTTGGGAGAGTAAGAGCACAAAGGAACTGTTTCTAGACGAACGTAACCACTGATGTTCTCTGACTGCCTCTTTCATTCAGTGTGTATAATTATGGGCTGTGTGCACTAAAATGGTGATCTGTAGTAGTCAAGACGCTCCATCTTTAGCCCGTCTGCACCACCGCAACATCTTAAATACCCCATTTCCCAGCATGCTCCAAGACACTTCTAAACAAAAAAAGCAACAATTACAAACTACAATGCTGTGCTTTACCCATGAGCGATTTCTGGTCATGTGCAATAACTCTGCTAGGGGCATCTCAACCAATGCTTATGTTGGAGGCATATCAGGACAGCAACACAAATCTCCCGTGAACTGAAACTGGCAAAATTTAGAATTTGGAAATCCCCAGCGTATCCCATTCTTATTTCTTCTGACAAACCACAACAAAAACACCAGGAAAAAAATTACACCCAACCCTGGCATTTACAATAAAGGTTAAGGAGAAAGAGGAACAAGTGTTTTAAAAGCTCCTGCGGTTTCAATGAAAATAGTGCAACTCTATGAAACGTGATAAGGAGCTTTTGCAAAGACATTCATACAACGTTCTGTTCCTTTAAGTATAATTCTGTTACTATTTACACACACTCATATTGTTTCAAACCTGTACGACTTTCTTAAGCAAGACACAAAAAGGGGATATTTTAAAGAATGTTTGAACTATTTTACCTACATGGTCAAAAAACACTAGAGAGAAAGGTATTTTTTTTATTTTTAGGGGACCTATGCCTTTAAAGGGATTATAAAAATGATTGAAGGGAGGGTTAAAATGACGCTTAAATGTGACTTCTCACTGCACTGGAAGGGCAGAGCAGTCATTGGGGTTAATGTATAATCATAAAATCAACCCCAACTTCTAAATGACACACTCCATAAACCCCTGCAATTTAGCTGTCTGCCTCTTATGAAGCAGTGATGTTCACTGCAGTACCTTTTCCAAAAGAGAACTGCTGACACACTGCTAACTCAGCAACGCTTTACACATGCACACACATAGACCAGCAAACAGATGCACCATGTGCACACACACACACACACACACACACAAACAGGCTGAACCTTATGTTTTCAGGGTGCATTGGGGTAAACTCATTCATTTCAGATCACGGTAGGACATCCAAACACTGTATGAATTTAATCTCTCAAATAAACTGTGTTAGAAGAGCTTTTTTAAAAGCTATAACATCATCGCAGACCTATAAATGGAATTTGATTTTGGTTCTCTTTTTCAAACCTGTCCAAGGAAGCTTTATTTATAACAAAAGGTTTTTGTTACACCAGCCCTTTAAAAGCATTGAACTAGCTGAAATGCATAATGGGACAGTAAAGTGCAGCAACAAAGTACAGCAGCAATCCCAGTGCAGAGGCAAAGCACGCAAAGAGAGGGAGCGAGTGCCTCTAAACCGTTAAGAAAAATCCAAAATGATACAAACAGGGTGACTGGATCCCACTTCAGATATACCCCTCCATACACAACTAATCGAACACGACAAATAACGAAACAGAAATGCAAACAATGACCTCTGCTGGGAACTTCCCCTTATCCTCTGTAAACCCTCCACATGTATCAGCATGCTTCATCTTGATGAAAAATACACCACTGGAAGTTCCTACAACACAGGAGCTGTACAAACAACTCCTTGAGCAGAAAAAGTCTTTGCATTAGAGATCTTTCCCTCTTTCTCACAATTCGAACACTTATCAAGCCTTTAAGTTTAGAGAGTATTTTATGTACACTACATACAACAAATAATCGTAATATTTTATCTATCCATCCAAACAGTCCATTAATCCATTCATGCAACTATATTTCAATCTATCACCTGTCTATTCATCTGATCATTCATCCAGCTATTTTCAAACCATTCACCCATGCATCCCCCCCTACATTCATCTCTTAATTCATCTATCCATCCATCTAACTCTCAATCCATTTGTCCATCCATTAACTCATGTATAATTCCTCTAACCATTCTAATATGCAGCAATTTAGACCTGCGCCCTTTTGTTCATCCATTAACTACTTTTATCTTGAAACCATGCCAATCATTTAATGCATCCATCCTACCTCCATCTACTGTATATATTCCAGTGTTCTCATCTATTTATCTATGAGTATTTTTACATTTATCCACCCAGCTCTCTATCTACATATTTCCATCCATCTTCCTCCAACTATTCACCTATCAATCCATCTATCCTCCATTCAACCAGCCAAACATCTATTTATCTATAGGTATTTGTACATTTATCCATCCAGCCCTTCATCTGCTTCCATCAGTCCTTTGCACAAACCTATCCATCTGTATTCGTCCAACCTTCGTTATATCCTTGCATCCCACAGACTTCCCTAATCTTCTGCCTTTTCATCTACCCGTCATTGCATGCACCTTTCCGTTCAATCTGCATCCGTCCCTCCATCCCCATGTTTATCTAAAGTCAAGTTAGGAGAGGAGAGATAGCGGCCACTTACTTTTACACTTTAGCGCGGCGCTGTTGATCTGGCGGTTGCAGGCGTCGCACCAGTCGTGGTTGAGCCGCCTGTAGATGTAGTTGTGGCCCTCTCCCTTCTCTGCCTTCACCCTCGGGTCTCTCTGGTTGAAAATGGACCATGCCTCCCTCCTGAGATGCTCGCTTCGCATCTTCACTACTCCCGACCTTGCCTGTGTCAGCTTGTCGACCGAAAGACCTTCCAGTTCGTCTGTCGGGCAGCTGAAGTTTGATCGCGCCGAGGGATTGCGAACTTCTTGCGGGGATGAAGACGCATGGAGCTTTGCCGTGTCCTTCACCGAGCTTCTCCGGCCGCCGGCACTATGTCTGCGAAATATCCCGTTATTATTGTTCGCGTTCTCTCGGTCCATGTCCACAATCGGTCCGTCCATATTACTACGTGGCCAGCCGCCACGGCCGTATGATGCTGGAGGCGGCTCGTGATTGAATAACGCGAGCGATGCTGAGACTGCGGCTCTCCCACTGTCCACATCACTCGCTCTGTTTCGCGTGATCATCTTGTCCAGAGACCATTTGCGCGTGAATTTCTTCCCGTCTCTCGACTTCAGCTTGTGGAACAGTTGTTGATCCGAGTCGAGGTGGTGTTGAGCAGGGTGCTGTCCTAAAGTGATGGACGCCATGTCTTTCGGCTAAGAGTTGTATGTGGGCAGAATACAAACTAAATTGAAGCGCCAGCGGCGAGAGTGTGACGCGCGCACTGAATCAGCTGCGCGCTTTAAATGTCACTGGCTGCGCGAACCTGCCCCTTACAAACCCATGATGTTGTCGCTCACTTCTGTTATTACACTACACATGAGAAGAGAATTTAAAAAATGCCAAGACTGCCCACCACAAAAAAAAAAAACACGATTTTGTCGATCACTATTATTCCAGCTAAAAAAGAGAAATAGAGATTTAAAAAAAATATATGTATGAATAAACTTTGTTCTCACTGTACAGGAGTTTATAAGAATTTCACATATAACTTATTTTTAGTCACATAGACTAGCTTAGGGCCCCCTATGACGTGAACACACCCCTGTGCATTTTAAATATAAGCTATAAACTATTCATGCTTCATTATCTATATTATTCATTGTAACATCTGAAATACACATATATAATTCTTCATGCACACACACAAACATATAATTTAATATAATACAATAGACCACACACACATATATATATATATATATATATATAGAGAGAGAGAGAGAGAGATAGAGACATATTACATAATGTGTAGTCTATTGTATTATATAAAATTTGAATAAAAAAAAATAATTTCACCAGTTGTGTTTATATATTTATTAGCGCCTTATATAGTCTATCAGGTAGCACTTCACATTTAAAAGGTACCTCTTACCTCACAATACAGAAGTGAAGAAGTTAAAAAATACTAAATATTTAACATGTAGGTTTACAGACTGGCAAAAGGAAAGTTGATAAAATTCCATTTTAATAAAAACATACGCAAGCTTTGACAGTGAACCACGGCGTGGTCTCTGTAAGGTCACCATAGTTCCCCCTGAGTGAGGAATTCCCCTTAACTCACACTCTGTAACGTACTGTCAGAACCCTTTCACTTTCCATATTGCAATGATCTGTAATACAGCAAGGCATGAGTCTATTGGCTCTTGTCAGTATTTGCATGATGATAATATTTTGAGTCACCTGTAGTTCAGACATTTTTCAAAAGCCAAGGTGAACATTGTCAAATAAACAAAACCTCCTCAAGAGCTTCACATTGTGTGATGCTGTGTTGTGATCAATAAACTAATTAAATTAGTGCTATTGAACAATTATCTCTCAAAAACAAAGCAGATTGAACTCTTCTCTCTCTATCCCATGACTGTGCAATAATTACAGCGTTACTGTCAGCTGAATGCACTGCGCTATCAATATTTACAACTCCTCCTGTTTTCTTGGCTATTAAAGTCAATACTACTAGATTGCATAAAGACAAAAAGCAGTAACTGCATGAACACTGAATCTGAGAAATATGAGTGTTTTAAACAATTCTGTTTTCTTTCAATCTGTCACAGGATGGTTCAGAACCAGTCATAACTCAGTCTGTGACATCGCACATCATGCACATCAGTACAAATCATGCAATCTCAGCTGCCTGCCCTGGAAACAGCCATTTAGACATTAATCTGTTCTTTATGGTTTTAGAGATTCAACCAAGGACATTTTTGATATGTTTTGTTGTGCTTTCCCTTTAGCGCCATTCTCTGTTAATATAAATATTGTTGTGTATTCTTTGAGGTCTTCATGGTCTGTTGGCTTGAGGTACTTTCTTCTCCAATGGCAGTTTAGTGGTAACTTCTGCAAGGCTTAAAAAAAAGATGTCTCGTTAAATTGGAAAGGATTGGTTGTACACAAAAACATTCACAGATAACATCATACAGTACCTTTCTATCATGTTGTTGTTATTCTGTAGCTCCTTAGCCACAGCCTCCATCTCATCCTTTAATCTGTTCATTCTGGAAACAATTTTTATTTATTATTTGGAACTGATAAATGCTGCGTCATCTTCAATGCAATAACATACTTGAGAATCATGTGCTCATCCTTCTTCTGTCCATCCACCCCCTCAGCTCCTGCAGGCTGCTGGAGAGCTCGAAGCACAGTTATGTCCAGAGCCTGCAAGGATGGAGAAGAACGTGATCAGGATGCTACATATCCAAGCTTTTTGTGGATCAGGAACTGTATAAACACCTGACTTCAGAATAGTATGTTAGGGTTTAAGCAGAAAGATATGTGAATTATGAGCAGGTATTGAGAGGACCATACCTGACGCTGTTACTGTAGACATTATTAGACTCTCCTAACTTGTTTATTAATTAATTCTGAACGGAGATTTAGTTTGCAAAGAGTGTGCAAAACCCCCCTAAAATTCATAATGATATGTAGCAGCAGTTAAGATCAAAATTAACTCAAAATAATAACTGCTGTGAAAAATAAAATCTACCCTCACAGACATTATTTCCAGATGAGCTTGAACCCAGAGTTGGCCAAAAAAACAATTTATTGTGCAATTTTAAGAGGTGTGTGTGGAAAACAGAAAAGGCATTAAAATCAGAATCTGTGAAACACAAAATTTATCTAACCTCCTAAAAGGGCTGAGCAGCCATGATTAGACAGTCCTTATTGTAGGGCTGGGGAATATATCACATGATATAGTCAAGCGTGTCTCGTACAGTACAGACGGTTCTTTGATTAGCGGTATAACTCCATCAACTGTTGTCAAATAGAAAACTGTAGATCACTGACAAGCTACGCAATATCACATTTAGTATCACAAAAACAAATGCCTGCAGAATTGAACAGGATATTGCGTTGCTTGTCAGTGATCAACAGCTCTTTATTAATTGCCACTCCATTTGAAAACAGGTGACAGAGATTTACCGCTAATCAAAGAACCGGCAAGTAATGCAAGTTCCACTTGAAATGAATTCAACTTAAAATTCCTAATGACTGTGCACAGGCAGAATAATGAGAAATATAGCTGTAGTCATGCTATATAACTAAAGTCAACACAAATAGGGAAAATTGCTGTAAAATGTAAATTCTGCCCTCTCAGGCACTCTTTTCTTTGGGATTGATTCCAAAGTAAGTCAAAATTGTATTGGATAACTAATTTGCTGTGTAATTTATACACTAACTTGTTCACTTTGGATAGGATTAAATTCACAAAGCGAGTCTGTGTAAAACACTAAATTTACCTAACCTCCTCAGGGACTACTCGTCATGCCTGAATAGAGTTAAAGACAGACGGTCTGACTTTTGTGAAAAAAAAAAAAAAAAAAAGGGGGGCTGACCTTGTTCTGCTGGGCCTCACACACTTGCAGATCCCCCATCCTCTGGCGCAGGACAACTCCACAATGCTCTAGACTCACCTGCATCTCATAAAGAATCCTGCAGAAACAACACAGCATACAGCATGGTGTCCTTTGAGTGCTTTTTTGCTGCTTTGACAGTAATACAATGTTTATTAAATATGTTTGACATTAGGGCCCTTACACGTGATGTATTGAGTGGTCAACACGACCTCTGTCATACCTGCTCCAGTTGCCAGCAGCCATCAGAACATCCTGGTATTTCTGCACACAGTCATCCTTGAATAAACTCTTGACCTTCTTTATGTATGCAGACAGGTTGAGCCTGAGCAGAAAATAGTTGTTTAATCACAGTGAGAATAGGCACTCATTCAAGATGCTCCTGGTGTACTTAGAAGATACTTACTTCTCAAACTTGTGAATCTGTTCATCATTGTAGTTTAGCCCTGGAACGGAAAGAGTATAAATGAGCAGCAGCCAGAGAAGTCATTTGAAAACCTTTTTTTCTCAGCGACTGCTCAAGATAAGCACTATTTTAGCTGACTGGCTTCTCTGCAGAGACGTATCTAATATTATCAATGCAGCCAGGCAGAAAGGGGGGTATATTCTTCCGTCTCCATGCTTGCCTGTCTGGAATGGCCCGTACTGTGAGATAAGGCAGCACAACAGTGCCTCCCTTCCCTGCAGCGAAGTACTGAGAACTAACGTTAATCTGACTAATCTCAGAACTGGCTCCACTCATCAAACTCTGAGTTCAGCTCCAGAAGTGCGAGTGACAGAAATGGGTCACTATCTAATACACAGTAAAATCTCACAGTTTGGTGAATTTTCACTTAGTGGCCAGAAACCATACGGCTTGTTTAGAAGAACACTTATCATGGGTTTCAAGTACACTATCTGCAGAAGCCCAGAAAGACTGATTTTACAGGTGTTGTACTTCAGATTCAACTGTAATTTGTTGTTAAATTAATGAAAAAATAAATAAATAAATAAATGCATCCAATTACTTTCTGTAGTTCTGTCTTTGCAATACTGCTCATGTACTCCAACAATCTTCCCCAATAAAACCTCCATCTTCTGGACGCTGCATTAAGAGAAAGAAAAACACATTGATTTATCATCACAATTTAGGATTAAACTAGTTATTATCAAAATACTGTATTATTAGTTATTAGTCATATAACAATATATAAGCAATTTTCTTACAAACTTCCATAATATTATGCAAACGTAAAGATTTTAATCCACCATTCAAAATATATATATCTTTTTTAAATGTATTAGTTTTTTTAAATAATTTAAAATTATGTTATACATGTGATAATATGTGAATCAACATTTGGACAAATTAGGAATGCACAATAATCATCGGCTGATATGTTTGTACATTTTGACGTATTTACTACACACAGTTCTGCGCAGTTCGTCAGTGAACAACGGCTGCGTGTAGTAAATGTGGCTCAATGCGAAATCACGCACCTGAAGGCATTTACCGCCGATTACAGAACTAACTTTATCGACAAAATGTGCAATACATATCGGCACTGCAAGATAAATGTATTTATAGTTTTACGTTCAAGGTTTTGACATAAAATAAGAATCCAATGGCATTACGATAAAGATTTAATGTTGTAATTAATACGTTCATAACTAATAAACTGTAATAATAATCCTATAATAATAATAATAAAACTGTAATAACATTAAATTAACCTAAGGTTGTGTTACCTCTTATCCTGGGCCAGTGTCTCGGAGTGTTTAGACAGCATCACATGCAAATGCTGCAGTTGATTCTGAAACTCTTGGACTCCACTGCTATACAAGCGCTGCAAATCTTTTTCAATCTGCACACAACGAGAAACCCTAAGGATGCAAACTTTCGTGTGATCTAGTTTATTTATTCAACATACATTCCACAAAGCTTACCATTCTGAGTTTTTTCTTATTGTCCACAAACCCTGGAATCTCATGCCTCTGAGATCTGGTTGGGAAGAATCAAGAGACATCCATCACAAAAAAACCTTACTAAAGCATACTGTAGGTTTATTACACTAGAGCAAGCATTAGATTTATGATACCATGTAGTAAAGTAACAGACAAATTCAGACAGTTTCTAGATGGTGGATTCTTACAATAGATGGAGATGCTCCTCCGTTCTGATAGAAGAAAGCCGCTTTATATTCACCATGGCAATCCTGTTTGACACAGTACTGCATTCAAAACGAGTGCTTTCACTGAAAAGTCAAGAATATTGTTATTGGACACACTGAAATGTCAAGATCAGGTTTGGTTTTCTTGAGGCAATAATTATTAGGAGACTGACTCTTGCAGAATAGCAATTATATAAGAGCTCACATGTGGCTATAGAACCCCTGTAGAATCTGTTCCCTGTGTTTCTGGAGTGAGCGGGCTATCCGCAGGTACTGATGGATGACCCCGATAATGCTCTTTAGGAGCAACAAAAACAACAGGACACAGTGTGAGGCTCAGGGATAATGGTATAATAATGTTCACCATAAATAAACACCAGAGACCAAACAAAGAGGCTTGCTTACCTTGGAGAAGGTGTAATCTGCCATGATGTCAAACTTTGTGGGCATCACAGGGGCCTCAGCTACAGAAAACAATTAAAATAGATAAGTAGAATAAATAGAGTAACCTGTAAATGTTACTTGTGAAAATGCAGAAAAATAAATTACACTGATAAACTTCAAACTTCAGGGTTCATAAAAAGGCTAATAAACACATTTACAATGACCGTACGTTCTTTGCATGGATGGCCTACTAGTTTCTCTGGCCGTCGGCAGATGAGAATGATAGGGCGGTCTGGAGTTGTGGGGGGAAGGTTCACTACTTTCATGCTTGGCTCCAGTATGAGAGGATGACCCTGGAAAAGGTACTGTTGAGCTTCCGGTTCAATTCCAGTTTGGGTCTGAACATCCTCAAACAAGATTGTGACCCTTGAGAAGGAGAACAACAACAACCAAAAATTTATAAAATAGTCACTGTGAAAAGTTATTTGAATGACCATTTGGGGCCCTACAACCAAATGACATCTGTATTAACAAATAGAACCAGAATTTCCATTTACAGCAACATGAATGAAGTTGCATGGAGTACTTCAGCCGTAGTTGCTGTTGAGATTAGAAATCTCTTCTCGAGGAGGTCACATACGTGTTATGAAAGTGGGTGTAGATGCAGTGTGCTGTGGCCTGCTGGAGAGAGAAGATGTGGACTGTGATACGGTGCAGAATATCAGTGGTGGCAGCAAAGAACTGGACAAAGCCCCAACACTTCTCCTGATTAGCCTCTAGTATGCTGGCTAACACTGGGACCAGCTGGATCTTTAAACCCCTGAGAAAAAACAGAGCCATTGGTCATGTGCTACCAAGAGGTATCAAGGACTTCTTTCCAGGATGTTTGTTATTCATGATAAAAAAAAGCTTGAAACTTGCTTTAATAGAATAAGAATGATTATTAAGACTTTGCAGTTATATAGTTCTTGGAGTGAATGGCCATTGATACAGTGCGACACATTGAATTAATAGTTTTTATCTCTAGCATATAAATTATATATATAGCTTACTGACTGAGGTCCAAATACAATTTTCTTGTCAATACACATAAATTTTTTTAACCACTTTTGCATTGAGAAACTCACTCTGAAAGTTGGCAGCAGTGTGGCAGTCGGTAGCTCCATTCAATGGGTCCATCTTCTATCTTCTGCACACCTGCTATAGCTCCTTCTGGCTTCTCTGTTGTGATCTTGTGCCTGGGGATAGTGTTGGGCGATATGGTAATTTTTTTTATATAACCGATATATGATATTATTGTGTATGGGTGGGTGGGGGCAAGAGAGAGACTCTCTGTACTTGTCATAGGGATTTCATGACTATTTGATGATTTTAAACCATGCGTGCATGAGAGAGCGAGAGAGAGAGAGAGAGAGAGGGATGCACCTGGAAGTACCAATAACCAAAACATGTTAAATATGAAAATATTTGAAACAGCTAGTTCATATATTTGGAAACAGCAGTCATACATTGCTATTAGGACTATGTGTTTAACTGTGACAAGATACTATCGTCTATTGGCACAACCTTACCTGGGGAAAGCATCAAAGGTGTATTAACAGTAATAAAGCAGTAATCGTCATTTACAGTTATAATTAATAAATAATTGATTATAATAAGTAGAACTAAAACGTTTTCACAGACTTACATGATTTTCTTGTTTTTGCGTGGGCCTCCATATGGTATAAAAGGAAGACTTCCAGTGGCAGCATGATAGAATGTGACACCAATGCTCCAAAGATCCACAGATACGCCAAAAGCTTTCTGTTGGGGCTTCCTCAACACAGCCCGTTCATACATGTCCGGATGCTGAACCACACAAGTCATTACATAAGTGTTAACTTAAACAAAAACTGATCTTGCTACACACTCAAATGCATTTGTGCTGTAACACAGTTATTTCCTGTGGCCACGGAAATATTGTTGATATGAAACTACACTGAATGTTCGATGGACAAACAGGTTAGTTCACTGTAATGGAATTACTTCTGGTAGCTTATATAAATCATTATAATTCACTCAAACATCCATTTTTACCCTTTTTTTACATAATATGTATATTCACAGGCAGATTAAAGGAACCACATCAAACACCTGATTATATTTTTGATAACAACTGCACATGCTGGATTTGCTGTGAATCAATGAGTACAGGAAGAGGAACATTTGAGTTTTTTTTTTCAGCATTAATTAAAAAAAGAAATGACACAGTGTTTCATTCTTACCAGATATTCCTCTGTGCCATATATGGACACAAACTTCTCATCGTCCTCCAGTTCACGAGCAGCACCGAAGTCTGTCAGCTTGTACACAGAGCGCCCATCCTCACCCACTTGCCTCATGATATTGCCAGGTTTAATGTCTCTGTGCACCACACCATTCTCTCGCAGGTGGTTCATTCCTTGGACTGCATACGTCCAAATAGGAGAAAGACCAAATTTGAGAAGAGTTCCATTTATCCACAGTAATGTCTCCCAACAGGTGCATGTGTAATGGAGTGTAAACTAATTAACTATTTAATTTTCTTACCCACACACTGTAACACAATGAGGAACTCCGACTCAGGAAGTCCAAACGCATTTTCAGGCTGCTCTAGCAGGTTCAGCAGGCTGCCACCTGAACAGAACTCCATGACCAGAACCTTCTGCTTTGGGTTCATTTGTATCTGACAAGCAAGAAAAGAAATGAAGGCAGTGTTTACAACATATTTATTGTAAAATATATTAAACTTATATTAAAATTAAGGCTGTGCGATTAATTGAAATTGTATCGAAATCGCAAAGTGAACATGCGTGATTTCTAAATAGCCTTACAGCACGATTTTTTTCCGCGCTCCCGCAGTATGTTATTTTAACCAATCACAATGCAGCATGCTTAAACGGAGCGAAGATATATGCAGAGATTTGATGCCCGCAAATGTCGTCAGTAAAGCCGGCTTCCAAAAAGCAGGCTCTTGATAAGATATGCTAACTGCCATCACAAAGTTATTTAACATTATAAACATATTAAGAGTCCTGCACGAATTCAAAATGAAACAGCAGCTGAACCAGAGAATAAACGAATACAAAGTTAATTATGCATTCTATATTGTTTAACATATTATTCATTCTTTCAAGCAGAAATATTTTTTTATATAAATAAATTTATATTAATCTTTAGAACTACTAAGTACTATGTGATTCAGTCAGGGGAATTGAGTGATTTTACTTTTGTTGCTTGATTAACATGACTTTGACAATAGCAACTAAATTAGGCTGCGGTCCCTATTATAGTGAATACACGCGAATGCAATGCACGGATACATGTTCCCTACCGTTTACATTCACGTAATACGTAAACGACTCTGTTTACATGAATGCTATCCAAATGGACAATTTGAAATCATTTTGTGTGTAATTCTTCATTTAAGAGTAACTTACTCGCGCTGTGTGTGTGCTTCAGTGTCTGCCCTCAGAAACCGGAATGAATTGAGTTCTCTCTTCCATCTCCAAACTTATCCATATGCCTGCTCTTCTCTTAATCCCTCTTAAATATTGATATTTTTGAACGTTTTATGAGACGTGCAGCAAGTGTATAGTTTAAAAATACAGTTCATGTACACATCTAACCTCCGAACCACGCAGCACATTCGTCTCGTTTTTGTTCGCAGTTTTTGTCATTTTAAATTAGTTTTCGTTCCTTATGTCTCGTTTTTGACGGTGAAAATTATTCGTCAACGAAATTAACACTGATCTCCGCACGGCCGACTCTTTGGCTTGCTCCATGTTGCTTATGCTTCAACTGTTCCAGCATGCGACACAGGTGCTGCTAATGAATGACGTAGGATCTGCTGAGACGGCGGCAACCTATATTTACAGTAACTGGCTGCCACGGAGGAAGAAAAAAAAACAAAAAAAGAGGAAAAAAACTGGATCGGCCCATGGATCTGTTAATTTTCCCGATCCCCGATCCAGCTATTTTTTCAACATCGGGGCCGAGATCCGATCCTAATATCGGATCGGTGCACCCCTAAAGGAGAAATAAGCTACATGTCATCTTAAAGTTTTATTATGTCAGTTTTGTGTTCTGTGCGTGCTGCGTAGGTCTGCAGTGACTGCAATGACTTATTACCTTATAATAAGTGAATAAGTTATAGCTCATATCCTGAATACACTGTTTGAACACACATCGGTCAACACAGCGAAAACACAGACACATAAAGCTTAAGTTCTCGGGTTGGGGTTACATTGGCCAACACAGAACAAGAAGAAACCTTCAAACTTGAGTTATTGGTACTGTAAAAGAGTTTTGTTTAACAAAACCATTTTGTATAACACTGCTGTTATTTTGTTTTAAGCAGAAGATGTTTGGCTTTGGACGCGAAGCGGAGCGGAGGGTCTTGTATCACGCTCAAGGGGCTTATTTCGCGATAACTACCGGCTGCCTGTATATTATCCCGCTTATTACACGGCTACTTGCCACATAAGGGAAAAAAAAAACTGAACATGAATATGAATTTGAAACATTTTATTGGCATATTTGTTTTAAATTAACATTTTCATCCT
>JAUCMU010000013.1:14531583-14550703 GCA_032275025.1 Enteromius treurensis
TCTGAAAACATAACTGACGGTGTGTTCATCAGTTTTGTATAAAAGCATTAGAAAATGCAAGTGCATTTAGCCGCAGCGACGCTTCAGGACAAACAAACACAATGCCCACGGGACGCGCAAGTCTGTCAGCGCACTGGTTTCGTGCAGCTAATACCAATGCGTTCCAAACGGTATGTGAGGATTTTTTGAAGAATTTTTTTTTTGCCATAGGTCACAATTTGTTACACCTTTACTAGGTGATTTTATTTTATCTTTCGCCTTATGTCTGTTTTAAAGACATGTTACAATCGTGATTAAAATCGAAATCCCAATATTGTTCAAGAAAATCGTGAATGGTTTCTTTTGTCCATATCGCACAGCCAGCCCTAATTAAAATGAGTGCTGTCAAACAATTAATCCAGAATAAAAGTTTTTGTTTACATAATATAGTGTTTACTGTGCCTAATTATTACCAACACATAAATACAAACACATGCATGTATATATTTAAGACAAATATGTTATGTTTATATATAATATAAAATTTAAGAATATATAAATGCATATACATTTAAATATGTTTAAAAAATACATTCTGTATTTGTGTGCATATATAAATACACAATAAATGTACTTAGTTCACATACATAAAGAAAGCAAACACTTTATTTTGAATGCGATTAATCGTTTGACAGTACTACATAAAATTTTATATATTTATGCGATGTTAAAGCGAAATCTTCTGCAGAGTCTTTAACGTCACATGATCTTTCAGAAATGATTCTAATATACTGATTTGGAGCTCAATAAACATTTATATTATACATTTTTGGTGGGACCATTTTCCAGGATTCCTTAATTAATATTAACCAGTTGATTATTAGCATGCCTATTACTAACATACAGGCTATTTACTAGTATTCTTAAAAAGGGCATGTTCTGCACAATCATATTCTACATTCCTAATGCCTAAAGTTAACAACTACCTTAATATTAATAAGCAGCAAATTAGGAGTTTATGTAGGCATGGTTAGTTAACTTAATGGTGAGAAATGGACCTAAAAGTATAGTGTAATCTAAGTGTGCCAAAACATTTATCTGACACAATGCATCATGAGAAAATCTTACATCAAAGCACAATTTGAAAAATCCGCAGTGCTGTGGCTGGAAAATCATGTACAGCGTTACAAACCACATCAGATACGTACCTCCTCCACAGCAAAGAGTTTGACAATGTTGACGTGATCGAGTTTCTGCAGCACCTCAAACTCCCTCATCCGAACTTCATACGGCCTGTTGTAGCTCACCAAGTTAAAGACCTTCACGGCAACATGCTCACCTGTTTTCTACAGCAATGCAAATCGTCATGTAGCAAAGCATGACCTGTCTATAATCTGTTTGAGTAATGAACATATTACAAACTGTCATAATGATGCAGTACTTTGTTTCGCGCTTTGTAGACGCTTGCTGTGGCTCCTTGACCAAGAACATCATCCAGAGACCAAAGGTGGTTTGCTGTACTTCCGGTCATTGTGTGAGCAGATGACATGATCCGATCTGTACAAGACAGGAAAACAATCAAAGATTCTCTAAAATAACGTTACATTACCTGTCCTCCACGTTTAAGACACTTTTATTTTCTCAGAAACTATGTTAATATGTGTGTGTCTATCAGTAATGACGTATTAAGAGTTGATACCCGATTTCAGGTAACGTAATATGTAAATCATGTACCTTGTACCTTCAAACAATAGGTTAAGTTGAGTGAAATCAAAATGTAAGAGATTTATTTTTAAGTGCTAAACATAAGGTTTAACTATGCAGTTGTTAAGCAAAACTGACTTACCGGTTTAGAACAACACACGTCGTAAAAGTCACTCACGAGGCGTCAAATAAAATCAATTTCCTTTATATATAACCTGCAAACAAGGAACATACATAAACAACATAAAAAAATAAGCGAATATTATTATGTAAAAACGTTTGAACTGTCCACAGTCTACGCTCTCTGAGGATTTCCCCTCCATATCATCATAACATCATCGCTATCGTCCTCACAACACAAAAAACCCAACCAACCATTTGTGTATTTGATGCCGGCGCATTTTCCACTTTTATCCGAATATGTCAATCCCTGTGTGTCTTCTTGCGGAGTAATTACACCTGCATTCCTCCCGTATGATTTGAGAGAAGCTCGACGGAAAGCCGATGTCACCAATAACTTTCATTTCATTTGTGTCAGGAACTTCCTTGTTCGTTAACGTTAACATACAGTACATCGCGTTTGTGTTAAGGGTACTCGTATATTTTTCTCATATGTTTTCGACTAAAAGTTGAAAACAACAACAACACAAGTTGATATAGTATGTTGTGGGTTGTTATAAAACGTAGTTTATATGCAAACCACTAACTATTTCAGTCCACGTAGCAAGTGACAATGAACTTAAAGATGGACGTCATCGTCCTCTCGTGGACGGAATTTAAAATAGCTAAAAAATGCAGAAGGGCAAGCATAGGTTACGTTTTTCTTAAACAAAAAGAATTTTTGTTCGGCGTCTGTTCAAAAGTGTAACGTAAAACACAAGGAAATAACTTTTATTTAGTCGTGTCGGTTTTCTTTAGGGGGAAAAGATCTCTTCTCAAGTTCTTTCAAAACACAGGCATCTTTTCCTTCTAAACAATTTGTTGTAAAAAATAAACATCTCTGATCCTGCTTCTCTAGAAATGGAATACTATATTGGATTAATTCATTTATATATGTATATTTCATTTTAGTTTTCTTATAAAGTTCATAAGAAATGGGAACTGTATCAGGACAGTCACTTCTAGTTCCATAGAAAGGCCTACAGATATGATGTGAATCACTCGAGTAATCCATAAACAGATGAATGATATCTAAATACTGTATTTGTAATGCCTGGTATGTTGTTTATTTGTTATATATATATATAAAAAAAAGCATGTTTTATTGAAAATGAAAAAGTGATTGGGAAATTGTGAATTGTGACATTTTTATTGCAAATAATCAAATACACAGTCAGCAAGCAAATTTTTTTTTATTTAAAAATGTTTACTACAAGAACTACACATGGAATTATAGAATGTATATTTGAGTGGCATCTACTATTGCTGTAACTGTACAATATTGTACCAAGAGAAAAAGAAAACCACGAACAATTATTATGAAGAAAAAGCATGTACCTCTGTAATGTACACAATTGTATATACAAAGTACATCTGAACACAGGTTTCCTCTGGTAACAGATATCTGAATGGACAACTATAAATAGATCTGACAAGACAATTCATTTTACAGTCTTGTTTCAATTGGACAGGAATTACATTTTAACAATAGTTATGATTACGAGTAAAGAAAGAAAATCACCCTCACTTAATTTGTTCGCAGACATACAATGCAGATTCAAGTGTATTATGATTGATTTCAGTTTACTTTAAATGAAAGAAAACAGTATGTGTGTAAACGGAGGCCTCGGCCAACAGCATACTATAAACATTACACATTAAACACACACCGTGAGTTTCCTGCTGTCGTTTGCATGTCAAAGTCCCGCCCACAAAAGAACTCCAATAAGACCGTTTCCAGTTGCCTTTATGAGGTATCAGGAACAACACACACAGAACACTTCCAATCATTAACACGTGAACAAATGTAACCACCTGCGAAGACGTTTTCAGAACACGACAACACATTCCGAAAGTAACACGCAAAGAAAAGGAGGGGAGAATGCCTCAGTCAAAAACATCTCGGCCTGTCTGTAGATATTTTCCAGGAGTCACAGTCATTGCTTGTAAGGCTTCGAAGTGAAGCAGGCTACTTTTGCATACCACCACAATTTCTATGTCCTAATTTCTATAGGACATTAAGGCCTCGCTTAGGAAAGTACAGACTTGTCCGATCCATTCTGTCGAAGGCATAATCAGGCAGACCTTGTGATGAAGATTGTCAGACTTTTTCAAGAGGCTTTTTGCGCGCTCATCCTTTCGGAGTTGATAAGCAAGCTACGTTTTTGCATGTGTCCCCTGTTTGTATGTTTTAATTCTTTCCCTTTTTTTTTTTTTCTTCTTTTTTTTTTTTTTTTTGCATCGTCAATCTCTAAAAGCTGCTGTTAGGCTGCTAAGATTCAGAATATACATACTGCACTTAAACACACATACTAATACATAGATACCATGATACAGACCCAAAGGCGAGTAATGACCTAGGGAAGATGAAATAAAATGATTTTTCTTTTATCTGTTTCATTTTTATACACGGGCGACGAAGAAAATAGTGTGCTTGCATGACATTCCTCATTTTCCGATCATTTTTTCCAGTTATAATCATGATCATTAAACTTGTACAAAACAATACCCTCTTTTTTTATGTGCCCTCTGATATAATAGTACAATAAAACCACATATTATACTGTTAATAATGCCAGAAGTGCTTTTGAATGTGTTTGTTAGGGAATCCACGTTTGCCATGCAAATATCTTGTGAATCCTCATGCAAAAATGTTCCTATTTCTTTATTTGGTGTGTTTAAGCAGAAACTGTGGATTATGTTAACTGTAAGTACTGATTATTGTATAACAGATTAGTAGAATCTGAAGAAAAAGACCAGGATGTAATGCTGTTGTGTGACAAGGAACCATATCAGGAAAGTTTGTGTGTTCACTGAGATAACCTGATTTAAGATGCATTGAGGGGGAAAATGTGTCCTCAGAAAGCACTTCCACTGCTTGTTTAAATTCAAAGTCTGACACCTTATTTATAAAATCAGTCAAAAAAAACTCCAAAACACTAATTTGGGATTAGAAAAGAGGGATTGTTGATATCTCAATCCAAACTAAAACAGTGTTGTAAAATCACTCCGATATTTCACATGTGTATATTAATTCCACCCACGCGCACACACTCATGCTCAATCACGCAAGCATCCAATATCAGTTTGAGTCTGTTACGTTGTCCACGGTTTTTTAATTATGATCCGAAGAGTCAGTAATAGAGGAAATTACTAAGAAACTGATCACTGATCGAGGCTGTAAACCCTCAGACGGGGCAGGACTTGTCGGTGGGTGGTGGAGGGGGCGGTGGTGTTGGCGGTATGGTGGTGGTTGGGGATCCCATCGCCGGACTGCCCCCTGCCGAACTGCTTTTTGGGAACACCACAGGCTTGGGTTTGGTGGCCGGGGGTTTGTTATCTCTAAAGGTGGAGCCGGAAGCTGATAGACCTGTGGTAGACATTGATGATAGAGGGCTTTTGGGACCTGAGCTTTTGCCAGGCCGGAAGGTGGAGGGCATGTCGCTGGCTGAACTGGCGCTGCGCTGCAGAGGATGCTGGGAGGAGTCGGCCTCACGGAGCAGGCGGGAATGAAGCGGGCTGGAGGGTTCAGACGCTCCTCCGCTCTTCAGCTGCTCTAGAGTGTCAAGCACAATGTCAGGAGCGTGTTTGACGTTGCTCTGTCTCTCCAGCTCTCGCAGCTCACTTAGAGCTGTGTTCATAGTCGCCTCAATGTCCTGAAAGAAAGATTGAAATGAAGAAAATGTGAATATCATATAAAATTATCATTTATAAAGCATTATTGAATTATTTTATGTTTTTATTACTTATCTGTTTATCTAATACAAATTATTTATTTATATACTGTAAAAAAAAATGCAGAATTTTCAGCATCAAAAATTTTAAATGTCACATTTTGTTTTTTTCAGGACAGTGTTTATTAAAAATAAAAAAATACTTTTTTTTTTACACAACTATTCAAAATACATTTATTTAACAAGGATGTATTACATTTATGTAAAAAAGTGATAGTAAAAAATTTAAATTTTGAATAAATGCTGTTCATCAAAGAATAAAAAAATTCCAAAAACTATATTATTTCACAATGTGTTTTTTTTAATAAAATAATTACAGCCTTGATGAGCAAAATACATGCTTCATAAAAAATGTATAAATAAATAGCTAAATAAAACAAATGTACCCAAACTTTTGAACAGCAGTGTATGAGTTATTTTTTTTATTTTTGTAGCTGCTGTTGCAAGTACATTAAATGTCATCTGGCTTTTTTTCAGTTTGATGGAATTTAGCGCCACTCTGCAGCACTTTACTCCTTTTCAAAAAGACAACATCCGTAGCTTTGGCTTTAGCTGAGGTCATCCGTTCTGAGATGTCCACACTCATAAAGACTGGACTGCAGAACTCCAACTCAATTACACCCAGCCACAGCCGGGATCGATTCTGGACCTCTATCCAGCCGTGAAATTACAGCTCAAAGATAAATAGGATGGTCTACAAAACACAGACACTCCTCTGGAGAACTCGGCACTACTTTTCAGAGAGGAAAATAGATTTTCTGCTTACACGTGTGTCATTCATATTCACCCTAAGTTTGTATGAAAACGTACAGGGTCTGAATTTAAATAACACTTTTAAAGTAATCAAAGCTGTGCCATGCTGAATTACATTTATTTGCGGTACCTGTGAGCTGTGCTCCACCTGAGCGATGACCTCTGGGTCCAGTGGTCTGTGATTGCTAAAACTCTTGGATCTCCCAGCAGGCGTGGACTTACGGAGCTGGGGACCTTCCACCTTTGTCTTCAGAGAGGAGTGTCGGGTGACGGAGTTTAGGATGCTGTGAGCACTGACCGGTCGCTTGTCTGTCCCTTCCTTAGCCAGTCCACTTGCAGGCATGGAGGAGGTCTTTAAACCCCCTGTTGCTCCGGATGAGCCCTCACCTAGTCCCTCCACTTGTCGGATTGTTCTTCGGATACTGGGCGCTTCTGGTCGTTTCCTCAGCCTAAGATGAATAAAGTGTAGGCAAAATTATGTGATAATCAACATTAGTTCATTTTTTTGTTTACACACACACAGTACATACATTTTATATGTGTGTATATATATATATATATATATATATTGACATAACTAACACATAACTGTGTGCTATAGAGTGACATATCAAAAATATAGGGAAAAAACAACATACAAATAACATGAGAAACATGTATCTATTTATAGAGTTACAAAGGGCATGCAAGAGGTTTCTCTTCAAGGTTATTGATTTATTGATTTTTTGCTGTCTTACCAAATATATATATATATATATATATATACACACATACATACATACATTTTTTTATACCAGATAAACTGTAAACTTACTTGTTGAGGTTAGCTAAGTAGATATCAGCTACATGTCCTCCAATGGGTGAGCTGGCACTGGCTCTGGTGGACACTTTCTCTTCAAGAGCATCATGGGAAGCCTCTATATCAGCTTTGGGACTTCCTCTGCCTGCATAGCCATCCGGCCTATCACACAAAATCACAAACGCCTCTAAAATTCACATACACTATGGGTGGTCTTACAGACAGTTAATCAGTAATTACCTGTAGGACACTGAATGACTGGTTAAACAAGCAGTTATGATAGATATCACTAATACAAGTCAATAAACCAGACAGCTTACATGTCTTGCACTACTATGTACTGGTGCGGCACCAGTCCCTCAGTGCCGTTGTGGCGACCCTCCCACCAATCCTCAGAAGCACGGTGGTACAGCAGCAAAGACGCTCCCTTCTTAAAGGAAAGCTCACGATTGGTGCGTCCAGAGTAGTCAAAACGTGCGATGGCCTCAATGGGGTCAGACTCTGAAACGTTCAAGGACCCTGACTTTACTATTTAGAGAAATGATAGACGGGGAAAGGCAAAGAGAGAGAGGACAGAAAGGGGAGAGAGTGCGAAAAGAGGAAGAGCACAAGGAAAAGAGGAAGGGTTACTGCACAGGAAGCCAGGCAGGTTAGAGCACATTTATCATAACAGGTTGGCGCTGCAAAAGGGGTGCATGGACAAAAGAGGGCGTGAAATAGGAGCTTCCATGATAGTGAGCCGACTGCTGCAGACGGCAACTGTGTGCCTTTATGAAAAATTTGTGCGCTTGTTAGTACGGCCTTTTGAATGGCATCTGGGCTCACCATCATCGCTGTTGTGGATTTCAGAGGGAGCGTCAGGTGCAGGTTCATCCACTAGGGGGGGCTCAATGTGTGGATTATCACTGTTGAATAGACCACAAGAAACATGTTTCAGTGAAAACCTCAATTAGACAGTAGATATGACAACGTTTTAACAACTTTTAAACACAGTGTGAAAATAAAGATACGCAAATAAATTAAAAAAAGGTGCACCAACAACAAAGTTTGACTAAAAGCACTTGAGCCATTTTTAAAAGCTCATAATCTTATTAAATTGTACTATTTGTATAGATACATCCACTATTTCCCCCCATAAAAACCCCTATAATTTTTTTGTACATGTAGATGTATAAAGACTGCTATAGTAATAATGAGAAGGAAAAAGCAGAAGAAGGAAAGCTGAAATAAGTTATGCTTCTCTCTGTCTTACTCTCCAGGCCTGAAATAGAGTGAAAATGCTTCTTTGAAGCAAAACAGGAAGCCGAGCTCAGATACGAGGATCAAAGCTGGACTTTCCTGTTGCCTCTTGACTCTAAACTGAACCTGCGCTCACTCAACTCAACTCTAGCACAGAATCTACTGTGACCATAAAACACAGTACTAAAGCAGGTCGGGAGGGCCTCAGTGCTGATAACAACTCTGTTATGCCATTTACAGGCCAGGAAACCCTCTAATACCCTAATATTAATTTAGTAAAATATCCAGCTGTACAACCTGATCTTCTATTGAGCACTCAAGCAAAAACACTGCCTAATTTACCGCCATCACTCTACCAATAAAAGCCGCTCTCTCGTAACATATGCTGGAGGAAATTTAAGCTCTGTAGAGCGAAAGTACAGTGCTCTGCCCAGCTGGAATATCTCTCACTAAGACCATCCCAGGTTATTACATAGACAGTTGGCAAGCATGAAGCCTGGGCTAATGAAAAGCTTAGTTTCATTAGAAAGCAGCTTTAGACAGAAGGAACTTGAGGGTAATGACTGTATAATATACTAATCTCTGCCTGGTGTGTGTGTAGGGAGATGCTGTCGGAGAGGTTTGGCAAAGTACATGTTCATCACAGTTTCTGTGAATCTTTAAAATGACAGACCGGCCTCATTGAGCAGTTCGTTTGGCCGAAGAAGATCCTGTGATCCTCCTGTCACTTCATCTGAGAGACAGAGTGGAGCTTTGATCTGGGCTATTAAGGTAAAACGATCCATGTGGCTTCTTCACCCATGAGCAGATGAGTTTGTGTTCAGGGAGGTCAGAAGCTGCTGTGATTTTTAATGTCTTCCCCAGAGACGCTCTGCTTTAGCATTTCACAGACTCTGTCAAAAACAGTCTGGCTCATTTTTTTCAAACTGTCAAAGCAAAAGTTTTTTTTTTTTTTTTTTACCACACACACACACACACGTTGGTTTTTGTGATTTATGGGGACTCTCCATAGGCGTAATGGTGTTTATACTGTACAAACTGTTAGTGGTATTGCCCAACACTGACCCTACACCTAATTAAAAATGTAATTAAAAAATAAAAATACAGGAAAAAAAAAAAAGGTAATATTGTGAAATCTCATTGTAGCACCTAATACTGATTTTCTGTTTTAATATACTTTAAGAATTTATTTGTGTAACTGTAACACCGTTCTGTAACCCCGCTGAATTAGATTCATAGTGTCGAAGCTGTTGTGCTGCTTCATATTGTTTTTTGGAACGTGGAAATCTTTTCTAACAATATAAGTCTTTACCATGGTTTATTATTTATTTGACACATCCCTCATGAATAAAAGTATTAATTTCGTAAAAAAAAAAAAAAAAAAAAAAGTACTGTCTTCAAACTTTTAAATAGCATTGTAACACAAAACGTATTATTTTTTTTTTTTTTTAAATAAATGCTGTTCTTTTTAACTTTTTTATTATTCAAAGAATCCTAAAAAAATCTCACAGGTTCCCAAAAAGTATAAAGCAGCACAACAGTTTCCAACATAAAGTATATTAAAATAGAAAACAGGTTATTTTATATATTTTGATTAGCATACAAATCTAAAAAAAAAAAACATATTGATCCCAAACTTCTGCCTGGCAGTAGTGCTATTAATAACATCCAAAACAAAAAAAAAAAAAGAAAAAAAAAAGAAAGAAAAGTTTTTGTTTACACATATACAGCATATATTTAAAAAAATATTTACATGTATTTACATATTGTTATATTATATTTATATATTAATTATATTATATATAAACATAATTTGTTTACCGAATTTGTGTTTTTCATATATACATAATAAATATACACAGTATATATATATATATATATATAAATTGTGAGATGAACTAAAATAATTTCTTCTTTTTTATTTCGGAGTGAATTATGACATTTTTTAGATAATTTATGATTTTATATTAGACTGCTCAAATGCATCTTGTCATCAGATTTAAGGCTATAAAGATGCAAATGAATCAATCAATAGGTCAGAAAGGTAAGAACAGTATGAACAGTAATTCCTACTAAAGCAGAAACTGAACATGCAATGTCTTAACTACAGTACGTCGTACCTAAAGCCTCAAGAAGCTGAAACAAGACTGACTAAACCATGAGCTAAAAATGCATATCTCACCAGCTCAAAGCCAAACAAGCCCATGCCCAAAAACCACATGAAAAAGAGCTTGCATCTCATAAACAAACCTGACTTGGACCTGGTCAGTTTCTTTTCACAATGACACAGCAATCTGAAGTCATTTCCTCTATCACATCCAGAACAGTTATTAAAACGATGCAGGAGGGCATTTCATTAGTACTTGGCCTTGAGCGGAGGAGGATAACCCCATTTTTAATTTAAAACACGGACCTCATGATGGTGTTTTTTGAGTTTGGCTGCCTGCCACCGGTCTTGTTGCTTTCACTGTGACATCTTTTGGGAGTCATGTGCTGATAGCCGGAAAAGTATTTGTGGTCTCAACCACTGAACTGAAGGCTTAAATGAGCGTAAAATACGTTGGAACTTAAAAAGTAACTTACTGCCTGTAGAGTTCTGTAGGTCTTTATAATGTCTCTTTATCTTTATAATGCTCAGTCCATCATGTCTGACTGGTTCTGCATTAAATCAAGCTCATCTGATCAACTCATTTCTGGTTTTGTGGTTCGGCAAAGCAGCTGCTTCAATAAAATGTGGGGCCAGCATTCACTGCCCATAAATTTTGCCAAGATTATGTGATTCATTTTCATCCTTTCTTCTCTTTTTTCTAACTAAATTCACTCTAGACTCACCAGTATTCCTCAGCGGCTCCTCCGCAGTCGTAGATGGGCCCTTCTAGCTCACGGGGCCCTGGAAAGATGGTTTCGTGATGGATGATGATGGTTTTGATGAGCTCGTTCACATGTGCCTGGCAGGAGACTTGGTCGTGGCCCTCAGGCACAGACATGAGTGTGGGGCCAAAGCAGATAGCCAGGTTGTAGGGGTCCATCATGTTGTCATCACTGTACTGGGACAGACTAGTTAAAAGTGAAAGGAAAAATAAGAGTCAAAATTAAAACCCCCCAAAAATGAATATGTAAAGCCCACTCATTTAACACTTCTTGGTGCCTTATTTGTTCCTGTTTGCAATAGCGCTACTGTGATGTAACATGGTGTAGTATTGCTGTACTGAGCAACAATACTGTCATGTGACACTATGCTCAGCTCACACACTCTGATAATAATTGCTTTGAATGATTATACATTATTTAGATAATTAAAAAAATATATAACATTTTAACTTTCAATAAAAGTGCTTTTCAATGAAAGTCTATATTTTTTATTCATATTTAAAATTGCAGGCATTTTTTTTTACATTACTTTAATTAAGTCCTTAAAAATATTACATAATTATTTAAATGCATTTTCAGTTTTGGTAATTAATATACATTTTCTTTATTGTCAATTTTTATGTTTAATATTGCTGTGATATTACTTTCAAAATTTTTATTTATTTGAATTTTAAGTTAATATTTTAGTAACAAGAACCTATTTGCATGTATACTGTTCTCTTATATTGTTAACGGTTACATGTAAATAAACAAATAAAAATCTATAGTTGCAAGCAGCGATGACATCAGGAGAACAGTGCTAGAAACATGCATTTACAGTAACCCACTAGCAGTTTGGATTCAAGGAATACACCAATTAAAGGGTTAATCCAGAATATAAAGTGTCAAACACACACACACACACACACACACACACATAGAACAATATATACAACTTTAGTAGCACTTTACAATAAAGCACTTATGAGCTTTTGCCAGTGTCTAACTTTCATTAATACTGATATGTGTATTGAGTTCCATGTAATTGGAAGCATGTTATCCGCCTCAAAAACAATGTTATAGTTTGACACGTTGCCATGGCAACAGCATTTACAGTATTGATATTCCATCAAAAGTTTTACATCAGCCATATTTTGTCATTTATTTTATACATATTATACTGATGAAGTTTGAAGCAAATCGAGTAAAAATAAGGTGCGGAATTCAAAGCATTCTGAAAACGACACACTTCCTGATGCCAGTTCGTGGCGCTATAACTTTGACTCCTAATAGTCACATATATGTGATCGGCATCAAACAGCGAACAAACCCAGGTCCCAGCCTCTGCGGCGTCCTGATGACTGCAGATTCCAAGGTGTGTGCCAATTTTCAAAAGTTTTTGAGCATTTAAGGCCCCCAAAAGGCTCAGAATAGTCGAGGGAAAAGTGCCTAGTGGTTCGGGCCATAAAAATTATAAAAAATAAAAAAAAAGATAAAAAAAGCTCTTCTAAATATCCACTAAAAACAGCAAATCATTAAATTGTTCCCACAATCCCTCACACACATCACAAAATATTTTGTAACCTTTGAAGTAAAGTGTTGGATCTTGATTGGTTTTATTTTAGGAATATATATATAAACCCAAGTTTGGGAAACCCTGACTTACTGTACATCGAAAATTTACTGAGAAAAGCCTATATTTTGACAATTATGTTTCTTCTTGCTGTTTTGGATGTTGTGTCAAGTTAAAAAGAAATTCAAACTCCCTTCTTGACACTGCATAATAAAGTCCTAAAAAAATTCTAAATAAATACTATACTACAACAAAAAAGCTTACAAAATAGTCATACTATCCAGAAACATGTTCAAATAATCCCTGATCACATGACTGTTCTCACGGAGAGACAAGCCCCTGCTGTACTAATATGAAAAACAGATTGAGTTCCAGGCTGAATCTCTATCTACACTTCCTCACAACAGCTCATTTATCATGAGCCCAAGCCAGCTTTCTCCCATTTATGTGCGTCTGTGAGACTGCTCTGAATAGTTACACCTTTTTATTTGTTCCTTTCGTACTCCACAATATGACCACTTCATTTGATTACTGAAAACTTGGATGTGTCCAAAATGCTGGGAGAGGTGTCCTTAACCGTAAGTGTTTGTGGGGTAACGGGGGGTTGGGATAAAAGCAGTAGAGGCTCCAAACCAGATTTATGAGCACCGGCGTCCTGCCCAGACAATTCCAAGTGCATAAGAGCGTCAAATGACCTATCTCTCTTTGACTGCTTTGCCATCTAAAGGAGCTTTCTTGATGTGTGTCTACCTACAAACGGTGCACATGATTGGCTGTAACGCAGGCTAGAGCGCATTAGAGAGAGGTGCAGTTCTTCAGACACCTATTCTGGCACCTCCACTGACTTTTATAGCGGAGGAAAGATCTATCGGCCGTAGAGCAAACAGAGAAGCCATTCACCCAGGGCTACAGACGTTCAGCATGGGAGCACTAATGGTGGTTTGATCGCGACACCATATTTCAGCACACATTTGCTTCCCCCTTTTGGCTGTGATACAAGGGCTGGAAAGGGTTCAGATGCTTTAGGAAAATCAGACCTTCACAACGGCGGCCTGGAGTAGAAACTGAGATCGTGTTGTGGTCTGGAGGGTCTTTCAAAAGGACCACAGGGTGGAAAAAAACAGGAAGAACAAGAGGCAGAGTGCTTGTAGCCCTCAGCTGAGGTTGGGTATAGGCCAATCTTCTCATTTTGGTAGAATATTTAAATTAGTAGTAAAAAGGTCTTGTAAAATGGTAAGTTTAGATTATACATAAGCTCTTTGTATGCTGGTTGAAGGTTAGCTGTAATAAATCATGTTAAATTGGCGCTGGTTTAAAGGAATCGCTCACTCAAATAATTCTGTCATCATTTACTCGCCCTCATGTTGCTCCAAACCCCTAACTTTCTTTTTATCCCTTTATCCACTGAAAATCTCATATTGTATTTTCAGGGATGCAAACTCATCAGGGGGAAAAAATGAAATAAATTGACAAACTGACATATGTTCTTTGCTTTCGAACGTTGAACCATACAGCTTTTTTGCCAGGAAAAAAAAACAAGCCATATGGAGCACATTTCATTTAATTAAAGGAGTTTTTTTGTCATTTCCTTTTGATGAAGGAAAGGAGCACCTGGGACATTCTGCAAAACGTCTACATTTTTGTTCCCTGGATATCAGAAAGTGATACGGGGTTGGAAGGACATACGTGGGAGTAAATGATTGGGACAGACGAAATGACAGAAAAACAAAAGAACCGAATGACTTTGGGGGGGAAATTAATTCCAGACCAGCTCTGATTGGTGGAACTTACTGGTTGAGGAAAGCGAACAGGTATCGCATGATAACCAGGGTGTTGCTGGGTAGAGACAGCAGGACTTTGTGGATGTGGACAGCTCTGTCCTGGAGGTTCTCCATGGCTGGAAACAACAACATGAACAAGAAGCGAGTTTATTTAGGACAAAAGCTCCTCTATTGTCTTATCTGGTCTGCAGTGCGCACGTGTACAGTGGGTGTAGAAAATAATCGGACACTCACAGACACAGGACATTAGGTCATGGAAGACTTCCTTCGGAAAGAGGGCGTTCTCCAGGCCTCTGAAGTAGAGCTTCAACACTCCAGCGATGGAGTCCATTTCGTGATCGTTTTGGTCCCCAGCCAGCGGGTCCTCACCTGAGATGCAAGAAAGTAAAAAAAAACTATAAGAATGCAGACTTTATTTGAAATATATAACGGAAGGCTCAGCATGAGACAGTCTAGAGGGACTAACCTCTTTCAAAGGCGTTCTTAATATCATTGACTTCCACTTGGGAGCCAGACACCCTGAATATGCCCTCATGATGGAGACCTGTAGACACAGACATGACGTTATGGACAAAGAATGGACAGGAAGTGTCGGGCTAGATTATTCTGGCACTTGAAGTGTTTGTACTACTGGTCTACTGGTAAGCTGGGTCTACTAAATCTTCAGCATCATAGCAAAAAATTTATAAAAAAAAATATATATATAATTTTATGAATAATTTTCAATTGTATGATAAAAGACTAAATGTAAAGACTAAAATAAAAAAATAAAAAAATTATGATCATAATAACAATAATAAACACTAAAAATATACACTATAATTAGTTTAAAGAACATTTTTAAAAATGTAAAATAAATAAATAATACTCCACAAACAGTGGATAGTGCTAAAGCAATAGAAGTGGTGTGTACTGTATGATAGAAAAAAATAAATGAAGCAGAACAGAACACTTTGTTCATTTCATCAGGGAAAGTCTAGAGAGCAGCACAGCAATTGTGCCTTTGGCAAGAAAAGGAAAAAGAGAGAGAGAAAGCTCACCGTGTCGACTGATGAAGCGAATACAACTCTCCACCATCAGGGGAATGATCTGCCTGGACTCCTAAAAGAAGGAAAAGAAGATAGAAAACAAAATATGAAGGAGAAAATATGCAGGTCTGTTCAGATGGTTCAGGGGGGGGTACTCTGGACATTTTGCAGCACAGGAAACCTTTCTGAACAAGGGGCTCTGTTTCTCTGCAGAGTACTTAAATAATAATAATATTTGCAAAGGGAGGCAGGCATCAGACAGAATTTAGGAGGGATGAAAAAGCAGCACAGTTTGAGCCATGGGGGAATAGGGCAATGGTTGCTAGGAGACAGATTCTCTCCACAGATTCCTTTTGTTTATTTGGGTGAGCAGGAAAAGGCTAAGTAAAGTAGAATTTGGGCAACATCTAGCCTGAACTTTACTGCTCAGAGTCCAGCACACAACATTTTTAAACATACTTACAGGGTTAAAAAGCATAAATTGTATTTTCTTATGTTTCTCTTATTGTTTTTCTTCCAGTCACAGAAGACTGTTCTTAAATCATTATCCCTCACTAGAGGGCGACATGTACATTGGGGTGGTAAAATGAGGTTCTGCGGTGGGTCCTTTTCTTTGTTTGCCCATACTGTAGGGTGGTAAACCCCTGTAGGGTTTAGGTTGTAGGACGTGCAAACTAAATTTATCTCACTGGCCCATTTTACAAATTTATCCCACTGCCACATGCACAATGATTGCAGGGTACCACTGCTTTATTACTGGTATATTACATATCCTAAAGAGACATGCACTGAGTACCAATTTATGGCCATAAATAGTAATCACATCACACGCCACATGTAAGTAGGGTTGAGAGTGTTCAAATGTGATTCACATAGTCTCGTTTCAATTCCAGAACCATTTTCAAAGCATTTTTCTGTCATTTTTCAACCTTACTGACAAATTCTGTGCAAAGATTCTGCATAAAAGCATTCATAGGAATAGAATATTTATCAGGAGAGCGACTTCACTAAACTCTGATGTCCTTTCTAATAATAATAATAATAGTAAATTAAAATAAATAAATAGTATGAATAATATTTATTAAATGAATAAACAGTTTTAATTCTATTTATTTATATTAATATTAATTTATTTTATGTTTATTTTCTTATTTTAGACAAATTATTTTAGTATTTATTTAATTTAATTATATTATTAATAAAACTGAAAGGGAAAGATTCAAAAGCACTGTCTCCATATAAACAGTTGCTTTCATTCTAGCTAAAAAAATAACTTATATATATATTTATATATATATATCTATCTATATATATCTATATATATATATTAAATAAAATGCCCGGCAGAATGAGCATAAACAAAATCACACAAACAATGCATGACATAAATAAATAATTAATTACATCAATATAAATAACTCCATGCACACATATACTACTGTAATGCTTTGTCCTGCATATTGATTTCAATAAGAGGAACTGATTATGATCTTTAGAGAACTGATTGAGTCAGTTCTACCAGTGACTGGTGAAAATTACCTGTTTCCGAACAGTGGAGTTCCTCCGTCCGCTGATGGACACATGCAAGAGAGAGGTGGAAAGAAAAAGAAAAAAAGCTCTGTCATTACGATGGATCATTTTCCCTCAAACTGCTCTAATTTGCCTGTGGCCATTAGACCAGTAGAAATCTCCCTCCAGAGATAAGTCCTATTTTAATACACTGTTCTTAAACACACACAGGCAGGCTTTCAGTAGTGTTTGTTATGAAAGCACTTGTTTGGTCTCTTCCTTGAACTCTTGTTTAAAGGTCCATTCCCATTTCCGTACTCCATTATAACTGTAGAGTAAATCACCTACCGCTGGCCTCAATAAATAAATCAGCAGATGTGAATAAAAGATGAATATGTCTAGACAAGATATTCATCTATAAATGGCCCTGAGACATCTGCATGTGTGCTAAATTAATTCAGGAGGGTGTTAATGTTTGCGTCTTGTTTGGTTTTGTTGGTGTTCCCACAGCACTCACCTGGCAGGGCAGTAGTCTGTCTTCTGACCTGAATGGAGAGATACGGGGAGAAAAAAAAAGGAAAAAAAGAGAGAAAACAGTTAGACTGAGGCTGGATGTGTGAGGAAGAGGCCACAGCTGGACACAGTTTCCTTTTGGGAATATAACACTCGTCCCGCTTCTTGTCTGTCACGAGGATCTTCCTGTGGGATGTGACCCCAAAAGCTGGATTTACTAAAGCATTTTGATCTTAAAATCTGTTTTTGTCATTAGATTTAATAAGAAAGGCCGCTTGCGAATATCTCAGGTGTTTCCAATTTGCTCAACAAATTACGTCAATTTGAAATCAATCCAAATCCCAGAAGAAAAATGATGAAGGTGCTTTGAAGAAAAAGAAAGTGGTGTTTATCCAAGCAGAACTAAAGTCTATTATCAGTATTGATTAATACTGGATATTTAATACAACATGCCTTTCCTATCATTTTTACAGTCAGACGACATTTGCCGTTATCTAATGCTTATTTAAAGTTAATATAATTTACATTTTTTTTATGCTGTACATTATAATGAGCATATTAGAAAGACATCTGAATGGTCATGTGACACTGAAGACTTGAGTAATAGAGTAGAAAGTTCTACAGATCGTATCAGCTGGCATCCTTATTTCACTACAGACTAATCAACACAATTGCTCTCTCCATCACACATAATTGTGTCTTCGTTATCCTCGGTGCCATCAGTTTGATTCTGAGTTTCACTTATGTTCACTGGCAGTCCTGACTGACTTGCTGAAAGTACTGTTCGGTCTGGAACGTGGGAGGAACATAAGAGTGAAAAACCCTCCAGGAAATCCCCACTGTGCACTTTTCTTTCTAACACAGACAATTTCTTTTCTGTTTTGTAGCATGGCACATGACCTTTGACCTACAACATTCAGGACTGCCTATGAGTGAGTGGATAAGATCATGCTCTGGTCCAGACGACAGCAGAACAGAGAGGCACTGCGCTGTTAGTGTTTTATGCTCTGATGAGACTGATGACATCTGTACCATCCTCAAGCTTACACATACACAGTCAACTCAGTACCCTCTCTGCCTGACACTGCAACATCCCACACACGCATATAAACCCTAACCCTACACATAAAAAAATCTACTGTATATCTATATCTACATTTAAATATATACTCTACCGTTCAAAATTTGGCGTCAGTAAGATATTTAATGGTTTTTAAAGATGTTTCTTCAGCTCATCAAGGCTGCATATATTAGATTAAAATCCAGAAAAAAAAAATAATATTGTGAAATATTCTATTTGAATATATTTGAAAATGTAATTTTTTCCTGTGATACAAAGCATTATTCCAGTCTTCAGTGTCACATGATCCTTTCAGAAATCATTCTAATGTATATATATTAGGGGTGTAACGATGCGCGTAATCATATTGAACCGTTCGGTAAAAGGCTTTCGGTTCGGTATGCATACGAACCGAACGATTCAGAAAAAAAAAAGAAAG
>JAUCMU010000013.1:14565168-14598185 GCA_032275025.1 Enteromius treurensis
CTAGACTGTTACGAAACAGTCTGCGTTGTGTTGGATTGTGACCGTTTTTCAGTCGTCTTTTGCAAACACTTGATTTACATAAGAAGTAGGGTTAGTTTGAGTTAGGGTTAGTTAATGGTGTTTGAGACTCACCAGCATGTTATGTACATGCACTGAACTGTTATTATTCAACCATGCCAAAGTAAACTCAGTTTTTCATTCTATGGCACCTTTAAAGCATCTCAAGGACAGGTCATATGAGAGTGAGATGTTCTTCTCTTCGCCAAAGAGGACAGAGTCTGTTGATGGGAGACAATGCTGTTCTTTGAGCGTCTGATGGTCTGATCAGAAACAGCTTTTCACTTGCTGAGCTGTAATCTTCATGCAGGTAGCAGAGCAGTGCAGAAATGCTTGTTTTTAAAAGGTACATGACAAATAAAGCCTGTTCCCTTTCAGTCAGTCATTTTGACGTCAGGTCAATGACTGACCTCATGGGTATCGCCTAGGAGACCAATCCGCTCTGATCTTAGAAAACAAGCCAATTGGGATTGGCCAGTGAGAGTGCAATGTATCCATTCACCATTTAGAATCGGGCCGTGACTCCCAACTGCGCTCCACCCTAGAGCATTTATTTCCAGAGGTTCATGAGGAGCTCACTAAATCGTGGAAAGCCACGGTTACATCCAGCACGCAACTGAGCTCCTCCCTCATCACCACCCTCGATGGTGGAGCGGCCAGGGGGTACGTGGAGATTCCTCAGGCAGAGCGTGCAGTTACGGTGCACTTGTGCCTGCAAAACGCCGTCACCTGGTGGAATCGCTTGTTTGTTGACTGGTGCTCCTCTCATCATGAGGATCCCCAGAGATGCTTGGTCGCTGTGCTCCTTACCTTCCGACAGGAGAAGATGGAACAAAGGCTGTCCCCTACCACCTTAAAGGTCTATGTTGCTGCTATCGCTGCTTATCACGATGCAGTGGATGGACTTTTTTCTTAGGGGTGCGAAAAAGTTGAATCCAACCAGACCGCACCTTATCCCTTCTTGGGACCTTGCCATCATCCTATCGGGACTACAGAAGGCCCTTCGAGCCGCTGGACTCAGTTGAGCTGAAGAAAACTTCACACCTTACAGTGCTCGCCTCCATGAAGAGGATGAGAGACCTGCATCCATTCTTGGTCAACGAGTTGTGCCTAGAATTCGGTCCGGTCTACTCTCAGGTTATCCTGAGACCCAGACCTGGTGATATGCCCAAAGTTCCCTGCATGACCTTTCTGGGATCAGGTGGTGAGCTTACAAGCACTACCTTTGGAGGAGGCGGACCCAACCCCTAAGATGCTGTGTCCTGGGAAGGGAGAGGAATGGGAAGGTGTCGGATTGCTGCGCTATTCCTCTGGGATCTGAGTGCTTTCCTTCAGGGGCAGTCGTGGCCTAATGGGTAGGGGGTTGGACTTGAACTTAAAGGTCACGGGTTTGAGACCCAGGTCCCGCACACAAAGCAATAACTGTGGATGGGTTAAATGCAGAGCACAAATTCCAAGTATGGGTCACTCTTTGCCTTTACTTTGCCGACAGAGGGGCATCCTTCACTCTCCTCTGCCATGGTATTTGGTTCCGCTGCTTCTTCACGCCCTGTTCCCTTGGTTATGGTCCATTTCCTGTTTATTGCCACCCGCTATGCTCCGTCCCCAACTTGTTTATCCAGGCCTCTAATCGGTCCTGTTCATGCAGCCTGACCTTTTGGCTGAGCGGCCCTTTCATGGTGCAGACTGGGTTGTGGTGCTTTTCATAGGGTCCCCATGACGTCAGTCATTGGCGTAACACCAAAGTGACTGACTGAAAGGGAACTCTTATTCCCTGAAGGAGGGAACGCAGACGTTACGTCCCTCGTGTCACAAACCTGAAGCCTGCGCTGAGGGGCCGGTTACAATCGGCACATAAAGTCCCTTTTCCCTCCTTCAGGGAACAAGAATTACATATGTAACCAAGACCCTTTCATCTCCATGTGCAGAATAAGCATTTGACAACTCGATGCCATTCTTATTATGCAGCACAACTTTCAAAAAAATATACTTGAATTGTGATAGTTTGCCCCCCACCCGGAAGCCGTGTTGTCGCAGCGTAGGCGAACAAAAGGGGCATGAAGAAACGTCTGGAGGGGGCAACCAGGACGAGGAACAGAGTCCAGGGTGGTGACGACGGAGGGAGGAGCCAGGGAGGAAACAGGAGGGATCCGGAGCATGAGTAATCCGGCGAGACCCAGAACCCATCCATAACGTAGACCTAGTGATGAGCCAGAGGTGAAGACGGAGATCCGATGATCCAGGCAGACGCAGAGAATCAGGAGGGCCAAGTCAGAGCAAATGACGCCGGCGACTGACGCGGAGACGTGGATCCGGAAAGCCGTGGTGGAGCCGGAGCGACAGAAGAATGAGGCGGAACTGGAGGGAGGGAGGTGCCTGACAACGCCGGCAGGGTGGAGGGACGAGGCGGAGTCCGGGACTCTGGTGGATTCTCATGCCATTATGCCGATGGAAGCTGGCAAACCCGTGGTTAGGCCAGCACGCAGATGGTGGGCTGAGGGTGAGCAACGGGGCTGACTGATGACAGGGGTGGCATGGGCATAACTGGGTGGGACGGTGTTTTTTTTTTAAATTTTGTGCCAGGTGCAATCACTGGAGGGCGCTCTCAAAGGGCAGGTGTTGTAGTCTTTTGGTCTAACCGCTCCTCCTCTGATTTCCCCAGACCAACCAGCTCACCCTCAGCCATGGTGCGGTGGGCTCCACTCCACACTCTCGCTCTCTCCTGTGGCGAGCTCACTCTCCGGCTCTCTCACCTGGTCTGTCGTCACAGTTCCAGGCTCTGTAGTGCACCTCAGCTCTGTCCGTCCGTTTGCGATGGCTTGTCGCTAGCGTCGGGCTCTGCTGTGGTGTCAGCGGTGGGCTCAGGACAGAGACCTGCAGTCCCGCGGGACCCAACGCACCGAGTGCGGCGCGGGACAAGATTTGATGGGGGAATGCGGGCGTGGGCGGTAAGGTCCTCATATTAGTGCGGGTTGCGGGAGAATATAATTATTCACGGGACTCCGCAAGATGGATTTATCTTAAAATTAATTTAATAAAAACAATTATTATGTTATTTATCTACTGCACAAAAAGCAACAAGAACGAATAAAGTGAAATTAATTAACAGGCGCGAGTACGGAAGCGAATTCTCGCGTGGTTCATGCACGGAACTATAGACCCACAACGAGGCACAATGCCTGAAGAGCATGACACAGATGGAAGCTAAATTGTACTTGTTTTTTCTACATTGCTGAAGGAATAACTTTAAAAAGGCGAACGCACATTCTGAAGCAGTATTAGGCCAAATGCTTTTCTGTTTGACCACTTCAGAAATCGACGTTTGTAATGATTTTGTTTCATTGCAAAATTATCAGCCTATTTCTAACTGTATTTATGTTCTGAAAAGCTCCTCGTTCGTGTCCATGTTTATCATTCCATTTAATTAAACTCAAATAAAATGAAACATATGTGTTTATTTTCCATTTCTTTTTTTATTTATATTCAAAAGGGAAGCAAGTGAAAGAAATAACTGAGTAGCGGGAAGAAGCGGTGAAAATAAAACTACTAATATGGTTTACCAGCGGGCTTTTGCGGGCAGGAGCGGGACAAAACTTGGATACTGTGGACAGGAGCGGGAGAAAATAATATACATATATTTGCAGGACGGGGCGGGGGTGGGACATAATCTTGCGGGAGCGGGACTGAAAAATCCGCGCAGGAATCTAATTTGAACAGGGCAAAACAATCGTTCGGTAACAACGATCAGTACATTTGTAGCCGCGGAATGAAATAAATGCTAAATGTTATTGAGCCCTCCTAGCAAAGAACTGAAAGATTGTGACCTTCTTTAGCTGAAGCACAACAGCGGCCCGTGTGTTGAAGACACAATCTGTGCTGTCTGAAGAAAATGTGGACACTCAAAATAATCTTAAAAAATAAATAAATAAAACTTAATTTATTGAAACAGTTCCATTTAAAAACAAAATTGTTCTTTTCTTTCTATTAGTTTATAACTACTACAACATTACATTTATTATATTTAAAGGAGCATTTGGTTGTGGTTATAAAGGAGGTTTTGTTTTATTTGCTGCTAAGAAGAAACCCCAGAAGATATGTGAGGTATAGCTCCAATGTTGTTAAAAAAAAAAAAAAAAAAAAAAAAAAAAACACAAGATCATACTTTTATGTTAGTTTTAATAAATAAATATGTGGGGAAAAAAAAAATTCATATCGAAAACGTACCGAACTGTAACACCACTGTGTCGTATCGAACCGAACCGTGATTTTTGTGAACCGTGATACCCCTAGAAGTTTATCGTAACTGCGACTATCGTAAACTATCGTAAACAAAACTTTAACGTTGCAAGCTAGTCACAATTGCGAGAAAAGTTCAAATTGAATTTCTCTCACAATGTGACACTTTACAATTGCATCATTGTAACAATTTCCAACATTTTACTTATAAATCGCAACTTCATAATAAACTAAAACTGCGATATTGCCACAATTATAAGAAACGAGTTCGGCGAAAAAATTTGCAAAATTGCAACTACTTCTCACAATGTGAGACTTGACATTGTTTCTGACTGTGCTCAACTTTTGCTTTGTTGCAACTTTATTTCTCACACAATGTGACTATCTAAAAATTGTGATACTGTGGGATATAGTTATAATCGTTTATCTTATTTATGACTTTTTCCTCTCAATGTGACACTATAGTTTCTTACAATTTGCAACACATTCCCCAACTGCAACTTCATATTCATATTTAAATTTAATTAAAAGTAGTCATTTTATAATTTTTTACAACTTACAAGTTATAAGTCTTCTCAATGCTATATTAAGAGAATTCACAATGTTTTCCTTAATTGTGACTACATTATCCATGCAATTAAAATAAAATCATGTTATGAGGTATTAAGTCGCAATTACGAGAAGTTGTAGATATTTTTATATATTTTTAAAAGTTCTAAGTTTGATAAACAAGCCCTAAGTCTTGTTTCAGGCGATTCGCAATGACGTTGTATCATAATGTTGTGTTAGGGAGCTCCCAATTACGAGAAACACAATTATGAGTCACAATGACAAGAAGCAAGTTCGCAGTACTTAAAAAAGTTAAATTCTATTGAAATTGCAATATGACTGTTTCTGACAATTTGCAACTCTTTATTCATAACTGCAGCTTTGAGTCACAAAAATTGTGATGTTGTGTGATATAGTCAATTGTAAGTTATAATTTAAAATAATTTGCTATGTTTTCCCCATAATTATTTCATCTCACACAACGTAACTTTGAATTAAACAAATTAAGTAAAGTTCAACATGACTAATGTGAAGATATCTATACAAGATATATATTTGCAAAGAAAGATATTGAGAAAAAGCGAGCTACAAAATCACGTTGTCAAATATAAAAATCACAAGAAACAGATTCTCAATTTTGGATTTCATATAAACTTCAAACGATTTTTCTTTTGGAGCTTGAACCTGCAATATTTTGGTTACCAGCCCAGATGTTTAACCATTAGGCAAACCAAAAGAAAACGAAAGAACTGCTCTGATGTTGACAAAAATCACACATTAACTCCTCTTTAGCTGCTTGGAGAGAGGCAGCAGTGGTGATTTGGTCATTAACAGGATTCAGTGTTTATCACACTCACAGATGCCGTGTGTGACTCATGCAATTAAGGAGCTGTTTAAACAAGCTGTTAATTAGAGCTGGAGGGGAGGCACTGATAAAACTGTCACATACGCCTGTCTCAAAGCAACAACTACCACCTTAACAGCAAAGCACAGGAGAGTCCAAAAATCTTAAAAACATAACATTTGAAAAGGAAAAGGAATGTTTTAAAGACAGAAAACTATCAATCAATCTGTTGCTTGCCGTTACAAAAAACCTAAATGCTGTAATCTAATAAAGAATAGGAAAGGTGGGATAGGTATGCTGTCGGAGGATGTTGTTGTTTTTCTTTTTAAGTAGCATGAGGGATGTTTGAGTGACAAGCATGTAGGAATGCACTCAAGAACGTACACCGTCTGTGTTTAACAAGTATTTCTGGTGGATCAAGCCGAAGGCGCATTGATACCTGCAGACGTGTTTGGATGTTGCCGAGATACTTGCAAAACAGACGCTACTAACAAACTCACGTGCACACTATTTACCTGCCGACTAGTTTGGCAACTTTAAGAAAAGGACTGAATAGAAACACATTATCAGGCTAATCAGGTTTTGAGAGAGCATAGCTTGAGTCTGAAGTGGCATTCTTTCTAAAACTTTAAAAAGACAGATTGTACATGTTTTTCATGATGTTTTTGTAATGTCTAAATTTAAAATATCTTTAAAAAAATGAGTATTGATTGTAGTGTGCAGGCATTTTGTCAAACTGGGACAAATTACCCATTTAAGAAATAAGATCGTAATTTGGATTTCGAAACAAATCTGGTTTGTTCGATTCAAGTAGCCTTTTGCCATTGAGAACACAAAACAAGATGCAGATGCACCAAAAATCTGATGAACAAAAGACACAAAAAAGCTGTCATCATGCATGTCTTCAGCTCCCACACACCCGCAGACAGAGTCAGAGAAGAACTGTACAATAGAAGAGATTCATTGCCCCGCAGCTCAAACTGAAGACACCTGTTGTGTTATATAAGACATCAGCATCATAAACCTGCCTGAAGCAATTTTTCCATCACGTAGACACAAATGTTCCTGGATTAAGCAGTCGATTAGTATCTATGAGTGTAATCCAGGATTGTGTGTATAGGTTGAGTGATAAACCACTTAAACCCAAATCTTTTTTGCTAATGTACTCTGACTAAAGAATTTGCATTAGTTATTTGAAAGGAAAATCTCACTTACTTATCTTAAATATTATATATATTATAATATTATTTTTATTTTGTAAAAATAATTTTTAATATAAAAATAATATATGAATATTAATAATATAATATTTTTGCAATTGATATTTTTTATATATTGTATATTATATTATATATGCAAAATATATAGAAAAAATATATATATTCATCTATATATTATTATACATTATATAAATATATACACACACACACACACACATAATTTTTATTGCGTAAAAATTTTTTTTTATATTTTAATATCTTGGGACATTTATTTATTTATTATGTAATGTAATGTAATGTAATGTACTATAGTGTACATCTTACCTTCCTAATGCCTTGCAAGCAGTCGAGAACTGTTAGGTTGTATGTGCAATTCCCAAATGAAGCATCCCTGAAAGAGAATTGAGAAGGCATGTTAAAATTGCGTAGGTGCACTAACACAAAATTCAAATTTAACAAAGAAAAGAAAAAAAACACCCCCACAGGAATATAAACAAGAATATCAAGTCATGTTATGCACAAAGAACGGGAACATAGACATTGATTTCAAACAGCTGCTCTCAGGTGGTCTGCTTTCATCCAGAGTAAACATTACCTGCCCATGAATACAAGTAACTGGGTCAGGGCCTTTGTATTTGCTTGTGGGAGTGAAGGTAAAGCGACAGACGAGACTTTGTTGGCTTTTTTCATACATTTGTGAAGAAAGAAAACCTTGCTTGTGGAGAGTGTGCATGTGGGAAGCCAGCAACAAGATGGGTTACATCTACAAAGTCAAGGCAAAATGAATGTCACGGACAAGAATGTTTTGAACACCTGTTCAATTCAGGTTTGTTTGTGTACCTAAAATGATGTCACTGGGTCAAGGGAAGCCAGGGTTGTAATGAAATGCCTAATGCCTGGAAACTAAAAGGGGCCAATACACCATCCCTTGCTCTACGCACGTCAAGGAACAGGTTTCTTTGTGTCCACTTTAATTGAGTTTTGAATTATGCATGCGCTTAATTTGCTGTTTATGATGCAGGCTGGGTTGCGTAAAAAGTGGGTCAGTGTTCTGCAGGGATCCTTTTAAGAAGTCTCCCAGCGTGCCTCAATGGAAAGTATCAGGCTCCATTTACCCACACAAGCACCACGTACTTGCATATGCAATCCCATGGCTCCCAGAAGAGGGCATCGGTCCATTGCTTCAAGGTAACAAAAATCATTAGACTTGATAAATCATTGTACTTTTAAGGAAATCAATCTTCTAATGGTAGACTTATTTATTTTTTTTGGTAAAGCTATAGTTTTGGTGCGTTTATCCCGTTTTTGTTGATAGTGGAGATATGATAGGAAAGCATAGGTCAGAGAGCAGGGAGTGGGATCGGCAAAAGATTGCGAGTCTGGAATTGAACTCAGGCCACCCAAGGCACAGCTGAGCTACACGCCAACACACTAACCACAAGGTTATCAGTGCCGACCAGTCAATGGTTTTCAAAACAATGTTTCCATTTTTAGTTCCTCAATATTCCCCTTGAAAAAGTGTGCTCAAGGAAAGAAACTTGCAACTTCCAGTTACTAACCCAGAAGTTTAACCACAAGGTTATATCACCACCAACTCAAATATGATGAAAAACACTAATTAACAAGCACAGAAAAAAAAAAGAAAAACTGAGACAAGAAGAAAGACAAGGCAAGTTTCCAACAGAGCTTTGCAGAAAATTCTCTTTCGTTCACACAATTATCTGTACCAGCAGGATCCAAGAAATGTTTGAAGATACAGCTGGAGACTTTCCCCACCAGCCAGTGGCTCATTCATCTTCCTTCCCACAGCACAGAGAAATGTTGAACCAATCGATTTGGCTGTAGAAACACAGCGGCTTACTGGCACCAATTATAGACTTACATCCTGTGGATTATGTAATGTCTCACCGCCAGGAGTGGAGGCCAGGAGTTAGACATACCTCATTTAAAACGGCACATCTTTGTCCACTTTTAATTTACAATTTGATCATTCAGTAGATGCTTTCATTCAAGGCGACTTGCAAGGACAGTCCCCCTCGGAGTAACCAAAGGTCAAGCGCCTTGCACAAGGGTACATCATTTTTGCCCACTTGTGGGGTCTGTAACTTTCGGTGATTGGCCCAAAACTCAAATCTCTAGAGTAGACAACGTGACTGATAGTTTTGACTGAACAAGCAATTACAAGCTCAAGAGCCATTATCATAAGTGGCAAGTCTAACAATGGTATCTCTTGGGAATGCATCTACCGTAATGAGTTTCTCCAGCAAAGAAGGTATCAGAGAGGGCTGGTCACTGCATTCACATATAAATCTGCTGCTTTACAGTCTTAGGCTGGGTTCAAAAGGCTGGGATAAGCAGAGCTGTTAAGCACAGGGTGTGTCCTGGGCGAGCACTGTAGAGGAGCAAAGCAGAACAAGCTTACAGATGCCAAAACCACAAGCAGCACTTTAGTGCCGTTACGTAACCACAGACGTGGATTTGTTTTAGCAGATACAGATTTACGGCCACAGCAGTAGATGCTGCAATCATACAGGATCAAAGTTCCTCGGAGACTTGGTAGGCTGGTTATCTTCATGATTCAAGTAAGATTTAATAAGTCTCAAAGCTTTCAATGCATGTGACAACTTGGCAAGACAGATACAGCTTAGCCGACCTAAAGTTAGATAAAAGAAATGACAGGAATTCTGATTGGATTTGAAATAAGTTGGCCCAAGAAGATGAGACAGAAGATGACTGGATTGCAAGGTCTTGGTGATGTAATGTGCCAGTGATCAAATGAGGAGGGAATACACAAGTTAAATGGATTAAATTTGGCATACACATGCAGTCATGAAACTTTAAAGAAACAGGAACCCTGATCTCAGAAGTTAACCCTTCCCCCTTGCGCATACAGGACAGGGTGTGGAGTTCCTCAAAGAGACCCAGAGGACTTTATTACTTTATCATGCTATATCTGGACTTGTTGGGCTCAATTGGGCAGAAGAAAAAACACTAGACTAGATCTTGCCATACAGGGCAGAGCAGGACTTGCATGCTTCCTCTGGAAGACTGCCACTGCTTTCCTCTCAGTACCGCCAAACATTTGGGCAGACAGAGAAAGATTCTTCATTGTTCTTACATAAGGAAGCGTAATGCCAATGTCTGAACTGTCCGCTGCAGACTGAAGTCTCCCCGTCCGGGTCACTAGAGCACACTCTCCAAACTTGTATAACGAATGAACACCAGTTCACTTGAACATAGGTTACACTGAAGTAACCTGACAGTTCAGATGGTTTGTTGGCAAAGTCATCCTAAAAATACACTGCTTGAAGACAATAACTTCAGGTCATGTCGTGCATACCATTATTAGGTGTAAGCCTGTAGGTTATGCAAGTTTGTTTTCTAGTAAGCCTTGCTGTGAGAAAATGCTGCTTTGCAACAAAGATCAACCTGCAGACATTTTGGCTGGATAGCAAGCCTTTGTTTACGCAAGGTGGATCGAACCCTTACATACCCAAATGTAAAATAGTCCTCAAAAAGCGGCCATCTAGTATCTATTCAAGCCCTATTCTTGGAACAAGAAGAAATGTGATGGAAAAGGCACAACATGTTATTATTTCAGAATTACACATCCCTTCCTAGTCAACATCTTGTAAATTCTTCCTGGGGGGGGTCACACAGAGCCTCACTTTATTCAGTGGTATGTCCCATTCATTGTTTCCCATCAGGACCCCTTCGACAACGCAACTGTTTACTTTCTGTATAAACCAATTGCTAAGCATTACATAACTGTGTCGCTCTGTTTGTCTCCACAAGTGGCATGGCTACAGCAGCTAAGTGGGGAGCCCACAGACAAAGTGCTTTTCTTCCCTTGTGGAGCTACGCTGCTAACAATCACATCTTTGTGGAGAAACAAGAGCCCAATTAACCTTCAAAATGGGCAGAACTAGGGTTGGGCGATGTCGACCAATTTGGCATCGCACGACGTCTAAAGTGAAACATCGCGATGGACGATGGCATCTTCGTCGTAGGCGCCGGTTGTTTAGTTGTAACTAAAACACCAAGCCCCGCCCCACGACTGACAAAAATGACAAAAACAGTGTTCGTGCGAGCAGGTGAGAGAAGATCGAGCGCAGGGATGATCGCGTGCGAGTGCTTGAATTGCGCGCGCGAGGGTTAGAAATGAGCTTGCGTGCCCCATCTGTTTTCCTCTCGTGGAAATGATTTACAGCGCTTGCCAGCATCAGTGGTGCACTCACTTATTAATGGCATAGATTTGCCGCCAATCCCGCCATAGATTAAGTGTGTTTTCCGCGAGCTGGTAGCTGCTGCGGCGGGGGGACGGAGGATAGCGATGCCGGCTCAGCATCGTGATGTCTATCAGCCATCGACCCAACCCTAATTCGGACCAGTGCTCAAAAAATCTAGTTATCCTAGGTCTGTTCACAAAACAAGTGGGCAAGCACATATTGAGTTACCAAGTTAACTCTTTTTCTTTTGAGAGACAATTGCTTAATTATACACAGTGCACTTTTAGATTGAAAACGTTGCTGGATGTTTTCACTCACTTTCATTCACAAGTTAACATGCCAAATATCTCACGGGTGTCAGCAATTCTTTCAGTTTGCGTCTTTGATATTTCACACTGCATGATTGTCACTCGCGTGAACGAGCACCGATATGCCTGTGATTTTGGGCCTTTGTCTACGATTTCTCAAAACCTTTCGGCAAGTCAAAACCGGGGCTAAAATCGGCAATACAGCTGTGTTAAACACTGCATGAAAGATCATTTCCAAAAATGCATAATAGGGGCAATTAGCAAAAACTGCCAATGTCGAATTCCACTAAAGCCTTTATCAATCTTTAACTTCAATATAAAATAACATATTATTAAACCAAAAGCTGTACTCCACTTTAATCCGTTTTAAACATTTGTTGACTTTTTACATTGTGTATTGCTTTATTGTCCCTAAATGTTGTTAAATTAAGTTGCTAAACTGTTGATGACACATTTTACAAGTTTACAAGTTACTGTGATAACAGCTTCAGCAATTATTGCAACATGAAAATGTTATCCCGTCACATGCCTAAATGAAAGTGAAAGTTCGGCTTTGCATCACAGGAAAATATTCCATTTTAAAATGCACTCAATTAGAAAACTATGGAAACCTGTTTCAACCACACAAAAAGTGTCAATGTTACTGCAATTCTCACAATTTATACATTTTTCTCAAAAGTGCAACAAAATCTTACAGACTTCAAACGGAATAGCAACAATAATAATAATCGTATGAAAAAGAAGAAGAATATTGATGTTTGCCTCAGAATCACTAAGTAACTTCACAGGACCTTTAGTCTAGCACAGCACTGAATTACTGAATTGAACTTCATTATCATTTAGAAACAAGGAGCCCACTTTATTATTGCTTTCAGTTTACTCGATAAAGCTCCTTCTCAAAGGCTTGTGCTGTGACAGCTCCTATCTCTACAGGAGAGTCTGGGCTGCATTCTGCCTTGATGGTTCTGAATGTCAATGTCAAGCGTCGGGCTCTTTGTAAGCATCTTAAGACACCACATCAATAAATTTAGACGGGATACGACTGGCTGGTAAATGCGAACATCTACATTTTCAGCAGACAGCCTGGGAAAGAACTGAAGGATACTTAAGCTTAATCAGCTTCCAAGATAAATATGCAATCTGTGAGATCAATCAAACCAAAACATGGTCTGCTTCCAGAAAATGCAGTCACTGAGAGACAAGTGGAGTTTAAATCGTTTCGAATTTGTTCTTCGAAAACGCATGACATATAACATTCGACATGGCCTGCGATCCATTTCACTTCAGCGATATCAGACTGTCCAACAGGATTTTTAAGAATAAAAATAAACAGATTTTTAAGTGATCAGTGAAGAGTATATTTCAGAGTTTAAATTGTATAAACAATGATATAAATGTTAAAAACAGCTTGTTGAGATTTACCGCTAATTAAAGAACCGGCTTTACTGACGCCCAGCCCTACTGTATACATACAATTTAAAAATGCAAATAAAATATGTGTTTATAAAGTAAAAATATGCCAACTAACGTGCCCACAAACATACATACCAGTGGTACTGCGACCAAAAGGAAGTGCTTCCTGCACAATAATCTCCATCCCAAACAGCAGGATAATTAAAAAAAGGGGGTGAAGAAAACAAGGAGATGGCGCCAAGTTGCAGTATTGACTGGGGTGTCTCTTTTCACTGATTAAAACAAGGTGTCAAGATTAAAGACCTGCTCAATAAACCAGTGTGTTTGTTGGAAATTCAACGTCAACAGAGAGAGAAAAAATGAGCGAGGAGGCCTGCCATGATAATTCTGCAGTGGGCAGAATAAACTGTTTGTCAGCTGCATTTCAATTTCCACAAGACCTGATTCCAGATGTGGTTTCAGAAACGAAATCGAGACGTGGTTTCAATATCAAGTCATAGTGGTGCTGAATGTGTGCATTACAGTCGGTCCATCAATCTAGTAATAAAACGTTCAGCAATAAAGACTACTATACCTATTACGTTTCATAACCTGATTCTGATTACAAGGGAGTGGGGCATTATTTAAAATGACAGCAGCAAACAGCACTCACTTCAATCGTTATATGGCTCGGGTCAGACCCTTAATGGAAGCCCAAGGGAAAACTGTGTGTTTTATGGAGCAGCAGGTTAAATTGGTGATTTTTTTTTCTTCAGGATAACATGCACTGACAGGAGCGTACCTTGGTTTCGGTGAGCTGTCTCTGCAGTAGCTGCAAAGCCTCCGTATGACCCTTCTCACTGTCCTGTAGAGTCGCCAGCTGCTCCTTCATCTCCCTCTGTAAGAAAACCACAGCACAACAGATCATGTCATTTATTGCCCATTAATCTGGCAACCTCTGATCCAAAGTAATTAGTCTGAACTGCTTCCAAAGCCTTCCTAACAGAGATACCGAAACTGTGACAGCAATAAATGCGATGTTACCGAAGCTGCACACAACTCTCCATTGCATGACCGGCTAAAATAAAAACCACTGAGCTTGAGGTTATAGAAAAGCACACTTTTCTTCCACTTGGATCCTTATCTTTAGCATATAGAACATAAAACGCTGTGTCAGACTGGAAATAAGCTCTATTAAGGCCTTTACAATAAGAAATATTTTAATTTGCTTCTTTGTCTCAACATCCTGACACCTGGTAAACCTTTTATGACTGAAATTAACTATATTACAATAATTTACTTATTTCATTAATATTTTTATCTAGTTTGGGGAGGTAAAGAGGAAGGTGGCTTTATTGTTGTAGGCGTAAAAAGAGAGCAGAAATGAATAAATAAACAGAGAGTCTCCAGAGAGGTCTGTGTCAGGGAAAGTGGGTCTGTGCTGCAGTGGACGTGGCAGAATCGGGACGATGGGCCATGTTTGCTCGCCTGGAGGCAGAAACGGAACAGGCAAAAAGCACCAGCGCCATTACAATACACCAGAGCTCAGCTGTATAATATACATATATTAATTTATATCAGAGCAGTGGAATTTTGGCAATTTGGATCAAAATTTTTATTTATTTATTTATTATTAATTATTTATTAATTTATTAATTTTTAATTCAGGTTTGCTTGTTGGGCTGCACGATTTGACCAATTATGGCTATTTAAAAAAAATGGTTATATTTAGGTTATATCTAAAAAAAGATTTAAAAGCATTAAAATTTAACTTTTTTTTTAAAGATTTTTTTTTTTTTTTTTGCAACAAAGCTTAATACGTAAGGTTAGGGATCTAAACAAACCTCTAAAGCTAAATTGTAAGCAATACTTTGATGCTTGCCTTGAGAAACGCCACTCACTGATGCCCTCATTGTTCCACTTGGAAATGAACACCAATGAGGCAAGGTTACATATTTTATAAACTAGATTATCCTGAAAAACATTAATCCAGCATTCCAGTACCATGTTTTTTTAACAGAGGTGATTCATTGAAAATGAACGAGACTGCAATAAAAAAGCTTTTGGGACCAGTGCTGTTAACTGAAAATAAAACTATTATTTAAATAAAGCAGAAATAAATGAGAATATATTTATTAAAAAATTTATTTAAGTTCTTCCCCCTTAAAAATTACTAAAACTGAAATAAATTAAAGCTAAATAAAGATATTTAATAAAAACAGCGAACATTAAAACAGTTATCAACTGTAACCTTTATCAGGATGAAGAGCATACAAAAAAAAACAAAAAAAAAAACGATTACTTTTCTTTATAAAGCTCATTACTTGAGGGAAATGCTGTTTGTGCTTGACAAGTACCAAAATACCTTTCCTAGCATCCAAATCGCTAGGTTTCAGTGTGCATACTTGACAGATGAGAGCAGTCTCTAATGCGTCAAGTAAAAGCAACATAACCAGCTGGTGCACTTAGGGAGTGAAACGCAAATGGTTATTGGATCATTATAGACCATACATTTTTTATTTGCCATTTAGCTCCACCTTTCAAAAGTGTATCCAGAGAACTAACAACTTCTGTCTGTGAACTTGTGGCACGGAGCCTGCAAATGAATAATTTTTCCAGCGAAAAAAAATGTCTGAACAAAGGACTGAGTGTGCTGGTTTTAGCTGCATGGAGAGCACAGAGCACTGGAGGTCAGAGGCGGCCCACGTTTATATCAATCTGAGCAGGCGAGAGGAAGTTTGACATGACATTTCCCCAGGATCCCACACGGCAGGGGGAAGAAGGTCACTGAAGGCCGACTGCAAAACTAAAACTTATTTCGCTCTGGCTTTACTCATCTTTGCATTTGAGCAACATATTCAAATGGAAAAGGAATCAGGTTTTGATTAGAGCTCAGCAGTGAACATCCACTTTTGCACTGAGCAAGATTTCTAAGATGCGTTTATAATATTTATGGGGAAAAATATTTATAAAAAAAGAGGTAAGTTACACTGTAATATAATTAGGGTTGCAAAGTGGTGACATATTTCCAGTAAATTTTCAAAAAATTATGAAAAGTTTACATAAATTGTTGGAATTGGAAAAAACTGCAAAAACGGTTAACTCTGTAACTCCCAAAAATCCAGTTTTTCATTGTGTATTTAAATTAAACTGAATCAAACTGCAGTCTATTTTCTTCACTGTTTAAAAAATAACTAAAAACCCAGCTAACGAAATAAACACAATGAAAACATTATAACAAACATGTTTTTTAAGAGTTATTTGTTTTGCAACAAATCAATTCATTTAATTTGGTAACACTTCATTTTACGGCTATACCTATTAGTTGCTTATTATTATACATTTATTAGTGCATCTCTAATCATATGCAACACCTAAAGTAACAACTACTTTACAAACTATTAATCAGCAGAAAATTAAGAATTTATTGAGGGAAAAGCTGTAGTTAAATAGTTAGTGATATCTTTTCTAAGGTTTTAACGTTAATTTTCCTCATGGACATTTCTGAATAAAAGATCAAACCAATAACTTTAAATAAATATTTGAAAATCAGAAAGCAGATTAAAAAGCAATAAATAAAACGTTCAAGGCTATATAAACTTGGATACATTAACTTTCATTGAAGGATTTTCTGGTGTTCTGTCCCTTTAAGAAAAAAATAAATAAACTACTCTTTCTAGACGATGCCATCGCGATCCTCCTCCCGCTGCCGCAGCAGCAACCAGCTCACGAAAAACACATTTAATCTATGGCGGGATTGGCGACAAATCTATGCCATTAATGAGCGAGCGCACTACTGATGCTGGCAAGGGCGGTAAATCATTTCCGCGAGAGGAAAACAGATGTACATGCGAAGAAACGGGGCCCGCAAGCTCATTTCAAACCCTCGCGCGCGCTTGATTATGTCATCCGCGCGCAACTCAAGAACTCGCGAGATCATCTCTCATCTGCTCGCGCAAACACTGTTGTTTTTTTCAGTCGTGGGGCGGGGCTTGCTGTTGTAGTTACAACTACACATCCCCCCAAATAATAGGTCTGGAACGACATGAGAGTGAGTAATTAATGACAAAATTTTCATTTTTGGGCGAACTAACCCTTTTTAATTCAACAAAAAACATTAAAAGCACCATTTTTTAATGCATATTTTTTAAAAGAAAAAGAGATAAAAGTCTTGCTGTAGAAAAGGTACATTACCATCTTGCTCTGGCCAAAGTAACTTGAATGCACCTCACGTTGTAATCACAACTTCTCAACTCAAAGATAAGAGACGTGTTTGACTAACGCAGGGTTTATTTAAATACACCCGAACAAGCTAATAAAGTTCTTAAAGATTACTAGACACTTCCAAAAATGTGTTTTGGATCAGGTTGCAGCTAAAGAAAGGTGGCTCTTTTTTCATTGGATAATGAATGGACTAAAATGCTAGACTATGAAATTCAGAACATTAGGAAGTGAGGTAACGCCATATGACAATGTTTTAAAAACTTTGAAATGACGAAACCAGCATTGCCCCTTACCACTAAGGGGGAACAAGTTGTTGTGAAGTATAATGTTGGATCAGCACTCAGCAGAGTGGACCATTAAGCATATGACACATCGCCGCTCCTCTGTGGCACCAGTGTAACCGCCACCCCATCCTATTTGTCATGAGTCCAGACGTTGTGGTGAGTTTCAGTTGCTTCTTTGTATCAACTCAATCCATTTGTAGAAAATCAGGCATGCTAGAAATTCGGTCAGTGCCATGGCGTGTTATCATTCCAGACCGCGTGTTTCTTAACCATGCTGTCCATTCATTGCCGGTCAACTCGTCATTGGGCCTCCTGCTGGTTTGCTGAACAAATGACGCACACTGTCATACCACACATAGAGGAGCCTTTTGAACCCTTGAGTGGTAGAACGGAAGGCATCGAGCTGAACTCTACCCTGTAAGAACATAAGCAGTATATCAGTCTCCAAAAGATCCCCACAGATACCCTTCAGTTTGTAGGTCGGGCCTCACAAACAGCTACGTTCTTCTGGAGGAGCGGGACCGGAAAATACCTTACATTCTTTCATGGCATCATCGTCCCAGATGTTGCCTTTTGCCTGTTGAACATACGGATGTTGGAGCTGGACTCCAGGGGCTCAGGGGACCCATGGAGGGCAGGGGATGGTATTTAGACTACTAGATTACGAGCCGATTAGAAAATCTATTTCAGCGGGGGTCACTGGTATCAGGAAGGACATTAGCAGGGGTTACTGCAGATTTGGTGTAGTGAGGGGGGGCTCAGAGAAAGAGGTGGTGTAATGCGGGCCTCATGTAGAAGAAAATGCAAGAGCAATGAGGAAATTTGAGACAAGCACAAGAAAGGATGTTAAAATGTGAAGTTCTCAGAGAGGAAATGCAAGTAAAAGAGAGCAAAAATATGTGATGGAGAATGGAGACAAAAGGTACAGTATCATAAAATGTGACACAATATGACATCTTCTTCATTTATTAGTTTACATCCATCCAGTATTATTACTTTATTTTTGAAAAATGCATTTTGATTAAAATGCAGAAAATAGCTCAAATAAAAAATAAAATGTAGAAATTTGTATTATCCAATATTATGTATTATTAATTGTATTATTTATTACAATTATTGTTATTGATTATATTAATTGTTTTATTATTAAATAATTATTTCTATATTGTTCAGGGTCATTTTTAGATTTTTTTCTTTTTATTCTGATATTTTTCAATATAAATCTGCTTTATTATTATTATTATTGATTAATATTAATGCATTTTATTTTTACTTCATTAGTTCAATAATCTTGACAAATGTGTTTAAAAATACTTTTTTTCATCACTATTAAAACAATTAATATCTTATTATTAAGATATTAATTATTATTATATTATATTATTATTTTCCCCCCAGTCATTTCTTCATTATTGTTCCATAAAATGTCTACATTATGACATATATTGCTGTTGACAAAAAATGAACATTGTGTTATACATCCACTGCTCACACTAGAACATAGGTCTCCATTTGAAACTGAACCTGCCCCAGGGTCTAAAGATACACAGGGGTCTCATGTGCACCGTGGTCTGATAAGGCACAGAGCTGTCACACAAAACAAAAAAACATGTGCTTTCTATTGATTATTTCTAGAAGCTGTCAGAGCCGTATGTTGACTTTCCCAGACCCAGCCTCGAACACTCAAACATTATATTAGGAACCGAAGTCAAGTGCAAATACAAAGAGCAAAATAACGTGAAAAGACAGAGAGTGAAAAAGGGAAGGAGCAAAGAGAAGCATATGACAAGGTGGAAAACGAAAGAAACAATGAAATAAAGGAATAACTTCAAGCACTGGATATCCCCCATGTCAAAACAACGCCTGGGGCAAAACTGCCAGAAAGAAACCTGTCAAGTTACGCACACTAGACCCTGGAAAACAACTCAAATCCAGTCCAACCTATTTACACAGCAAGCATGAAAGGATGACAGTGTGTCACTGCAAATACAGGCTGTTGGGAGTTGCAAAAGCACCTTGATAATGTCAATGCAAGCAAAATTTCTGCTTTATAGCGCTCGGGGAGACGTCCTAAATATTCTCAACAAATACTGCACTCATTTTTAGACATGCAGACTCTGTCATAACTCACACATCAGCCAGAGCAAGGAAGCACACTTCAAACTTGAACTTTTAGTTGGTCTTTAAGCTTATCTTTGGTAATTCTTTGAGGATGAGGTTACCACATCCTCACAAGATCAAACTGAATCCAACAGGATCCGAGCGTCTGACCGCAGAGATCCGTTTAGACAGTATATAACCCTGATTAATAGGCTCTTCGACAGAATATCCTGTCATAATGACTACCGTGAGACTGCATCATTCTCAAAGCTCGCTAGTAAGTATCGGGAAACCTGCATTCATTTAATGCCAGGTCTTCAGCATAATTGCCCCTTGCCTTTCTACACAACTAAGCTTTAAGAAGACAGTTTAAAGACTAACCCTATATATAAAAATGACATCAGGGCCATACAAAAGCTTGTTTTGTTTCATGCAAAACAACAAAATTAGCAGTATAAGCTAATGCAGTCAATCAGACAGGGTAATATAAACATTTATAGCTTGAGTAAGAACATAAATGCTCCACTTTACTTGCTTTTCTTAATGTTACGCCAGCTGTTTCTTCATAATACCTCTAACTGCTACAGAAACAGGATCAAATATGGGTCACTGGAGCAGAACCAAGGACTTCGAAGAACATTTTTGACTTTATTCCACGATCAAAATCCCTCAGAGATATGAGAAAAGCCTCTTATATAAGGCTTTCTTCTGAAAGCCTTTAAAAAAAAAAAAAAGTAAAACTTGACTTACAATGTCAATTGATTGATCGTCATTTTTTATCAAATAAGGACTTGCATGCTAAAATATGACGTTGTTACCAAAGATTTGAATGAATTTATCTTGAATACCCCTAAAGGGAAGTGTTGACTGCATATCACATGACCTTGGCGAGAGTTTACTCAACCGTCTCAACTTTCACTGGAAAACAGCACTTATGTAATCAGAAAAGTGTGTGAGAAGAGAAAAAGAAATAAACATATTGATTTCAAACTGCGCCCAGGTAACGGCACGGATCACAGGACTATGATGTGACAGCTGGAAACACAGCCAAATGTTCTCTTACTTGAATTGAGGGTCCTTTGTGTAGCGTGTCTTGGCTAGGAACCTCTCTGCAAGTTTCTCTAGGTTGCGGGAGTAGTCCATCTCGATCTCGGCCTTCTTGCGGAAGAAGTCCTGCAGGTCTTGCAGGAGCTGCACGCGGAGCTCGCATTGCTGGTCCAAACACTTCAGCTGCTCCACCAACTGGGCTCGGATCTCTGCCAATCAGAGGAGGAGAAGAAGAAACAGAGTTATTACAGAACTTTCCACTCTGGTTATCCATTCTAAAGGAGTTTAAAAACACCAGGAAAATTTGGAGAATTACAAAAAAAAAAAGAAAAAAAAAAAAAGGTTGATTTGAAAGTTCTTGACGTCTCTAACGGCAGCATTTAATGGAAAATATGGTAAAATATTAATTATAAGAAACAAAATTACATTTGAAAGCTATTTTTAAATATTTATTCTGGCACAAAAAAACAGCATTTATCTGAAACTGAATTTATGTAAAGCATGTACAGTCACTTTTGTTCAATTTAAGGCTGAAACAAATCCATATTCAACAATGCATGAACAAAATCATGTATTTTTCCCCCCTGCAATTTGACAAAGAAAATCAAACTTTTTTGCAACAGGGAATTATGGATTTCTTTATAACACGCACAATCAAGAAATATTTATGCATGGTAAACGAAAGTTCATTTTCAACACATTTTTATCAATTAAATCAATTAATTCCACATTATTTAATCTAGGACTGCTCACTAAAACATGATCATCCTCTAACCCACATTTCCCAATCTAGTCTATGCAGCTTGTGTCTAGTTCCTCAAAACCAAGTCAATAGCTGGTGAAGAGACATTTCAACCTTCAACCATTTCAACCAGGCTTCATGATTACCATTAGGTAAAGTGACACATTAACATTTTTTACATACAACATCCGCCGAGCACTCAAGCATGGCTTAAAATGTATTAACTCCGTTCACTCAATCCCGACAGCCTACTGAAATATTAAATTATGAAGATGGAACTATGGACGACAGACCTACTTGTCCTGCATACTGAAGCTCAAATACAGCAGAGCCATCTAATTTAGCAGTTATATTGCTGTTTAATTAATCAAAGCAATGCAATTACAAACATTAAAAACTATAAACTAGCACCAGTTTCATCGTTTATAGCTGCAGGAACATATTTCAGCCGATGTATTAATGGCAAGTGTAGAGCTAGCGGTCAAAGTAGTGTCACGAGTGATGAGAAAACAACCTGAGAGAGTCCAAGAATCAATAGTACCTTTGCATTTCCTGCTGTAAAGAAATCTGATGACTTTTGCCTCCATATATGCTCTAACCGTTCCAGTCCAGAGAAGAGAGGAGAGCAGCGGGGTGTGACTGTCCCAGGGCTATGATACCCAGCTGTCCCGACTCTATTGTGCTTTTGCGCTGAGAGCACACTTTCACTCTGACATCACACAGAAGTGGGATTTCCGCAGCCTCTGTGTCTTGGTTGAAGTCGAACACAACAAAGTTCAATCCAATACATCCCAAAAGTGAAGGACTGGGCTTTTCCCCCTTCATATGACTCATTGTGATGATTTGTGCATGACTATGTCATAAGGCAGCCTTCGAATGTGATAATAACTACCCGGACCTTCTTTCTGACATGCCAACATGTGTCGATACCACTGACATGTTATTTTCTGCTGTCTGTAAATGTATGAGTCAGTGCCACATCGTAGGGTTTTAGCTTTTAAAGAGAGCCCTGTAATTTTACCAAAAAGCAAAGCGGCTCCAAACAAGCACAGGCAGAGAATGGTCAATGAGCCTAGACGGGCCTAATAATAAAGTTACGAGCTCACAGTTTCATTTTTATTAAGATAAATACAGACAAAAAGAGGAAAACAGAGGAATGCATAAGCAGATTTGGTGCAAAAAATAAAATTAATTTTATAGTTTTCTAAATACTAGCCTAAAACAGGATTATATCACAGTTTTACAGCTGTGTAGTATCAATAATTCACCAAATGATGGAGAACAGCATGATAACCAGAAATGATGTATATGTGGTGCACATAAGCCTTTTTTTAAAAATTCCAGTTTCTAAATCACAGTGGTGGAGTGATTCTGAATAATGTGTGTTCATTCATGTCTATGAAACCAAACCCTCTTAGCTGTCAAAGCTTCACACTTTGATTGGTTAGGTAAAGGGCATGAAGCCAACATGTGTGGGCCAGGGAAAGAAATTGAGGCATAGATGTGACTGCAGCATATTAAGCAAGACTCTGCTGGAGAAGTGACCTAGCTAAATATGAGAGTATAACCTGAACAGTTTGTGCTAGACGCATGACAAGCTGGAACAAGCACCACAAGACTGATTAACTCCGAATAAGCTGAAATGCAAATGAAATTCACTGCTCTTTAAATAGAGATTTGAGAAGAGCAGTAAACGCCATCACTGTCACCAAGAGCAGGAAGAGTATAATCCAACCACACTCCAAAGAAAACTCAAGTCAGATGTTCTGCATTTGTCTCAGGGGCTCATAAAATGTTTTCTAAGTCTGAGAAACACTGTGCTACCAATTCTCTAGCATCCTGCTGGTCTACATCTATGGGAAGATCTTTTAAAATAGCTTGAGTGGGAACAAACATACAAAGTAAAAAAAAAAAAAAGACCTTAAAATATCTTTTGCTCCATATCCACTTCCAAAAGCAGACTGAACACTTTTATTGAACACTACGAATAATTAATTAACAAAAAGCTTAGTTTTAAAAGTTTAGTTTGCCTCTTTTAAACATCCACTCTGTCCTTAAGCCACAATACTTTGCATTTAGCAAACCTCTAAATATATATATTATTATATATGCATACACATATAACACACATACATTCAATATCATAATATTCATCCCATATAATCCATAACTATATATATTGTTTTTAAGAAAAATCTGTAAATGTAAACATTATAAAACATTAACATTGTAAATTTAAACTACAAATTTATTTATATATATATATATATATATATATATTTATACTTTACTTTTAAAATTTAAAAAGTATAATACATTCTAATAAATACACACACACAGAATAACTTATTAACTTAAATTATACATGTATTATATAACAGGAAAAGTAAAAAAGGGGAAGCAGAGGTTTTACTTCTGCAGTTGCCACAAAAAACAACTCTTGCCTCACTGTAATTCTAACTATTTCAGTTTTTTTTTTTTTTTTTTTTTTTTAAGAAGAAAGATCACTTCTTTTTTCCCCTGAATCAACAAGCAAGGACAATTAACCTTGATTCAAACGGCCTGTTTGATTGAGTATCATTAATTGAGCATGTCATAAAAATTAAAGCACCACACAATATTAACCGATCTCAGAGTAATCAGACAGCAGTGACCCCTGCCTCCTTGAGTGAGCATTTGCTGAACAAGCATTAAATAACGATCTAATTTCATGGCTACACGGCAGTCTTAGCGACACAGCTGTCAGTCAGCACACTGCAAAGCACTGGCTGGGACCTTCATTATAGGACAGAACCAAACACAGTGCTTGGTAATACCTGCTGGTCCCCAAACAACAATCACCACAGCTACCTGCTGAGATATCAGCTCAGTCAGGGTATTACACAGCCATGCATTATTGATTCTACTGCCTCTAACTAAAAGGGAAGACGGGAGTGAGCAAAACAGATTGACCGGCAAGCTGGCACATGACAAAGGGCTGAAAGATAATCTTGGGAAGACAAACACTGCATGGTGAATGACATATGGATCAATGGATCAAAAAAAAAAAAAGAATAGGACAAATGTGAATAAAATCCTAAATAATTGAATAAATAAATACATACATGCATACATATTTAGCATTGTATTTAGCGATGTATTTTTTTTAAGATAAGCATTTTTTTACAAATGTCATGTGGTGTGGCTGTTTATATAGATAGACAGATAGAAAAAAAATCAATAAATAAAATAAAAAGTACAATTTATAAATGCCCACCAAGTTTAGAATAGGTGTTTTTATGTCACTACGTGCACTTCTTAATTTCTTTTTTTTAAAGATATATACTATATTTTAGGGAAATGAGCAAATGAGCAAGTACGAGCATATGGAAAACAGAAATGAGTGCCATAATTCAAATTTATATATTAAGAAAAACACTACACAAATAACAAGAATTGACTTTATAAGGACTAAAATGTAATTGTGTTTTTAGGAGTCTGTAATCTGATGGTGCTGTCTCTTCAAGGCCAATTCAAGCCTCCTCCCCTCTTCATCCCAGCTGTCACTTTGCTCATTTCCCTGAGAGCATCTCAGCCGGCTCCCCTAAAAACCCCACCCCAAATCTGTCATATCTCGTTACAAGCCCTGGCTAAGGGCTCCAAACTCCAGGCTTGTCGCCAGAGCTGTAAAAGCAAGGAGATAGAAATCACTAGGAGGTCGACTGCAAGACTGCTGCCCTCAAAAACAGGCCATGCTCAAAGTTTGTGAACACTGGGGTGCCCTAGTGACTAAGCAAGTAAAATTAGTGTTCACTCTAAAACTTTAACCAGTTTGAGGAAAACTCTAACAGGGAGAACGAGAGGGGTTAATATGCTGTGTATGTGAAACAGCCCAAGAAGCCTGTTGCTTTGACATTAGTCATCCTCACACGGTTGGGAAGTAGATGTCTGAGGTATTCACTGACGCATTCAAAAAGTTGTAAATTAGAGCACCTAAATACAGTCCTTCTCCTGTGCTTCACCAGACCATCACTACAAACACCATAACAAGTTTAAACTGTCAGGAGAGATCTGAAAGCATATTTAACTGAGAGGTTTGTTAGCAATTTTCATCAGTGGATTTTCAGTGTAGATTTTCGTTTGTCTAGAAATTATTTGAAATTAGTTTAGTTCTAATCTTCAAGTGTCTTGACACCTATAGTATAGCAGTTTGAAGGATTTAAACACTTAAAGAAATTATGTTAAATTCATTAGAAAGACAATTTTGATAAAAAATGTATAAACAAGTAGCATTTTGTCAACACACCACAATAGCCCACAGATGGGATGTAAGAAGATAGCAGGAAGATTGACACATTTGTGTTTTTGTGAAAAAGAGCATTGTGCAGCTCTAAGCTGTGCTATTGTTTTCGTAACTTTTATGGGATACGGTCAAAAAAAAAAAAAGGCAAATCTGAAAGGGACCAGTTGTTTCCAGGAGGTGGGCCTGATGGTGTACACTACATGCGTCACCAAAAGCAGCTTGAAGGAAACCATCCATTCATCAGAGCAAACAGGAAGCAAAACAGAGCCGACAGGAAGTTAGTTTGTGCAGCTGGCTACAGACAGAGAGAGAGAAAAAGAGAGAGAGAGAGAGAGCGCTCCACAATGCAAGAGGAACTGGTCTAAGACTCTTGGGAGATTGAGAAAAACATCTGGCTGGGGATAAAGCCTTTTTGAGCACCTGAGCTACAGTTTGAGGCCAAATGAGAGAGCAAATTACAGTGAACAAAGAAGAATCACACTTTTTTTTTTGCAGCTGTGGTATGTAGCTTTGGGTCCCCCGTTTTGGTGCATCCATCATTTTCTAACATATCTGTGGTATAGACACTATTAGCTCCAGACATGCCAAACCTAATCCTCCAATGAAAGAAAGACACAGTGTTCATTGAAGAAAGAAGGAAAGAGAAGGAAAAGATACAGTTTCAAGAGAGGTGGAGGGAACGCTAGGGATTGAAAGAAGATATAATTTGCCAGATTTTGCATCACACATCAACCAAGATTTCCCTCATTGCATGCTGAATTTCCCCATCCTCTAAGACCGAGTACTCTGCTAGTGCTATGGCACTAAAACATGATGTAATACAACATGATGTAATAAAAATAAGGCATACTGCAAAATAACTTTAAGTGAGATGTCCAAACAGGTTGCATGCAAAAACTAAATATATACAAAATTAGATCTATAGGCTGAATCAAAACCAAACAACTCTTATGATTTCAGTAAATCAAAAACAGACTGAATTGGTTCTTTTAAAATATATGTATATCTTTTATATGAAATGATGTTTTATGCAATTTCATGCGGTCTTTAAATACTTAAAGAGACATAATGACTGTATGATGATGAAACAAAACCAGGAAACAGAAAGGAGAATTAATGCATCCAATGACTGAACGATATTTCTAGATTATTATTGGACTGCCGTATCCTAAATATCCTCATACTGATGAGGGAGAGATTCATGTATGATCAGTTTCTTTGTGAGAACCATTCAAATGATCTTGCGCCATGTGCAGGGAGACAGCGGAAGGGGAAGAAGAGAGAAAGGGACATGAATGACACCACACTGACACACCAGCACCGACTACACCAATGAACATCAAAACGAATAGATAAAAAGGGACACGCTCCCATTAGAGAGCAGCTGTCAGGACAAAATAAACATCTCCTTGGTGGAACAAAAGAAGGAGGAAGTGTGTGATGTGGTGTGTGTGTGTGTGTGTGACATCAGGCTCAAAAATAAACTCAAGCTGACAGAACATTATCATAGCCTTCATTCTCCCCAATTTCCATAATCAAACCCGTTACTGTGGAAACCACATTGCATGTGAACGGTGAGGGACACGAGATTGAAAATCAAAACCTCTCGCTGAACCCCCTTGATTAATCATTAAAACATTGAAAGGAGATAATTGCTTTACGATGGCGACCCGTATTTCCTTCTCCCCGGCTATCCTTTTTCAGTGTGAATCAGGAAACACGACGTGGGTTTTCCTTGAGGACTGTCGGGGAAAGGCTCCGTCTACACAGCTGACACTACTCCAAGAGAGCCGATGCGGTGGAAAAACTCCTGTCACCTACTCATCCGTACAAAACAAGGAGAGTTCACAAACGCGCAAGCATTTAACAGGATACTGTCTCTTAAAAGGAATACTGAAAACAAAAAAACGATGGTGGAAACAAAGGCAGACACATAGACCAGGTACAAAGTAAATCCATAAGAGGCTAGGCTATATTGTAGATTACACCTACCATTTGATCTGAGGGTTTTGGTAAAGCTAGAACTACTACAACTATATTACTATTACTCGTCAATAAGAAAACCCAGTGAACGCACTGGATTTAGAGTCTGCCTTGACAGTAAATCCATGTTTTGAATTTAACTCATGCTAGCACCTAAAGAGTGAAAAATGTAGTGCTTGTTGAGTTAATAAATACTGCTGTATTTATAATAGGAAAGCTTCATTCCCTGCTTGTTCCGATAAAGTAATCTTAATGTACCTAAAGTACGAGTATCTAGTGAATATAAACTTTTCAGGAAAACTTGAACAAATCCTTATCTCCAATTCTAATTAAACCCATATGAACTTGCTAATCATGGTCAGGATTACTAAATACTCCCAGGCAAGTGTGTTTGAGCAGGATAAAGCTCCACTAGTTTCCCTCCAAGAGTAGGATTGGACAACCCTGCCTGTAAACATCTTAACTTTTAAAGGGTGTCATCCGGTGCCACATGCACTTGTACAAGCTGTGTGGACTGAAATGTGTGTTGGGAGTGTGAGTACACAACCACCCTACAATGATAAAGATCCACAGGTAGTTTTCTTTTGATTTAATAAAAATAAGTAGCCCCTTCTGAAATCAAGCCATTTTCAAATGCATGTTGGTGTGGCGTCACACAGACAGAGGCCACACCCACAGTAGCGTGTCGAACAGACTGAACTGGTGTCTTGCCTCAGACCCGCCCTGAGTGAGCCGTCATCAGACCGAGACGCAGAGACAAGACTCCAAAGAGATCTGGTTGTTTTGTTGTTGAATGTATTAATGAATATAGCAGTAGTGATTTACTCCCGACATCTGAGTGACTGATGATGCAGAGGATTAACGTTACATTTGGTTCTGAAGGGAAATGCGCCCTTGATCAACCGAAATGTGTTTATGTTCGCACGAATCATTCATGATCCAGCCTCACCTACAGAAGCAGTGAGTATAATGTATTTTAATGAATATTTGCAAATCGCCTTTCCTAATAATGTGCTAATTAACAAGTTTCACTATAAATACGGCTGAAAAAAAGATCCTCTGAGAGCGACTCAAAAAGAGGGGCGGAGTCAGCGGAGCTCGTGAAGATTTAAAGGGGAAGTACACAGAACAGAGTGATTTAACAAGAGCTGTTTGTGACAGGGTAAAATGAGCGTTTGTAAAACTACCTTTGAGAAATTTAAAAAACAAACTACATTACAAACTTTCCATTAAGATGCTAAAGAATCATATTAGCTAGTGGAAAACTGGGTTTGAATGACCCCTTTAAAACTAAATGAATGAGTTAATGAGTCGAAAACTAAATCAGTTTAGTTTGGCATTTACATATTTTGGTGAATATCAAGCTGCCAGTCTGCATAGCACCTAAGGAGATCAGTTTACCATTTGATGGCACAGGTTCAGGGCATTCCACCAAAGCTCCAATGAAAAAATCTGGCGGATGGAGAGTGGTTCTTCTCGCCCAGTAAGTTTAGTCAGGAATGGGCCAAAGTGGAGTACGCCCAGCGGGGTGAAATTTCTCCCATAAAGCCCAGCTCTGTACTGGAACTGTATCGGAGGGGAAGAGATGTTACCCTACCTCAGGCTTCTACGGCCTGCCTCACAAAATCACTCAGTAGGTCATGTTACACTACATGATGAGAGAGGAAGTAAGTGCGTTATACAGACAAAGATGGCCAAAAATGAAAAAAGGTTTCTTCAACATTAGCAGATTCCATTTCCCAGTCTACTTTTGTTTACTAAGGCCTCAGGCCAGATAGCCCTGGGCATGAGTAGAAGGGAAATTCTTCGGTTGTTAGAAAAACAGGAGTCAACCGTTACTTCACTCTACAAGCCGGTGCAAAGCCACTGACGATGCCTGCCACAAAACTTTATTTTCTCAAATTTTGAAATACCTTCGGTGTCACCGTCCTCAATCATGCAACACTGGCTTATATGATCTAATGCCAGGGACTGTTGCGGAGCTACTCCAATTAGCGATTGGCGCATGGTTCGGTTAACACTTTCAGCAATCCATTTACAAACACTGCTGAAAAGCTGAGAGAAGTCATTGGGTTCATTTAATATCTGATGTGGTCGACTGGCTCAAGGCTGCATTCAAAGTTATCCTATTTGACCAGAATGGAGATTTACAGTCACTTTTAATACATATAAAAAAATATTTTTATACAATACAACATTGACGTTAGGGAAACCCAAAGAAAGCATTAAAGCCTTTTGAAAAGAAGCAAAAATAAAAAAAATAATAATAATAATACTGTTCCAGTCAGGTTTGAACATCTTTCTCTTTGAACGTTTTTTGAACTTTTGTTATGATAGCACTAGATAGAACAGACTTCCAGATCAAACAGCACCGCTAGATGAGTGGCATCGGCATACTGAACCACATTTTCTTACATGAATTCTCATTAAATTTATTTTGTTATCTGTGACATCGCTGGAGGAGAAACACAGCCAATTAGCTCAGCAGACGATGGGTTGCTTAACAGACTGAGAGGGGGAAAGAGTTTCAGAAGCTTTTGTGATTGTCTCACTGTAGTCTGTAAGCTACACTGAATGGAAATAATGTTCCATTTAGTGGTAAAGAAGGAAAACTCAAAGAAAGATTATTCTTCTGTAACCTGATACAAAGACCAACAGCAAAGCATAAACAAAAAACCCACAGAAAGACATCTGATCTTTAACTACAACCAATGAAACACATGGTTTTAGAGCCCTGGCCACAAATTGTGACTCATTTGTTAACCTTGTACAATTTAAAACCTTAAAAAAGTTAGTTCGTCTAAAAATGAAAACATGCTGTATGATGGACAGAATCTTCTTTTTTTTTAAATTTAATATCTCTTCAAATAACTGCTACAATATATAATTTTTACAGATTACCTGTGTTGTCAGAGAAAATTGTTAGTTTTTATGACCACCACCAGGTCTTCAGATATGTCACATTAAAGTCTCCTTTATCCTAATTTAAAAACAATAAGGTCTTTTTCTTCCTCGATTAGACCACTTAAGGTTGAGGTCAACTGTAAGCCATCTTCAATGAAATTATAAAAGGAAACCCCCCATGGCCTTCCATTTCCCTTGCCATGATGACAATAAACGTTCACAATACCAATCTGCCCCTTATTTCAAACATCCAACCAATGAGAACACAGACTTTTCCCGTTACCGAGACAGCAGTTTTCTTCCGATTGGGACACTAGTGTACTGCTTATTACATACAATTGCCATCTGATTTCCTGAAAGGATGTTTACATAGCTGTAAATAGAATAGTTTTTTTTGACATGTAGTTAGTTTCTTATTTTATTGCACAGTTGCACCTAAGCAGTAAACACTGTTAGAAATATACAGTATAATATGATTGGTATGGTAGTTTGCCAATCCGATCACAGCCAGCAGACTGTTTCATTCTGCAAGCATACAGAATTGCTCTTTAAGAGCAAACATGATGTAGGTGATCTGCTTTTGGCCGTAATAATACGTTGACCTTCTGTACGTTTTCAGGGCTTGTTTCACAGGTGCCATTTCCTTAGCTCACCCAGCCTCAGCAGCCCTCCCCAGACCCAATGCCATGAGCGGACACGGCCATCTGTGCTGCAGTCTGGTCCCCTGCTCCTCTCTCCAGTGTGCCATGTACATCATCGCTCCTTCTACACGCGGTAAAATCAACCAGCCATCTGGCAAGACAGACACCATAGCCAGGAATTACGGGACGGCATACTGAGGCTCCCTCAAACTAATTTACCATGGCCAGGTTAGCACGGAAAAGGTACAGCAAGATCTAATAATAAACTAATTAAAAGCCCTAGAGAGTATCAGATTGTCCAGAAGGGATTATTTTGCAAAGGCAAGCAGTAGTGGGGGGGTTGCTCATATAAAGTGTTTTTTCACAATGTGAATATGAACCTCTATGGACTGATCAAATGAATGATTAAATCGTGTGGTTTGTTAGGAGATATTTAAGTATGATTGGCATAAACATTAGCATCTTCTGCATGTGCAAACGCCGCTTATATTTTCATCAGAAAATATCAAGTTTGAGTTGAAATTTATACTGTATTGGCTGGGGAAATAAAAAACAAATCCTCAGCCAATCTTTTTCTACAATGACAGCTGCTTGAAGAGCTAAAATTTCCCATCCGGTGATTATCTGTGAAAAAACCTATTTCACCGTGAGACTGATGGACAGATTGCTCTATTGAACCCCTCAGCGGTACAGGCAGCACTATCAAATACTCAGGTAAAATGGAGAGGAAAACGCTAACAGCATGGATTAGACCCGCAGATCTGGAGGAAAAACACAAATCTCTCTGAGCACTGGACAGCCACACAGTTCACACTCCCACATCCAGACAAACTAATGCAAACACTTCTCACTCACACACATATGCAAAACTCCACCATGAGGCCTGATGAACTTAGACACCATCATAGTCTGTGTTTACAAATGGCTGACGCAAAATAATCAGCTTTGCTGCCAGCCCAGAGATTGCGGAGGAGGGAGTATTAATCCAGTGAGCTTTGACAGGAAGTTTTAATGCTAAAATAACAGATTGAAAGAGTTTTTTTAAGTGTAACTCTTCTCGCAAATATTCAGTCTCAATTGAGAACTTCATGGATATTTTTCACATAGAAGTGCTTTTGCATTTGTGCGGTAAACGTAAATAAATAAATAAAGTAAGGCTTTATGCTTGACTTAGACAAACAGTGGGTGGCATCCACAATAAATAATAAATACGCAAGGCTGAGGATTTTCAGGGTGTGCTGTCATTTACACAGAGAACTGGGCCAGTAAACAAATCTGTTGGAGGCACAATTTAACACACTTGTCAGTTGATATTCAACCGACTTTTTATCATTTAAGAACCCTAAACAGTATTTATAGGGATGCACAATATACAGTTTATAGGTGTAGAGTGGAGGTGTTCTTATATTTTAGGTCACATCCACATCACACATGGTGATCTGAACACACCTGTAGGTGACCAGCCAGGTCGATGCTTTTGTTGTTCATCTCAAAAGAAAAGGACAGAAAGAGAACAAGAAAAGAGGGCAAATGATTGATTTGGACACATCCTGCTCTTTTAGTAGACAGCTGACCTCATTAAGCTCTCTGTGGGTGTCATGTCCTGTGGAGGACCTGAAGAGTATATCCAGCATGTGCCTGCATCATTCTGACTATAAAAAGGAAGAAAATATCACCACACTGACCCATTATAAAATCACAGCATTAGTCTGTATATAAAAATGTATACAATATTACTATTAGGGGTGTAACGGTTCACAAGAATCACGGTTCGGTTCGATACAGTAGTGTCACGGTCTGGTATGTTTTCATACAATAAAAAAAGAGCCTTTTTTTCCCCCCCAAATTTTTATTTATTAAAACTAACATAATATGACCTTGTTTTTTCCCCCCCTTTCAACAACAATGGAGCTATACTTCACATAACTTCTGGGGTTTCTTCTTAGCAGCAAATAAAGAAGTGTTTTGGAAAAGT
>JAUCMU010000013.1:14604999-14628044 GCA_032275025.1 Enteromius treurensis
ACCGACCGACCGACCGACCGACCGACCGACCGACCGACCGACCGACCGACCGACCGACCGACCGACCGACCGACCGATGCAGGAGGGAGCGATTGGGACACATTGTTCTAGAAACCACATCGCCAGTTCCTGCGTTCAGTGAATTAGACAACACCATAAGGTGACTGCAGTTGTTCTCCATCACCATGACGTATAAGGACAGATGCCAGATTCCATATTGCACTAATACAGATGCAAACTGCTGAATTTTCAGAGAAACAAAAGATCACAGTGATGCAATATCATTGCACAAACCATGCCGATTTTTTAGTGGAAGATTCTGGCAAAAAAAACATCTGCAATGAAAGCTGACAGCTGTAGTTCAAGCACATTGAGCTATTTAAGGAGAAATGAATCTCCCTCTTGGGTTTAATCAGGGGTGGGTTGAGTTGCATGCAAAGAGAAAACTGAACAGCCATTTGTGCCTTCAGCAGGAGGCATGATTATATTTGACAGACTGAGAGAATCAATGTGGCAATAACACAGATGATCAGAACCACAGTGATGTCTGGATTAAAGTGCTTAAAATTGGGAATAAAACGGCTAAAATATCTAAAAATCTAGTCCAAAAAAGCTTGGCTTGGCTTTTTTTTTTGGTCAGGTGTAGTCTTTTTAGAATGTGTGCCAGTATTTCTTAAACACAGATTTAAGTGTTATGTGTTATATATATATGTTATATATATATATATATATATATATAAAATATATAAAAGCAGGTAAAAAAAGTAACTTGGCTCCTAAAGGTTCAAGTTTAGGAGCTACTTGCTCCAGAGTCATTTTTTTCCTTGTTTTTCAGTAGTGAAGAATTGTTCCTCAATGGCGGGGCCAATCAGTACAAAACACTTTAGGGCATTTGACACTGCATAACATCAAAGAGAATAATCGGATTTACAAACGCTAAATATCTCCAGATTGTGAACATGATGGCAAAAGGCAATTTAGAGAACTGCAAAACCTGATTAGCCTGCTGTGATTATGGTAATCATGGTAATGCTGAAATGTTTACTTGTGAATAACACTGTTCATAAGGGAATTCGACAATTTGGACATATTGTAGAGAGGCTGCATTGTTAGCCTTTGTTGAAGCAAGCAAGAATCAACTGAAGATTTGAGCTAAACAGCAATTTATAACTTATTTGTACATAGCGTTAAGTTTCCAGAGACAGATATCCAGCATTGCATTGCTTAAAAAAGTCCCTTAAAAGATCTCTTTAAAAAGTGTTTGGACTTCCAAAGCCCCCTCAACTCAGGAACACTCAGTCTACAGTGTCTGAGGGTCAGAAAGCTTAGCTTCAATTCCTAGAGACTGGCAATGCAGTATTCAGTTTTGCATTGGAGAACCAGCATGTGTCAGTATAGCATTTGACCTCTACCGAGCTTGAAAACCTACAATGAGACCAAAACGGTCACCCGAGAGTCAGACGACTCTGCATTCATCCATTTCAAGACAGTTTATGTGGAAGATGGGAGTGGTGGGAGAGGATTAATGAGGACCCCTGTGTTGCAGAAGCAGGATATTGGATCCGCAGGAGGGGGTTTGCGAGACAGTCTGAGGTGGGCCAGTCGAAAGTAAAAAGAGGGAATGAATCCGCTTTCCTTTATACTAAAATAATAGCCCAGAGACTACAAACACGTGATGACATTTCCCTGAGCTACTAAGCCAAAATCAAATTTGAGATGTCATCACGTTGACAAAAAGGTCAGTTGATCTGTTAAAACTAACTACTTATTGTTGCAAGAGAAATACATACAAGACCATTCCAGAGCAATGGAGTCAGACTGCCAAATGAGGCAAAGCTTATGAAGCTGGTGGGGGGAGGAGAACGATCTCAGTATCGCATTCATATTCACAGTCTACTGCACATTAGCTGCGGCAAAGCAAATACAGCTCAGACGGTCCGACAGTCTGATGAGGGATGCTTGGGTTAAAGCTCTGATCGCCGTTGTGCTGTTCATGTTCCACAGCAACATGATGCATTAGGTTGTTTCTAGTCATTGTAGTAGTGGTGGGGAGGGGGGGTGTCTCCTGTTGCCATGGTAACGCCGTTGACAGGCTCAGGGGCCGCCGAGAGCAGAGGTCAGTGGCGAGATGCCAGAATCCCCCCAACAGGCGTCGTTAAACAATGCAAAGTGGACACAGCATGAGTCTGGGACTCAAAAAGAAAGGCCTGCACTGATGCAATGCGTATGGATTCAGCTACTGCGGTCATAAAAAACACAATATCTGTTCCACTGTAAGATACTGAGGGAAGACAATGGCTGTGTTCACAGCCACACCTTTTCCTTCTTGTGGCTTGAGGAACCAGAAGGATGGAGGATCTGGCTCTTCCGAGCTGAACAAATAAGATTGGGCCGCATGACGGATCTTCCCGCAGTAGAGGGGTCGTGTTATCAGAGAGGCCTTGAACAAGGCAGTGACGGCCAATCCAAACAAAGCATAAGCTAACCTCTCCATCTTCCATTCCTAGCTCTCTTCCCACACACCTTTTTTCATGGATCTCTACTCTCAGCTCTGTTTTTTTGCTTAAGCCAAGAGCGTAGGCTCACCTAATAACCGCTTGCGGTTTCCCTGTACTGGCCAGAGATTAGTGTGGTAAATAGCGTTTTCTTTATCAGCTGCTTAATGTATTTGTCACACCACTAAGGGCAAGAGAAAAATACTTCCAGTGAGTAAGAGCATTCAAACACACCAATACACATAAGCTTTATATATATACATAAGCTATATATATATATATTTTTTTTTTAATGGCAGATTGTATTGGTAGATAAATTTCTTATTCTCTTTTATACACTCAAAAAAATTATTCCCCAACTCTATTCAGTTTATTTAAAAAAATATATTTTCATTTAACACAATTATGTTTGGTTCCCTATTGCCCAACTGCATTGTAACTTAAAACTGTTTGGTTTCAACTCAATATTTTCATTTTTAAAGAACATAAAAGATTTTGTGTAACTAGGACGTGAAAATCCCATTCCCATCATGTTTTGCACAGGGCAGGATAAGGGTAGTAAATCTTGAAATAAAATGTTATTTTAGGCATTTTTATTAAGATGATAAAACTGGGAGACTTAATGTTTAATGCTCTTTTATGTTTGTATTGAAAAGACCTTCTGCTATGATAGTGTTTTGGGGGATTAAAGATAAGTGTAGAGCATGTGCTTAGGGACCTGCTAATATGAATCTAATACTAACAATAATAATAATAATAAATACTTTGGGCATGCCATGGATGTATCAAACCATCTTATGTTATGCATAAAAAGTTGGCTAATGCCTAAAGTTAAGTAAATCAAACATATCTTCCTATTAATTTATTTTTCGGTTAAATGTTTTAGTTTGAGTTCAACAAGCATAAAATGTATCAATTTCATTAAAACTATATTTGATCAAAGTTGACCCAACTGAATTAAATTTCATCGCATTCATTTATTTTATATGAGTTGGGGCTACACATATTTATTGGATGGAAGTCCTGCCCTCAATTAAATTCATCCAATTAATCTTTTTTTTTTTTGAGTGTACTCCTTGGCCTCCATAGAAGTTCACTATATGGAGAAAAATCCTGTAATGTTTTCCTTAAAAAAAAAAACTATTTCTTTACAGCTTAAGAAAGAAAGACATGAACATCTTGGATGGCATTGGGGTGAATTTTTTTTTTTTATCATGAAATGTTTATTCTGGAAGTGAACTAATTCTTTAATAGCTAGCCTACATGTTAATACGGAGAAACACTAAACCATACAGTTTAAACACAAAAAGTTAAATTGTATATTATATTATATTTTAAAAAAGGAAAAGCAATACATATCAACAGTGATGCAAAAAGGGAGCCACATTGAGTGATGGTAGTAAACACCGCACAGATGTCTGCAAAACGTTTGTCTGCTGAAACTGCCAGTCGGGTCACCAAAAATGGCAACCTTTTCCCCTCTATGGTAGTAAGTTTGTCACATGTGAAGAATACATCACACCTTAATGTGCACCTTGAATGTAGTGGATGAAAAGCAACGATTAGTGTACACAGGGAAAGATCATCTATTATTTACCAAAAGACAAACAGACTGTGAAATCCAATGTAATTTATTTTTACCTGTAGAGATGAATGACAAATCCCAAAATTCTTCCCAGTTAAGTGGTGATGGGAGTTATGTGCAAATGAAAAAAGCTACTGATCATCTGTAACATGTCTGTTGTATCCGGACTAAATAATGTTTGCTTCAAAATGGCAGGCTGGAAAGGAAGAACGCTGCGATCCCAGCATGCATTCATTTTTTGGACCACCTTTAAAGGTTCGTTTTATCTGAAGAACTTTAAAAGGGAGACTGGAAACTCATCCAACCAGGAAGCTGTTTGATGTCGCTCAGCTCAAACGCTACAACTGAATCTGAACTCCAGAGCTACAGTCAGCAATCCTCTCTTTCTATCTCTTTCTCTCCATGCAAAAGACACAAAACTATGGCGGCTCGCTTCTAAGTCAAATCCTTAACTGTCATGTAACTACATAGTGTGCAATTTGTTTTCAGAGTAGCTAAAAATTTATTTTTAACATAAAAAAGTTTGATATTTAATAATAAAAAATAAAAAAATACATACAAATAAAATAAACGAATGCATACACTTTCCTTACCACCCTAACTGAATTTTTGATGAAAAATCTTGTACAATAAAATACAAAGAGCTACACTGAAATAAAGTCATGCTAATCGGATCATATGAAACATGTTTATGGCTATTAATCTTTCCATTCAACAAAAGAGCTCTGTGCTTCTTCCCATGATTATGTTACAATGATGGGTTCAGAGAGACTGTGCTTGAGGGTGACATATCATCGTGCCATAAATTATACAGTGAGCTCCTGAGAAATACCTTACAGTTATTGTGTGACTAAATCATACAGCACTATAAGATTTTCTGTCCTTTCAGCATTCCAGTGTGGGGTCGGATAGCCGGGGCTCCTTAGTGTCAAGAATAATTACCTCCCACTCCAATGGGGCCTTTGTAAAGTGACAGGGTAAAACAGACTCATGAAGAGAGGGGGAAATACAGGGAAAGTCAGAGACGGAGCACATGTTTACATCTGTGGAGCAGCGGCGTAAGCACATGTGAGATTTTGGGTGCTTTGAGTTGATTCTGAATAGGCTTAACATAAGCACATGAGCTTATAAGTTTATGTCTGAGTGACAAAGTGTATGCTTATAATGTTTCTGAGGTGTGAAAAAAAAAGATGCAAATAGAAACATGCTCATGGCCTAAAAACATAATCAGGAAGCACTGGGCATCAGAAAATGAGCGACTGATGACTGCTTGCAGAAGAGTGGGTTTGCTCAATCATCATGCAAGTGTCTCGTATCACCTTTGAAGTCTTTCTGTGTTTAACGAAATTAATCACGTTGTTGATGAAAGTTTTCAGCTGGCACTCAAAGTACCAGAAAGCATCCATGGGAAGCCCGGCATATATGGAAACATCTCACTAAACTACCAGGGAGTGTACAGGGAGTGCAGTATTTACGGACTGCTTAACTGTGAACTATTCAGCCTAGTAATACAGCAGCAACAATGATTGACATGTCATAATGTCAATAATTCAGATTAGTGTGTTTGAATGCATCTGAAAGCACAAACAAACTCTTTAGGTACAATAAATAACAGGCAGCAAATGACAGATGACACACACATATCACTTCCAATTGTTTATGTGCACTTCTGAGTGTGACTGTGGCAGTGTTGTAAAAGTGATCAAATGTTTGGGGTCATAAATTCATACTTTTATTCAGTACAGATGCATTAAGTTAATCAAAAAACACAGTTAAGTAATGTATAATGTTACAAAAGATTTCTACTACAAATGCAAGAAGAAGAAGAAGAAAAAGGAGAAGATGTTACGATAGACAATTATAATAATAAGTGAATTGGAATAATATTTCACAATGCAATTTCGATCCTTCCTGTTATAGATAAATTGTTGCAGTACAGCTGAAGTATCAACACACATATCTGCATCATAAAGTGAAAATGTGTAGTTTATACTTTAAAAAGATAGTATTTCTAGCTTATCTGACCCCTAAAAATGACTGGCTAAATAGGTTGAATTAGACATAAGAAGCAACATTTCCTTATAAATTAAACCAGTTCACTTAGATGTTACTCCATAATGCTCATTTTAGGTCACCTGATACTGAACAAGTTGTTGCTTTTCCAGTGCATTATTTCTCTGCTTGTTTGCAGCAGGACATGTTTATACATGTATAGTTATACATGTCTAACCCATAATTTTCTTGTAGCTGTACACATACTTAGCAGTTGTACCATGCAAGCAGGAATATTTTAAGACACCTCAGAAAATTCAAACCAAACAACAGCTCAGCACAAAACAATTCTTATGTAACGAAATGATAAACATCAAGGTTTAATTATCTCTGGTTGTACATTGATTGAAACAGACGTGCAGGCAATGTACGAGCTGGATAGAGGGAACAAACATGTACCAGCACACAGTGGGGCTGTGCGAAGACTTCAAAAGGAACATAACCTCCTCCAACTTTTAAAACAAGCCCCTAAATTATTATGCAAGCAGCAATATTGTGCAAAAGAGACCATGCATGAAGCAAAGGAATGAGAGTCTCAGGTTTGGCTCTCATTATGGAGTCATTTGCAGGGTGAGCGGACATCTGGTTTGAGTAAAACAAAGCCAGAGCCTTGAAAAGCCTACGGCGGGCTGAGATCCGCCTGTCCCCGACTCACAGGAACCTCCAAGGGTTGTTCATCAAGGGTCTGTGGGTAATCCAAAACACACAATGTTGGTTTCAGTGTATGCGTCCATTCAATGGCTCGGTCCACAGCTTGCGCGCAAATTGTGAAGCTAATGTGTATTTATTTTTCTTTCCTGCCAAGTGCACACAACAAGAATAAAGTCTGCAAGTAGTCTGCAACAGGTCTAGCGGAGGTAATACAACCGTCCTGATATAAAATTCTTGAATGTAAAACCTTGCAAAGTTTAGTATAAATGTGGATTATTCATATAAAACATATGTAATGTAATATTATATATATAATATATAAATTTGTAATGATTTACAAGTCATTTAAATAATTATTTTATAAATATATTTTTCATATACATTAGTTATTTAATATATTATTATTATTATTACTATATATATATAGTATATTTTTTATATATTTATATATTATTTATTATATTTTTTTTTTTTTCATTTATAATTAATTTATTTCCTCTCCCTTATAAAACTAAGTAAAGAATAGAGTCTGATTCTGATTTGACTGAGTAAAGTGTGCACCAATTCAGCAGAAATCACAAGTCTTTAAATGCACTCAAGCTAATGACCTTCTGCCTGTATATGTGACTAGCTTTAGGCTGTTTGCTAACCTGAGAAGTTGCACAGGTAGAAGAGTTTACGTGTGTAATGGTGGGCATACCGTAGTGTAGTTACATTATCTTAAAGTTCAAAGCAAGCCTGGGCTGATGTGGAGGAGGAATTTGTCTCTTTGAGCCTACGCTCACATGGTGCGTACAGAACGAAATCAAAATGAAAAAATACTTTGATACATTGCAACACCTAAAATGGCTCCAAGTCATTTCTGCTAGCACATCAGAATACAGATGAGGCGTAAGCTTGGCTCTCCTCTCCCCCAACATTAGATCAGTGCAAACCTGAGCATGTTTGTGGATGGGCGAACAAAGAGAGACCACATATTAAGAGAAAAACAAAGAGCAGTGATGAATTGCTTCATTAAAAAAGCATTAGTAGATGTGTGACCCAGTCAGGCAAGCCGTGTCCCTGCTGCATGGCTCATGGCAACAGTGCAGTGTAGTACCTTATTTGCAAGGCTGAAAATCCTCCTGATATCTTATACCTGATGACTGTATTCTGCAGGGTGGATTCGGACTAATCGCTAGGCCTGTATCTTTGCCAATATTCTTCATTTTACAGCCAAAAAGAGCTTGTCTGTTAGCAGCTATACTGTAAGCTTCTCTGTTAGCAGTAGGAATACAGGATATTTTGGCTAAGAATGATATATATAAAGATAAATCTACATTTGAAAAAAAAAGTGTTAGCTCACCCAAAAATTACAATTCTTTTAATATACTTACCCTCATGTCATTCCAAACCCACCTATTCCATACTTCATTCATCTTCGCAGCACAAATTAAGATATTTTTGATGATATCAGAGAGTAGGGTTGGGTCGATAGACGATGTCATCGTCCATTGCCGATGGCCGATAGACATCACGATGCTGAGCTGTCATCGCGATCCTCCGCCCCGCCACAGCAGCAGCAACCAGCTCGCGAATAACACACTTAATCTATGGCGGTAAATCTATGTCAAAATAAGCGAGCGCACCACTGATGCTGGCGAGCGCGGTAAATCATTTCAGCAAGAGGAAAACAGATGTACATGGGAACAAACGGGGCCGCGAGCTCATATCAAACCCTCGCTCGCGATCACTCCTGGCTCGATCCTCTCTCACCTGCTCGCGCAAACAATGTTTTGTCAGTCTTGGGGCGGGGCTTGGTGTTTTAGTTACAACTAACCACCCCCACCCGCCGTCTACGGCGACGACGATGCCATCGTCCATCGCGATGTTTCACATTAGACATCGTACAATGCCAAATTGGTCGACATCGCCCAACCCTATCAGGGAGTCATCTGCTCCTCCATAAACAGCAATACAACTGAAATGATCCCAGGTCCAGAAACATTGTTAAAACATTGATAAAACAGTCCATGTGATTTAACTTCAGTTTCGCGGTGCTAGGAGAATCCATTTTTGCATTTATTCATTTTGCATTCATTTACTCAATCACTCTTCTCTCCTGACTTGTGTTTTTCTGGACCTGGGATCATTGTATTGCTGTCAGGTGGCTCTCTGATATCACCTAAAATATCTTAATTTGTGTTTAATGCATATATGAAGGTCTTATGGGTTTGGAACGACATGAGGGTGAGTAATGACAGAATTTTCATTTTAGGTGAAATCAACCTTTAACACAAATTAAATATAGAATTAAATATGGAATATGGGCCATAATATCCAATAATCAAACATATACATATTTTTAAAATAATAATAATAATGTATATGCATATACATAATAAAATAATATAAATATAAAATAATATTTATAAAAGTCACAGAGAATCTGAGTCTTGTCCATGAGATAAAGCTTAAATGTTGTGGAAAAGGTATTCTTCTTGTCAGACTTTTGTGATCAGAGCTGACAGGAAAATAGATACCTATAAAAGTTCTGGTTTGGAGGAAAACCATGTCTGTGGTATACTGAGATAAAGGGAAAGTTTAATTATGCTGAAGAGAGACACACCTGAATATCATTCTTACTTCCATAAATTCACAAAAGATGAAGCTAGAGGTCTTGTTTTTGGCAGCAGATGCTTTTTCCAGTCTACAGCACTAAGCAATAGTCAACAACAAGACATTTGAGGGTGTCTGAATGCTAAGTGGGGATGGAAAATGTTATATCATTCTTCACACAACCCCACAATTCTGTATTCTTTGCTAACTCAATTTCACAGCTAACCATTGTTTAAACAATTAACTATAAACCAAGGTGAATTAAACCAGTATCCAGCTGGATGCCAAGTAAGGAAGTGAGCCAAAAAGCCACGTAGCGGTCAGTAACTGCAATCAAGAACAGGCCTAACAGAGGCAGGAAACAAAGCAGGCCTTAACACAAAGAAAAAATCTGTTTCCTCTCCTTACCCAAGGGACTTCTCAGACATCCAATACCTCAGTTTCAATTGTTTTTCATTCAGGCTGGGTTTATTTAGAAGAACGACTGCCCTTTATTCTTTATTTATTGACTTTTAAATTGAGGATATGAATATGATGTTGTTGATGTACAAGGCTTTTTATAGCACCTCGTTCGTTCTGTGCATTTCTAAACCTCTCTATATGTTGGATCCTAGTTACAAGCAATATAAAAGCCAAGACATGTGGATATGCAAGATAGATTATAATTATTATACAGGCAATATAGCCTGTGGTCTCTCATTAAACGGTCTCTAGACTGAAGTGTGCCATATGGAAATTAATACAAAGCAGAAAACAACACGCCGAAGTGTGTGGTCAACCGTGTGTTAAAACGTCATGTGTTTGCAATTATTAAAAGTCTGGTTAAGAAATGGGAGGGGGAGGAAAACACCAAAAACCAATGTGTCATATTTCATCCTGACTGACAAACATCATTTCAAGGGTTGCTAGAAAAAGTAGGAGTGAGCAGGCCAAGAAAAAGGAACAATAGAAGAACAGAGACCCGCTTTGGTCCTACAGGTCTACACAATGCTCTTATTGTTAGTCCAGAACCACAGCAGAACTGGAAAGAAAAGAGAAAAAGAAAGAAAAGACACCAGTCCTCTCTAAAGACTGTGATACTGACTCATGTTGCACATTCCTACAGGTCTGTTGCTGTGCTAGACGTGGACTCCGTTCTCACAGTGACCGGGTTTAAACGAGCAGAGGAACTGAAACATCTTTGGGCAAACCCGAGCAGAAAATTCTTCCCCATTTTAGTAACGTTTTTTCCTCTAAGACACTCCACAGAGTAAAGAAGACTATGTTGAAAACGTGCGATGTGATGAGCTGGCATAATTTTGCATAGCAAACATGCTGACGGAAGAATGCGTCTGTTGGCCGTATGCAAATATCAGCATAAATACCACTAGATTCATTCAAAATAGAGTCACTGTTCAAGCTGACAAAGAGCTGAAGACAGTAATCTTAAAGACACAGTTCACATCCTTATTTTTTTTGTAAGTCTGTCATTATTTACTCAATTACTTTCTGATAATTGTGGCTGGTCAAATTAAGTCTCGATCATGTGACTTTCATGTCATACGCAAACATTTCAGTTTCAGTTTTGATTTGTGCCTCATGCCATTCCATTCTGTCAAGTGTTGCGGTTTCGCCTCTCCTAAACACCCAAATCACTCAAATCAAATGTAATGTAACTGTCATGCTTTATTTTAAAAGCATTGTTATTAAAAAACTCGTTAACTGCAACTGACACTGTTCCCCAGGTGTGTTTTGTACATACAGCAAGGCAGAGCTAAATACAATTTAGTTAAAGTATATGTAAAAATGTCTTGGCAAGAATTTACATAGAGACACTTCAGTTATGTCTTAGTGCACATACACAATCAGAAAAAAAAAAAAGGATTCAACCTAGGGCTGGGCGATATGGACCAAAAAATATATCTTGATATATTTTGCTATATCTCGATATCTTTACAGGATAAATAACCCCCCAAAAACTACTGCAAAAACAAGTCTTTTTTTATTGAAACTCAGAGGTAGGCAGTTCAGAACAAAGTGCTTCTGCAAATTTTCTTGTAAAAATCCCTGTATACATATTTTAAAACAATAAAGGAAGAAACAATACATTCATAATTCACATTCAATAATACAATATGCAAATAAATATGAAACTGTACAACTGTTCACTTGAATGATTCTTCATGAAGGTTTAAAAAGTTTAAAAGTCTATTAATAAAGTATCTGAAAAAGATTTACTCTATGAACATTACACTAAATAAAGCGCGGGGTTTGAAATGAGCTCGCGGACTCCTGTTTCTTCGCATGTAGATCTGTTTTCCTCTGGCGGAAATTATTTACCGCGCGCGCCAGCTTCAGTGGTGCGCTCGCACCAAAATCTGCGTTTTGATTTGACATGTCAAAATTCATATCGAGTTTAAAAAGTATATATATTTTAAATATCGAGATATCTCCCACCCCTAATTCAACCTGTGCATTTAGTCACAAAACCCAATGCAAATACCTGTTGCTGTCTGTGTCATTAATATTAATCAAACAACAAAAAGCTGAAAATCACTCACTGCTCTTGCCTGAAACATTTTTTCATGAGGGCATCGTGATCTGGCTTCTTGGCTAACCTATAACCTGACATATGACACAACTTACGTCAAAGTCAGGAGTCAGTCAATAAGCCACGAGCATTACCAAGCTAGGAAGAGCCAGGATAAATGTTCAAAAAATATAAACACCTAGGATGGCTTGGGGGTGATTAAAATATGCCGTAATTTTCTTTTTGGGTGAACTATTCCTTAATAATAATGACTGTATATATGACTCCTACAGTGATGCAGTGTTCTAAAGTTTAATTCAGGCTTTAAAGACCATTTTGGTTGTTTAATGCAATACTGTTTTTAAATTGTCATCACAAAATTGTGAAGATTATGATTTTGTGTGATAAGTTTTTTGGGAAGATACCAACCAAATAAATACAAACAAGCACAACAAAAGCAACATAAAGTTGATCAATATAACTCATTAACTATATTCCAAACATTCTACACCAACTAATACTGGTGTTGTGCAAGAAATGCACTAAGAAAGAAAATATAATCGCATGGGTTTCAAAAGAAATTATGGTAAAAAATATACAAATTTTTGGTTTTACTAAATTGGTCCTTTGAAGGTGAAGTGTGCAATTTGAAAAACAACTAAGGGGCTGCCTTTAGAATTGCAAAAAATGGCAAAACAGAATTGCAAAAACAACCAATGATGACTGAACCTGTTTATCGAGCAATTTGTACTTCTATTTGGTGTTACGAGTGGTGCAAAAACGTAACTTTAATGCACTTTTTTTATTTGAACCATCAATAAGAAACCCTTTAAATAGACACCTTGTTGTACCACATTCAGACAGTGCAACAATTCTAACATTTATGAATGCCTACTTAATTGAGCTTGTGGAAATGCAACATCCTCAAAGGAGGAACTAATGGAAAACAGCCATGTCTGTGACAAGCAATCCATTATAGGCACTTGTTAAAATGTAAGTCTCTTCCTGGCTGGCATCCTCCAATCAGGACAGCTGAAACATAAGGGAGTACATCCAAAGCATGCACTCTGACCTCTTTCATTTGATCCCCTCTTAAAAAAGTACAAACTGAGTAAACGCTCCTGGTCTTAAAAGTTAACATCCCCAACTGGCACGTCATCTCCTGCCATGCAGTATGCAAAAGTCCACTAAAACCCAAGACTGCCCATTTCAGTCTGACAAAGAAGTGGATAGAAGACAGAATGTAAATGGTTTTCCACTTTGCAGGCACTCTCCAACCCTCCCCCACACCTTCCCTTGGATGAACGCCGGGAAAGTGCTTGATGACTTTACCATGCCTGTTTGAAGGTCTTCTGGACTTCAGGACATTTAACACGGACTGACAGAGAAATCACATTATTTAGTCCAGCGTTACCCATCAGGGAGATGAGCCCCTAAAATGAATTGCTTGCTTGCTAATATATCGAGAAATGAAAAGGAAGTTGGAAATAGCTGGTCCCTGAGCAAAGCTGTAAGTGGAAACAGGTTCATGAGGGCAGTTAAACAGAGCAAGCACCTTCCCTTGATCTTCATCTGCATGTTTCTGATCCAGTCTTGCAGAGTTTCTACATTCAGATTGGGCTTCACCTGGTGTTTATTTGTTGAGAAGCACAGTGGAAGACCAATTAGAGGACAGAACAGAAATTCGATACAGCCATTTTCATTTCAACAGTAAATTATGCTGATGCAGTGCAAACAGTTTAATTTTAAGGGGTGTGATTATGGCTCCATTCCTTCCTATTCTATGTCAGGTAACAGTTTGTGCATCTAACCATGCGCATCCAGCGAGATCAGGCATCTGTTGTCAATTATGGCCTTTCTATTGCATTCACAAACACTGCGCTCTGTCTGTCCATTGGTGGACTGAGGGAACCGAAAATTTCTCTGGTGTCTAAAAGGAAAGAGTCAAGAGTTGGAAACACAGATGATTCATTGGTTAAAGTTAAACACTTAGATCTGGACCAGATCAACAATGCATTCCGATTACAGAAAGAGACCTTCACCGTGATTCAGGTCAGCTCCCTCAGGGCTGGTCCTCTAACAGGAAGTACAAAAATCGGGGGTGAGTTTCCAATTCAGAAGCACACAATAGCAACAATGCATGTGTGTTGTGCACTGTCTCCCCCTCTTTCCTCTCCTCTTCTTCCTTAAATAAACATCCTTCCTGGGGAAGATTATTTCAGATCAAGTCAGCATTTCCACGTAAAAGTACATTTACATACTGTATTCTAGGTCTGCGCTGGGCACACCATCCATTCCACAGACTCATTAAGCGCTAAAGTGGAGCGACTTGGCCGGAGCGGGAGCCACAGATCAATGCTGGCCTGTTCTAATTGAGGCACGCTCGTTATGGGAAGGGTATTAAAAAGGACAAGAAGAGATTAGTGGAAACGTAACGATTCGTTGCAGCTGCAGCGTGGGTAAACAAAGGCTGATGCAGAGCAGTAAAAACCTAAATGACTTTCTCATCATCAACCTCACAGATTAACTGAACATATTGGAATAGGCTGGAAAAGGTTCTGCTGCTTTCTGGAGTGATCACTAAGGAACAATTCCATTTAAACGCATCCTTCAAAGCGAAACGGTCTAAAGCAAAGAACACTTTTTCTCCAATATATGATATTGGTGTATAGTAGGAATCACAAATGAGACCAACACATCTGCATGCAATCAATCAGCCTGGGCTATATATAAATCGATCGCAACGTTAACACATATTCATGTTGATGTCTCTCATTGGATCAGCCTCTGAATCTTTCACTCTGTCCGACCAATCGATATCTCACCCTGTCAGCTCCAATGCTCCAGATGTGTGAAAAACACTGCAAATGAAACCAAAATTTCTCTCATTCCATTTGTTTTTTTTTTGTTTTGTTTTTTTGCCAGATAGAGCCAAATAACAGCTGCTTGGGTTGTGGAGACTTCACTATTTCGCTTGTCTGCAGAATTGGAAGTGCACAGTCAAAGAGTGAGATAGAGAACAAAGAAGGTGCTATCAAAAGCTAAACTCTGTTTTGGGCCTTGAAACTGGATGAACGTGGTCATTCCTGACAGGCAAACAGGGAAATGCGAGAAATATGTTGAGAGGGAAAATGTTAGCAGGCTTTCGCACCCTCCCCCAAAAACCAGCATCAGCACTTCAAACTGAATTCAACAGTGACCTACATACATAGGCGTCAAGATACTATTAAAATCAATTCATCTACAAAAAAACAAAAACAAAACGCCTGACCTAATCTATTTTGCACAATATGGTTTCTCTGCCATCTAAAAATTAAAGGAACTAATAGGAATGAATAAAAGTCCATATGAATGAAGGAACTGTCCATGTTTAAACCTTCATAAAAATAAATCCGTCCAAACACTTTTGGTTCTCTTTCTATTGTTAAGGGGGGAGCAAAGCATCTAGGCTTTTACCAGTGCCAATTAGAGCAGTCAATCATTTAGTTTTCCCACAGCTTCAGATGCATAGTCACTTTTCAATAGCTAGACAGGCTCACTTCCCACGTCTGAGGGATTATAGCCACATTATCCAATCCTTCCAACCAGCTGTGGTGAAAAACAGCTGTACATTTCCCGCCAAACCGTAGTAACGTCAAGCCCATTCTTTTTATCTCCTTTAGTTCTTTCAGGTAGAAGCTCTTACCTGAGCCTTTAAGTTGATTCCTTTATAAAAGATCTGAATGGAGAATCCGAGGAATTGAGAATTGCAAACAAGTGTCAGAATGAATACCCACGCATTCACTGGATTTTTAAATGCTTAAGATACCAGCACCAACTCCAGGGCATTGGGTATAAAAACACGATTTCAATGGAAGAACTGTATGTTTCACATCAAGCTGATGTTAATCAATGATAATCCAGTTAGAACTGTATGCAGCTTTGATGTGTCTCTCTCTCTGACTTCTAAAGTTTCAGATTTTCTCCTCATTTCTGGAAATGGATCACCAAGCAATTACTGCTTCCTCTTCTGCCACTAATTTGTGACAGATTATTTAGCCAAACCAGCGATGTTTCACTAGGCATGGCTGCTTTCGAAACCTAGGCCATTTTTCAGTGTGCGCCCTTGCAATTCCTGAGAGAAGAAATCACGCTTATTATCGTTTCTTTCCAGATCCTGTCAGCATAAGATTATTGAGCAAACCGATCTACAAGCATTTTTTTTCCAGGCATGGTAGAGCAATAGGGATTTGCTTGTGGGGGAGGCAGGGGGTTCGAACTGGCAAGAGATAGTGATATGACACAGCATCCAGAGAGAGGAACTGGAGAAGGAACAATAATTAATATCAGGTTTATAGATTTAGCCTACATTTATTTTATAAACTGAAATAAAGTCTTGCTTCGCACAAGAGCAGATCAGTGTTCTGCGAATAAGATTTCTTTGCAGTTCTGTAAAAGACGCTAAAGACAACTTGCTGTAAATATATCAACTGCTAAAACTACAAGTGCCGGTATTGAGGAATTTAAATGATTTATGTATTTATTTTTTCTTTTATAAAGACAGCATCTCAGATTGAAAATTAACGATTTATAAAATATTGATTTTGTTACAATATTAATTATACAAAATGTTTTACTTATTTTAAAGTGACTTAAAAAGATTTAATTTCAAGATTACTATTACTTTCTCACTATTTTAAAATACCCATTTCCTTACGCATGTAGGTAGTTGACTTAATGTCCTATTGAGTGACAACAAAAACGTAAAACAATTAATAACCTCTAAACATTGAAGATAAATCATTCTCATACTATTTGTAACTGTAAGAACGGTCCAATTTGTATTTGTCAGCTACCCTTATAAACCGCTGCAGCTTAACTAAACAAACAGCTCATATGGTTTGCTTGTCCTAGCTGGTTTAAGATGGTCTCCCAGCCTCATTACCCTAAAAACCTGAGAAAAACCCTTCCAAAACCAGCCAAAAGACTAGCTAAAACCATTATACCTAGACAGTAACATGCAAAATGTTCACTTACACACCCTAAATCCAGGCTCTGATTTGTGTGTCGATGTTTGTATGTCACAATGACCTGCTTGAATGTAAACTCTCATGGATGAGAAACTCACTGGGTCTTATTAATGAAGACTCACCAGCAACAGGCAAAGGCTGCTCAATTGCTCTATTCAAAGTGCCAATAACCGGGCAAATGCACAATAGAGCAGGCACACATAACGGCGTGAATAACATGACAGGGAGCTTCACTAATGAAGTGAATCATTCAATTCGTCTTTCAATTAATAACAGCTTCGTTTCACTTCATCAGACAGATGTTTCTATGGGAACGGAATCCCTACAGAGAGACAAAAACACGCGTTGCGTACACACATCTGTGCGAGTGAAGAAATATGCATGGTGTTATTGTTATAATACTTCATGAAATACTACATTACTACTCAAATTAGAAAACACCCTAAACCTCTGAACTTACACTTTGCACTGTTACAGCAGCGTGTAAGGACACCACTGATGAGGTTACAGTCGCAACCGAGCTGTCACCAAGCATCACACCTTTACTTCGTTCAGGCTTAGTGGTGCCAAGCCACAACAGCTTTTGGTCAGATAAAAAAATTCAAAAGGGATTTAAACGTGCTGCCGCATTTCTTTTCGACTGCAAAACATATTGTCAACTAACCTGGCATGTTTAAAGCAAAACCAAATGAACACAGCCCCACACCAGCTCGTATTATTGAGACACGTAACGTAACGTTAACGTTAGGGCAAAAGAAAACGCCCTGCCTTGTCTATACGTATCGACCTACACAAGCTGCCTGAGGGAAACAAAAACAGCACAAATATAACATACATAACCCAACTCCGGTTTGAATAGTAAAAACTAGGTTAGCATCTACTGACAATATCGCTTCTCACACACGACTGAACGCACATTTATCATTCATTCCGTTAGGACACATTGCCACATGTGGAGAAGAGCTAGCATTGTTTCTCATACAAAGTCGAATAAATAACGTTTTTTTCGGCTTATGTGACTGCGTTTGCGCCACTTGTACCCACTGTAACCTAACCAAAAAAAAAAACACAATGGCAGCAGTGGAAGAATGCGATATTTCGCTTACCTTTAACTTGCGTTTCATATTCGGCAATAATCTCCTTGTCCTTTCGGAATTTAGCCGGAGACGTCATATTGATCAAGTCCTATCACAGCGAGAACCACCGCAGAACAAAAGCCTTTTCGCCCGCACTTCGTCTGCAGATATCCAGTAAATATGTAGGAATGGAAAGCAGTAGATGGGTATTGTCTCCTGCCGATGATCAATCACGCCGCATTATTAGTCGGAGCTGCCGTTGGCTTCCTAGTTTGAATATGTCCGCGACGAGGCGCGAGGAAGAGTTTCATCCCACCGTTCACTCACTCACACTGGATCCGCGCGACCAAACGCAGCGCCTTCAAAAGTTTCAGTCTTTCTTCCGGCAGTCAGACGGGTGAGTGAGGCTACAGAGGCTTCTCAGTGCTGGATGAAGGCATGGATTAGACTTCTCAGCATCACACCACTGCACCCTGCGCGCGCGCACACACACACACGGGGCAGAGAAAAGTTCACGGGATCAGATTTCTAAAAACTAGTTCCTGCCAGTAAACTTCCTCAAAATATTTTCGTTTTGTTTTAAACAGACGTTCAACCTCATCAAAGCTCCTCTTTACAGTGTTTGAATAATATAAACAGATGCATATTAAATAGCAAAAAAAAAAATATTTATGAAATTATTTTATTCTGACGTTTCAGCGTTTAAGTAATGAATAGTAACTTATGTAGCCTACTGTATGTCTTTTTTCCACATTATATAACAAATCAATTAAACACACATACTTATAACCCAGTATCAATCATTCTGACTTGCTGCCATCCATTTATGATTTTTTTTAATCTAAGACCATTAAAAATACAGTATACTGCACACATGGGAGGATTGGGTTAAAGAGCACTTTAACCCTGTCTATCAGATCATGTAAAACACGTTTAAATCGAGGCTTCCAACCCCGAAGGTTGTTAAACACTTTAAATCACTAGTCCTAAAATGAAAGAGGCCATGAGCAACAAGAGGGAGTTTGTCGAGTAACGTGATGTGAAAAGCAGAGAGGCCCCTAATGACTTTGAATAGTTCAGGCAGGGCTTTCCTTAAGGAGATTCCTGCATTCATCCGGAGGATCGCGGAGGTTTCTCTTAATGCCTAACGCGCCCGTATCACATACTGTGAACTGAATCGATCAAGCACTTACCTTAAAAGGCGATTTCCATGTCTAAAATCGAGTTTCATTTACCAAATTTCTCCCTCAAGACTTTGCTGTTACGCTATTCTCTGAATTTCCCAAACTCAAACCCCGCCTATTTTCATGGAAGAGAAAGAACAGCCCCTCTCTATTGTCATTGGTTACAACCCACGAAAGGGACATTAATCTATCATATTGCCAAAATATGCATTTCTGAGGCATTCATACTGTTTTATTTCATAAGTCCGTTTTATGCCTTTGTTTTTAAAGGATTGAGTGAATTAAATCACTTTGCATATTTACAATCTGTCGTTTTACAGCCTTCCTTTTTTGACTGTTGTTTTACATTTTAATTTATGTCGTCGTGATGTTGAAAATAATCAGTTTAATAATCATCATAAATTATTTTTGTCTAAGTGTTTATTATTTAAAAAAATCAAAATAAAATTCTACGATGACGTTTTCGTGAATGAATCACTGCGAGTCGGATCTTGAATCAGATGAGTCGGTTCACAAACCTGGTCTTACAAATCGAACTGAACACTTCATACACGAATTCACCAGATGGTTTGAACAAATGAATAGAACATGGAAAAGCTTTTCGGCTAAGTCTAATAATAAATAATTTAAATGCAAATTATTTTTATAAGTTTTAAACAACTGCATTGCATGTATTTTATAAACTAACTGAAAATACACGCCATTAAACACACTTACTAATAATATTAAATCAAAATAACTTATATGTGGTGTTTTTGAAACATGTAATCTTCCCCAACGGGAGGTCAGGGACCACGTTATGATAATAAAATCACTGAACACTTTTTTAAAAAACAGTTCTTTGAATCAATTCGCTCGAAAGAACCGACTTGCACAAACGACTCGGATTTCCTCCCCTAGTGGTTTTGTAGTTTGCGGAAAAGCACTCCAACCAATCATCAAAGAAATTTGGGCTGACCAATCATGTGTGATATATGGTACTTTGCAACCAATCAGCGTTAGAGATCGGGCTGTTTGAAAACCTTTCAGGAAGTGTATATCCGCTTTGACACGGACGTAAACAAACGTAGCTTAGCAATCTAAACCCTGTTGTGACTGTAGAGAGATAGTACCGTAGTACAATGTGTTTCTCTGCCGCCTAGATCGAGAACGATCTAATATCCGGTAACAGGTAAGAATGGTTTTATGGCATGTTTAGTAAAAATAAGGTCATATCTTATGGAGCTAGCTAGCTTTTTAATGGGAAAGGTACAGCTTTCCTCAGCCTCTTCTACCAGAAGCGTAAAATGACCTGGAATTAACTTACTGTGATTTACACCTATAGTGTTCATTTGAAGGGCTTTCCAGTTTTGGGATCAGTAGACTTTAACTTGGAGAAACTGCTAAGGTAATACAGGTGCAAACAGGCTACAGCTAGCTAGCTAGCTAGGCAGGTGCAGGTCGTCTGTTAAACATCTGCTGTAGCTTTCACTGCAGGTGGTGACTCTTTGTTCTCATTTTAAATCAACAGGAACCGGCGTTTTGTTAGGAGCTTTACTTGAGAAGATCTCAACTCAACAATGTCTACTTCAAATTTTAAGAATAAGTGTGTGACTCAAGTTAACTGTATATACTGTGACAGTCTACTGTGCATGAGAGGGATGAAAGCAGTACTTTTGGCTGATACGGAAATAGAGTTGTTCTCAACCGACATACCACCAAATCGGTGAGGTTTCCGTCATCAGATTTCACATACTGTATATAAACATAATTGTCATCATGATCGTGTCGGATCCCTAATAGTCTGTGTTGCCTGTGTCCCTATTTAGGACAGTTGATTTTGTGGCAAGCTGCTATTCCACTGAAAGCTGCAAATGCAAATTAAGAGACATTGCTTGTTTGAAATGGTAAAGTATTTATAAATAATACAACTACTGTTTTTTTACTTGTATTGTCTAGGATTGAATAAGTGTATGGATTTACAGCATTTAATAATAACAAATATGGTAATTTACAGTACCGCTTAAAATCTTAGAGGCAGGATTTTTTTCAGGAAATGTATATTTTTGTTCTGCAAGGATGCATAAAATTGGTCAAATGTTACAAAGGCATGTATAATGTTATACAATATATATATATATATATATATATATATATATATATATAATTTCATCTCTGATGCCACAAAATTAGGCAGCACAACTGTTTTCAATAATAATGATAATAAGTGTATTGACCAATAAATATGAGAAATTACATTAATGACAAATTACATTTTTGCATTTCAATAAATATGTCATATTTAAAGGTTGTAATCGTATTTCTTTCACATTAAAAATATTATCAAACTGAAACCTTTAAATGATAGTTTATTTTTCTTTTTTTATTTGCTTTGCAGCAAGTTTAGACTTTAGGTTGGCTTCAAACTTGTTTGGGTAACGTTCAGTCCATTGTTAACACTGAGCAATTTTCTGTTCTGTTTCGTTGTCTCACAAAGCATTTGAATCAGGTGTTTTTGTTTGTCTCTCTGGCTCTTTCTGCACATTCAGTGGGAATGTTGTAGGATATCACGTGGTGGCTCCATGCAAGCCTTGCTTGCTGTCCTGCAACAATGGTCATTTCTGGATGTTCAACAGTGAGGCTGTGTCCACCATCAATAGACTGGATGCAACAGGTTTGGGACATCTGATGCAAAAACACTGTCTATGCCCTCTGGTTATGGTCACACAGCTTTTACATAACTTTGTTTAAAGAGTTATCTGCTCATAGCCATCAAAAAAAAGAAAGAAAGTATAATATACCCCATTTAAATTGTTTCAGATAATTCCACTTCAAACAATATATTCTGATACAAAACCTTATTTTGTTCTGTAACGCAAGGGCATTTATAAGGTGAAAATCTAGATCGACAAACTAATGCATTTCAGTAATTGAGCCTTCCACAGACCCTTTGTCACCCTGTGAGGAAGTCTTAATTGCCAAAATACATTAGAACGCCAGTGTGGACTTTAAATGTGTTTTGTTTCTATTAGATGTCCCCTGAATTGTATCATTACTGTTTGAAACCCATCCAAAAAGCACCTTATGTATTTCAAAAGAAACGATTTTGCCAAATGATCTTCATTTATTGTTTGGTATAAATTAGGAGTTTGTGTATCTAAAATAAAAATACACATACACTACTGCATTTAAAAAATGACTCTTTGAACTAACTTAACTTAGTTATGTAATCATGCATCCTCGGTTCCACACAACCAAGTTGTGTTTTATTTACATATATGGATTTTGTTGAATTTATGTGAAATTGTTACTTCACTGTAACTAAACCCAGTTACGTTTAGAGAAGAAAGCATTGTTTTGTGTGTAAGGAGACAATCACAATTTGTGTGTCACCGTTGTCAGTGTGTGCTTTAGTTGGGCTCTTGACCCTTATATTAGTAGAATTAAGTGTTGTTTTGGCTGCTATAGTTGAGTTATAACAGCCAGAGAAGCCAAGAGCAAAACTCATCAGGTGATGAGGTGCTTATGCTTGTTTTTGTCTGCCTGAATCTCTGAATTGAGCTTGGGTTCTATTATCTGTTTTATTGACAATGACAGTTTTGTGGTTACACGGCTAAACATCCAGTGTTTTTTCACACATTTTCTTTTCGGCTGTTCTGATCCCAAAACAGAAATCATTATATAAGGCACACGCAGACTTCAAGAATCAGCGTATGAATCTCAACAAAGGTGACAAACTACGTATTGAGAAAAACAGATCACGTCTGAACATACTAATAATACACTAATTAAAACATCACATAAATACAGCAAAAATAAAAGAAAAACGCAAGAATAAAAGAAAGACAATTCTGCTCATAATTTATTCATGTCGCAATGCATGATGGGAGCTATTGATGAGTTTTAA
>JAUCMU010000013.1:14645869-14657108 GCA_032275025.1 Enteromius treurensis
TACAGATAGATGGCTAATGTGTGTGCCATTGATATGTTCAGTGTTCATGTAAACTGTTTAATAAACACTTCTGGCACGTTTTTGAGCCTCTTAATTAGTTTTGTTTTTTATGTAAATGATTAAAAAATGTTGATACCGTTACATCCCTACCTTCTACCAAAACATCTTATACTGCTGTTTCAGCTATTAATATAGTCCAGTTTTGAGTGTAATGGCAGTATATATCAGTTCAGGTTTTTTTTATTAAGCTAATTTAGACATTTTTTTGTTCGTTAAATATAGGTTTGTGTTTTTTAAAGTACCAAGCAGCCAGCGGCAGACAGTGAGCTGATCATAAAGTATGACTGATCAATTTAGCCTTCTCAAATCATCATGACTTGCCTTAAAAAATCGGCATACTACAGTTTAAACATATAACAATGTTTAAACACTAAACGAATAAATGTGCGACATGATGGTTTGTGCAGAGTGACGCTATAAAGTGCGTTCTGCAGAACATATAAACATAGGGTTTACTTTTATTTGTGTGCACTAACAGTAAATGTGATTTTAGAAAATAAAGAAAACAAGTGCATTCTGCCTTCTCGTCTTGAAAAGGAGAGTTTCACAAAAATGAACCGAAACTCAAATGTCCTGCGACGGGACACTAAACACCGTGGAGTTGCTTTTAGCTGCAGAGCGCACTCGTGTTGTATTCACCGGCGCCGCATGGCAATCTTTTAATCACTAATTGATGGATGTCTAAAATACAAAAATAAGGAGGCTCGGCCCGCATATGAACTATTACATCAAAATTGGCACGAAACCTGGCCCGAGTCGGGGCCCATCGGACCCGGGCCTAAATGCAGGGCTCTAAACAGTAAGCTGCTGTTTCACTCATTGCCGTGAATGATTAGGTTTAGACCGTGTCCTGTATGCATTAATATATGACATTCCGCCATGACAGGCATCATTCAAAAAGTCCAAAACATTCGGTAAGCCGCTGACATTTCATGAAGGCCTTTTCTTGTTTTGTTTTTTTTCTTGCACGGTATATACTTGTATATTTCAAAGCTCCTATCTTGTCATGATTCAAAGCTTTGCTGTGTTATTATTGTAAAACCTGAAAGGCCGGAGCAGAACTAATTCGATATGCCCTTGTTAGTGAAGGCCGTCAAATAGAGTGTTTGTACCTTGAAAAAGCTTCATGGAATTGCGTTCCACTATTTAAGCTGGGCTCTTGCCATTTTGATGTTTGCTTTTATGTCCTGGGCATATTATTTTGTTATTATTATCCGAAACAAGACACACAAATTGAATATTGTATTTAAAAGTCAATTTCATTGAGGAGATTACGCAAATCAGCCTTATTCTTTTCCGTCTCGCCTGCCTCCACCTTGATGCATCTGTTAATTTACACTGGTTTACTCTATTCATTTGCTAGTGCCTTGCCAGGGATCTTTTCATGTTTTGCTCCCAGCTTGCGTTCCTTCGTTTTGCATGGTTATGGCATTTGTGTTTGTTCTCTTCCAGCCCACCATTCTGAAAATCAAACCTTAAAAGCAATTACCTGCCGACATTTAATGTGCTCAAGCAAGGTGAATTTCATTTCGCCCAGACTGACTGAAAACCCTGCGATGGCAGCTGCCTTTTCGGCATCGCCAAATAAAAGCACAGCGTACTGTAACGAGAGTGAAAAGCGTGAAGTATTCCTAGTGTGTTATTGGTCAGTTTTATGGTGTTTGGCCGTTTTGGTCTTAAACTGCAAATCCTTATGTGGAATTTCCTTTATTGGCCCTCATGAAGGTCAGCGAAGATCTCTGCTTTGGGGAAACTATCAAAGCCCATGCCTGAGCCTTTGGGGGTCTGGGGTAATAGCCCTCCTGACCAGGGGGAAAGAGAAACCCCTGATTGCTCAACATTTTACAGAGCACATGTTTGTCATTAACACGTCCTACTATGGTAGTTACAGATGTGATTAAAACAACCTGGGAGACAGGTGGGTCCTGGAGCCCCTGATTTGCAGGCTCTTTGTTCTGGGCCTGCTCACATTCTGTGACCGCTTGGGTTTTGGGGGGTTTGTTGCGCTTGGGAATGGGTTGGGTGGAAGCACAAAGCTGCATTTTTCCCCTGTTGAGGCCCACTCATCAATTTTAGCCCTGACCTTTGGGTATTTATTTTTCCCTTGCTCTTTCTTTTTTTCCTCCTTCTCTGTTTTCATCCGTTCCTTGGAACTTGGTGGTATTTCATTTTGGAGGTCAGGAAGTCTCATACGGTGAGTGGAGTGAATTGTCTGGGACTGAAGACACACTTTGAACGCAGCTCAGCGAGTGAGCGAGATCCATGGAATGCAAAATGAACAGGAATTTAAACAATGATATTTTGAAAATTATTTGGAGAGCTGGCCTGTAACCTAAGAGGCTTGTTTAATGTTGTACAAACCGACTTATACACAGCTAGACAAAAACAGAAATGATTTAGCCATCATTTGCTTTCTGCATATTTCTCTGTTTTTTCCCTTGAGTACAAAAACAAAATCTTTCTTCCCACACCTGTTATCGGGCCTCTAACATACATAACACATCTGTAGAATGAGCTTGTGCTCTGTTCAGAATTGATCTGAGAAAGCATCTCACATCTTAAATTCAGGAACTGAACTGAAATATATTTAAATTGCAGTATTTAGGAAAGGAAAGGACAGTATGGTGTCTCATATTGAACACACACAAACTGGTCAAGGGTCTCGCCTCAGTCATTGAGGATGAAAAAAACCACTGTACATTCACCCCCCCACCTACGATCACCGAGACTCAAACCCACAACCAATGGATTATAAATCACGATTGCCAAATTTGCAATTCAGTCACCAGAATAAGTCTACAATTTCTCATTCACATTCAATTATTACTTTTTTGTGACTTGAAATTGAAATTAATTTGAAATTATATTTAAATTATATGCTAAAATTTGCACATTTGTTACAATTTTATCTTGACAAACTTTGTAGCATAAATAATATATAATTGCAATTTTAATATTCATTATTTTTAAAGATTTATTAAAAATATAGAACATTTTGAACAAGTTGCTAAATTAATGGTTGGAAATGATGATCCAATTAAACAATTTCAAGTAAAATAAATTATTGGAGTTTGTTTTACAGGAGAAAAAAAACGATATCTACTTTATATCTATATTTTTTTTTTTTCAAATTGAAATTAGTTTTTGGAGTTTTTAGTGATTATGAATATGTAATTAACAGGAATTAACCTGTATCTCTGTTTGTATTTTACTGTAAATGTAAAAATAGTACTTCATAAATTAACTTTTGGTGAACAGGGTGGAAAAAACGTAATTTTCCACAAAGCATTACCTGTTTAAATTTCTATGAATTGCAGTTTACAGTAAATTTCCTCTTCCTGTCATTCAAGTTCAGCTGTCTATAATGTCTTTCTCCTCACAACCCTGTAGCAGAAGTAAGCAGAGGAGTCTATGCTCGCTTTCAGAGTGATGTGTTTATAGTAAGCAGCTTTTGAGGGGAATCGTGTCCTTTTATGGTCTTTCTCCATGCTTTGCAAATATGCACTTATGCGATGGCATCTCTCTAGCCTTTTCTCTCACTCTATTGCTCTCTCTCGCTCCGATTCTGGTGATGAGGTACCCAACGAGGGCCGCCGGTGTCAGGACGGTCCACCATCCTGTGACTCATCCACTTGTAATCTCTCATGAAAGTGCCTTTTAAAGTGTTCGCATGAGTACGTGTGTGTTTTTGAAACCCTCAAAGGCCTCTGACAGAGGTTTGTTTTTACTTCGGACATGTAAAAGCCTCACTCAGGAGTGTTTAGGTTAGAGCGCTGCTGTCTGCGGCCCTCGGTCCACTTACAGCATTCTGTCCGGGAGTGTGTTTTAAGAGGAGTTATCTGCATCTAACATATACAAACACGCATACAGACACACCGCAACAATCTTAATATGACTAATGCATGGGTGTTGTTATCAGACGAAAGCTGAAAGGGCTCAAGGCATCTTGTGTGGTTGTTTAAGCACCATTTGTGCTCAAAGTAGACCGCTCCTATGTGGATGAATTGGTGTAGTCATTTAAAAAATAGGTTAAACCTAAAATGTTTTCGTTACTATGTAGTTTGGCAAAATGTCATTGTTCATATCCTGTGAGCTTGACATTCTAACCTTGACATTACAAGACGAGTGGCAACTCCGTAAGGTTTTTCTGAAGTTATGGCCGAGTGTTCAGAAAAGACGCAAGGAGAAAATGTCATATTTCAAAGCAATTAATATGTGCGTAGTACGACAGGGAATGTATTAAGTCATGTTCCTTATTAAAGCTCACTAATGCCACATTATGTAGCATGTCATCAATTAAAATCAATCATTGGTGCTGGGGCATCATGAATTAAAGATGCTCTGAAGGTGGACAGCACATGTCTGGATGATTGGTGTGGGCTTTGTTCTCCTGCGTTCTGGCTGGATCAGTGACCATAGTTCATTTGATCTGAAGTCGGTGTAGTTTTAGTATGATATTGTGCATAGTTTTGAAGATTTTTGCATGATCTGAATGTAGCTTGTAGCTTATATTAGCCATTTTGTAGTGCATGGTAGTGTTTGGAATGAATAGTCAGCTTTCAATAACTTTACAGTTTATTTAATAATTATTGTTATTATTGTTTCATTATTTTGATTTAGGATTTTTTTTTTTAAACCGTTTTTATGAGCCTGCACCAAACAGTTCAGATGCCCATTAATGCTCCAAGTAAGATTTTCATCATTCTGCAGTGACTTCTGGGATTAACTTTAAAAAGAAATGGCTTTTTTTTGTCCTTAAACATGTTTATTTGAATGAAAACAGGTGGCTTGTTAAACTTGATAGATGTTTGTGAGAGGAATCAGACTTGTCTGCTAAAAGTAAAAGTAGACTTTTGAGAATAAAAACACATTAGCAAATTAAAATCATGAGTAAAAAGGCAATTTATTTATAACATAATCAAATGTGGTCATCTGTGTTTTCCTTTATAAAGATTTACTCTGGTAACCATGGTGTCTGCCAAAACACCATAGACACTAATGTGATTGTTACTATTAATACAACTCTGGTAACTAGCTATTAGCCACCACTGTCTTAAAACAAATGTTTGTATGATATGTAAAATATGTTTGAAAAGGAATTAAACATTTGATTTTATTGTAAATCATAGATATTGATAAGTTAAACTGCTCTTTTACTGTTAATGGACATTGCAACCGCTTGTTTTCCAAAACTTTCCCAACTTTTTGGTATTTAGGTGATGTGATCTGTCCAGTTAGCTCTCTAAAACTTACACTGAAAAATAAATATGCTGCTTTAAGGGTCATTTCCACCAGACATTGATCAGATGTGTTTCACATGGGTCATTCTTGTGTCTAAACACAGCTGTATGCAGCTCAAAAATATGAAAAGGATATATTTAAAAGACTTATTTATATTTAGAAAGTCTAAATAATTGTATGCACATTTTGTGTTGAAGGTTTTCTATAAAAGTCCTCTCCTTCTCACCGTCAGCATGATATGGAACTGAACCCCTGAAGAACCGTCGCAAGTCACTAACACTGAAACATTTGAAGGTAGTTTATGTAAAATGAAGAGGTGAACTGGCCTTTCTTGGGGTTGTTGGGCAGATCTTCTTCTGTGTGTGTGGCTTTGATTAGACACACACGGTGAGGCCCCTAATCTGCCATTCATCTGCGCAGGAATTTCTCAGTTTCGGAGGGGCCTCTGAGAAAACGCTCAACGCAAACAAACAAAATATCAGCTTACCCTGCCTCGCAATATCCCCTCTCCAATCTGGGGACGCTGAAGCAACACACTGTTTATTGTTTCAAAGTAAACTCCGCTGTTGCATTGCTGCCTTCCTAATTAGATTTTACCTGCCTTGTTTTTCTTTTTCCCCACCCTGGCTTTTTATTCTTTCCTCTTAAAAAGGTGATGTTTTTGTGGACCACTGTAAACCACAGGGTGTTTGGAGGAATGCGATTTCTGAGAAGAGAACTCTGATGGGAATGCGACAGGCATCTGAGAGTTGACTCTTTTATTTTGTTCTGTAGAGGATTTTTCAAATATGTTTACGATATTAAAAACTAAAGTGAGATAAAAGCTTCCGACGCTGGAGTTAGTGTAATGTCTGCGACGCTTCCTTGGGTTCCTCCTCCATACTTTTTTCAAACATACTTCTCCGTACCTCCAGGGATAACCGGAGTGTTTCTTTGTGGTTTGATTTGCCACAGTGTGGCCATGAGAATGCAGGCACTCCACAGTAAACCCCCAGGGTTGCCACCAGGCAGATCCACCTCTTCTCACTCACCTGAGGGGCCTGTCACCCTTTCCTGAGGATTGCGATGCACCTCTCTTCATAGACACTAGGGTGAGTTATATTATCAGGGGGAGCCTGTCTACTCCCTGAACATAGGGCTCGCGCCTCGCTTGTGTGCGCAGAGCTCGCTTTGGAGTCTTTCTGCAGTGACCGTCTGATGTCGATCGCCTTGGGAAATTTTAGTGTTGTCAGTCACTATGTATCCTTTCATCGACTTTCCCGAGCCCCGTTCTGTCATTTTTATTTTTTACCCCGCAATCAAATGTCGCGGAGTGCTACGAAAGTGTCATAAAAAGTAGATAAAATTAAAACTTTTACAAATTTAAACATAAACACGCATCTTCTAGAACTTTAAGAAGCCTTGAAGTGCCTCGGGGATGAATTCTCCCAGGTACCTTGAACTCGTGAAGAGGTTTTCAAGTGCACGTTTATACGCTTGTCTCCTTTGTTTACTATGTTTGCGCTTCTTTTAATTTTCTCTGTTTTGGAAAAAGGAGACGGCTTGTCACTGGGCTCGCTGACCTCACCCCATCACCCGTGAAGTCCTCTTATGGTATTGTATATGCAAGCAATGGCACTTTGTTTTCTTTCATAGACTTCATGCCTTACATGGAGGCACACAGTGGTTGTGTATCACGGAGGCGCTTTTGCATTGTGCATGGACTTGAAGAAAGTGTAGGAGGCACACCGGGGTCAGAGCTTCACTATCAAATCCTTGGATATTTTGGATAGGATGTCACCGCTCTTTCAAACACGACATGTCAGTGTTTAGAAATGAAAAGTACACCACAACAAAAGGGGGAAACCTAATACGCCATGCCCTGATGCACATTTATCGGCTCACTTCAAAGTGCACTTGTCATTCACTGTCGAAAACAGGGCAATTTCTCTCTCCGTCTTTGTCAAACAGTTGTGCCCCCTTGAGCAAAAAAAGTACAGACAATATATTGGAAAAAAAAAGAGGGCATAGAAAATAGAAGATTTTCTTTTACTCCCCCTCGCCTGTTAACTCCCCCCACTCTTGCCCCCCTGATCTCTTCACGCACTCATGGGGAATGTTTGGAGGCCCTGTTCATATTTTGTTTGCACAATGCATTCCTGCAGGCTCTTTATTTATGTCAATCTCCCTTTGATCAGGGTCCGCTTACCCACTCGGTTCCTGTGAGTGAAAGAACCCACCTGTGAGGCAGCAGCCAGGGCTCTGGATTCTTGGGAAAGTTTACCGTCAATTAATAATATAGCTAAATTATTTCTTCACATGGCAAAGTACTTATGTAAGGTGATCCTGGCTGGTGGCTGATTCCCTGACATCTGGGTTGGATATTTTGCACAGATGGTTCTACCTGCTCCGGGAGTCTCTTTTCATTCCCTCCGTTCTTTCTTTCTCGCTTGCTTTTTTTTTTTTTTTGCACGGGTGAAAGGTAGGCCATGGTTGAATGCTTGGGCAGAGTAATACAACCAGAAGGGAAGTGAATGGGGCTGTTTTTTCTGTTTTTTTTTTATTTTTATTTTTATGTTTAGTTATAGCTCACACACAGATGAGATGCACTATAGTGCAGGGGTTTTCAAATGTTTTTAATACAAAGATTCTCAGATATGACTACCTTTCTTTCTACCATCCTAAAAAAAAAAAAAAGAAAAAAAGAAAAAAAAACTTAATGATGAATTAATTAATTCTTGAATTATAGGATAGGATAGGATAGGATAGTAGTATAGATTACTTTTGTGTAATATTTAGTTCACACACTGACTGTGCTAAAATAAAATGCATAAATGCATAGAATATTTCATATTTATTTGCCCCGAAAGAGTACATAGGCTTCAAAATTAAAACCCCAGTGCATGTATGTGCAAAAGTTGCCAAAATCTCTAAGGGAATGACACAAAAGTTTTGAATTTTAGTTCTGCATTCGTTTTATTTTTATCTGGTTTTGACCTGTGTGTCAAAATCACTGTATTGAGTTCTGAAATTATAGGTAGGCCTACATTTAATGAATTACAAATCAAGCAGTCTTCCCCCCCAGCACCAAGGCCGAGAGGACAATCGGATTGTCTTTTGTTTTTTAAATAACTTCAGTATCTTAACTTTCTCATCCCAAGTTTTCTCTTCAACTTGATTAACCTCTCTAATCAAGTATAATGTTTTTTTTTCCGGTCTATTGCTGGTTTAGCATGTGATTTATCATGGGTTTTAATATTTTTAAGCCCGCTTTTAATAGATCTGATTGGTGTTAGACACTGCTGAGGGTCTGTCCTGCTATCTGTGTCTGCAGTGAGACAGGAGCTCCGGACACGTTCTCATACAGAAGCCCTTCCCTCGCATCCAGCCCTTAGCTATCCCAGAACCCCCTCAGGAGCGGTGGACTCACAAGTACCCCATATCCAAATAATTAATCCAAAGCAATTACTCACTGCCTTCATCCGTCTCTTAGCCTGCTAACAAAACATTTCTACGTATGTCCTCATCAGTTAACTTTAATTACGCCGACTACAATTTATCAGCCTCACATTAATGAAACATGCTGCACCAAGATACTCACAGAAAATGTCCTATTTTCCCTCTTTTTTTCTGTAATGGAGGAAAAAAAATAATAATTAAGAAACCCAACAGTGAGGAGCCTCATGAGAGAGCCAGCAGGAATTGTGAGATATCACTTTTTTTTTTTTCTCCTTTATTTTGTTCTAATCGGGGAACATAGTTACCGTCACCAACGTGTCTCCTTTATTCAGCACATAGTGAAAACAAGCACATGACACATTTTTGCTAAATTTTGCAAAGATTTAAAAAACCTGTTTCATAATGCTGTTTTCTTTTACCTGGACGTTGAAGATAATGTAAAATCTGAATTTCTTTCAGTTCTACAACAATAATATAAGTTTTGTTGCAGGTTTTGTTGTTGAATGCAGTTAGAGAACTTGACATGCGAAAGTAAAAGTCTGTTAGGATATAATATGAAATTTCTGAGTCATACGGCAGCTGTAATGTGTAGAATAGGTTTGAGGTAAAAAGTTTATTTGGAGACATTAAATATGAAATACAGAAGAGATTGGTGATAAAATGGTATTTAAAGGGAAAAAAAAAGTTTTCAGTATTTGCAAAACTGAAGACATATATTATGAATATTTCATTAGGTGTAAAAATTAAGTCATGGCTTTTGATAAAATATTGTGGTCAATAGGACATTTGGTAACACAGCAGTCAGGGTTATTAAAAAATAAACCTGTAATTTTTTTTTTTTTTTTACCATTATAGCATCTCTTAATAAACCATCTTAGCATCTCTGTCTCTTATGGATATGCATCTCTTCCATTTTTTTTCAGCCAGATAGGATCAGAATATGTTTACAGAGTGGTAAGATTCCTGTACTGGGATGTTTCAGCCAACTGTTCTCATTTGGAGGGGGCTCATCCTTGCTTCCTCGGCCAAGGGCAGCCTGGGAGCAATTTGGCAGTGTAAATTGTTGCCACACATGGGGCCGGTTGCTGGCAGGGTCAGAAGCCCTTGATGTCACACCCTGTCATTTCAAATTAAGTTATGCAAAGCGAGGCAGCCGCTTAATTTTCTTGTAAGTTGGACCATGGGGCCCCTTGGGCATAATGAGCAGGAAGTTATAATTGGACCGAGCTGTTGATTGCGATAATTGCTACTGTCTGTATGAGGTAGCCTGGCCTGCTCTGATCAGCTTGTTACCAAGGCATGACAGCATGCTGCAATTCTGCCTGGACCAAACGAAGAACACAGGAGGGGAGGAGGGGGAACAAGGAGTGAGAGGACTGAGGGGGGTAGAAGTGCTGCTTTTGGAAGCATCTTTATTGTGTGAGTTTGGATGGGTGCGTTGGCCATTCCTGGAAGGATCTTTTTTTTTCCTCTGCAACAATGTTCTCCTTCCTTCCCCTGCTGACCCTTTGACATCTGCCCACTTGTTGACCTTAATTCTGTGGTCTGTGAGAGTGAAACGCAATGAGGTCATTGGTCTTTGTTCTCTGCTGAAAGGTAGGAAAGGGCCATTAGCGTCCACAAATCCCCTGACATAACTGTGGATTCACAGTACTTGAGATCCTAAAAACAGGAGGGATTGAAGGATGTTTAGACAAAGATGTTCTGAATGACGTCCCTGTGTAAGAAAACAATCAGTTGTTGTTGTTGTTGTTTACTGAAAACTTGGCTCAGAATTTCTCACATTAACTTCACTTCTCAGAATCAATGAAGAGGCAGTGATATTTACATCAATGGTAAAGTTGTAGGATAATGACCTAATCCAGCAATTATGCATTGAATTTATTTTATTTCAAGTACATTATTTCATTTTTACATTTTGATTTAAGAATCCTGAAAACTATAACTGTCCACAAAAATACTAAGTTGCACAGCTGTTTTCAACATATATTATAATAGTAATAATAATAAATGTTTCTTAAGCACCAAATCAGCATATTAGAATAATTTCTAAAGGATCACGAGACACTGAAGACTGGAAAATTGAGCTTTGCCATCACAGGAATAAATCACATTTTAGGAAATATTACGGTAACACTTTACAATAAGATGTCATTTGTTAACATTAGTTAATGTGTTAATTAACATGAACAAACAATGAACTCTAACAAAGATTGATAAAGAATGTAATAAATGTAAAGTTAGTTTATAAAAAAACAGTCGTTCATTGTTTGTTCGTGTTAGTTCACAGTGTGTTAACTAATGTTATAACTTTAATCATGCATTAGTAAATTATGAAATTAACATTAAATTACATTAATAAATACTGTAGAAGTATTATAAATTTTTAGTTTGGTAACACTTTAGAATAACGTTCCGTTGTCAGTCATTTATAAGTGATTAGTTAATGATGAAATGTTCATCTACAAAACATTCACAAATGATTAATAAGTGATTATTA
>JAUCMU010000013.1:14657208-14668759 GCA_032275025.1 Enteromius treurensis
ACAGAACAGAGTGATTTCAAAAGAGCTGTTTATGACAGGGTAAAATGAGCGTTTTTAAAACTATCTTTGAGAAATTTTAAAACAAAATATACAACAAACTTTCCATTAAGACCCTAAAGAATTATATTAGCTAGTGGAAAACTGGGTTTGTATGACCCCTTTAAAGCTTGCGTATACGGTGCATTAAGCATGGCGGATTTTTGGGGTGAACTAACCCTTTAAATGTATCTTTGCCAAATTAAAGTTCTTTGAAAAAGAGCGATGACCACAAATACTTTTGACTCACTACTCATGTACAGAATTATATTTATTGTTCAATAATGTGGTTTATCAACCTATTGCCTTTTGATATCAATTGCACACCTAGTGCTAAATACCAGTTAGAATCATGTCATTTGTATTTCAGAAAAATTACACTTCACCAAAAAAAAAAAAAAAAACAGCTCTGAGCTCTAAAATCAACTAATAACCACTATTATAATGTGGGGTGATATAACAGTGAAAGGTTTAAATAACAGCACTCTTGAGAGACTAACTGGTAATGTTTGGCATAAATATGGTGATCTATTGTGTATACTTACCAGGTACATTACTGTTACTGCATGCTTTAGACTTCATCTCCAAATACACACCATTCTGTCGATGCATAACGAAGAGAATTACAACAAATAAAGCCATTCAGTACTGCAAGGTCACCACAAGCCACAAACATTAAAGGATCTGAACACGACCAATGTCAAAGGTAGTCTTCAATAACAGAGTACTATAGTAAAGAATATGAAAAATAATTAATTAGAATTAGGGCAGACTTTAAGTGATGGTATTAAATAATATAAAAATAAATTCTAATATAATATCATAGCATTTTATAAACTGTCAGCTGGGGTCATCCTGTGTTTCTCGCCTGAACCTTCAGGTTTTCAGCACGACTGAGTTAGGTCCTCTTGAAGTCATGAGAGCGTCTCATCACCTGTTGCATTAAAATCAACTTAGAGATGCTGAGAATGAAGGTGTATTGTGACAGAATGACACAAGGGGATTTAAATGCATAATATGTGACAATGCAACAAGTCGGAAGAGGGATGCAAGCACAGGCGAAGTGCCATATAAGCTGCCAGCTCCACTGAAGGCTTCATCCGAGGATCTGTGGCGGGATCCTGAAAGTCGTCAAAGGTGGCTCAGTTAGCAGACGACGGGTGCATGCTGCATGTGTCTTCTCCTTATTCCTCTCTTTCATCAGACCCAGACTTAGAAGTGACAGTGCTTTGCCTGACAAAGGGATTTGTAATATCACCGAGAGAATACGCTTCAGTTCTTATTATTTCACATTATTCCTGGTAATGAATCTTAAAACAAGATATGGATCCTAAATTTCTCTAGTTGTACCGCGTGTATCCTGTGTGCATGAGCACAAAAAAAGACTAGAATACACATGCAGACAAATGAGCAAATAAATACATATATCGTAAACACGTCAGAGGCTGTCGGTCTGTTATTGTTTGCAGTTCCTAGGGTCGGAAGACTGCAAAAAATGGGAAAGAAAACAGGATAAATTGGGGTTTACGGCACAAAAGCTCACTAATCCTTGCATTTGGATATTTGAAACAGAAGCTCCGGAGAGAAAGCATCAAAGACGGCTCTAAATTAGCCTGTGAAGGGGGAAAAAAATAAAAAAAAAATCAGAAGAGAAGCCTGCCGATTTCCACCAGTGTGAAAAGACAAGGGAGCTGCAATCTCCTAGGGGCCCAGATTAGAAACATATACTCATTATTCTCTCTCAGTGGGTGTCTAAACCCCAAAAATCCAGCTTCCAGGGAGAGCACTGAGACATGTTAACCCCGCCGCTGCTCTCCCTTTGTAGCTGTGCATCGTTAGCCGCTCTGCAGTCGCATCTCGAAGGGGAAAACCTGACGAATGCTGGCAATTAGAACTCAGAGTATGTGCTTGTTCAGATCCACGAGTGGAACAGCCTTAAACACATTACAGAGGAAAGTTAAACAAAAAGACAAGGGTGCACATGTCTATATGCGGTAATCATCTTGTTTTCTTTTTTTATCTCATCATCATTCCCTTTCCATGAAAAGCAACATTTGGCTTTCAGAGTAAGCCCTTGCCCCTGAAGTTTCCCTCTTAAGAACAGCACCACTCGAGATTGTGAAGACCAGACTGAATAGGCCTAATCGTTATGGGTCATCGGGTACGTGTTTACTCCTAACACGTGAAAGCAGGGACGAGTGAGTGAAAAAAATAATAACAAGAATAAATACCTGGAAATATTTACCCCTGAGTGGGGACGGTGTTGAGCGCTGCATTCAGGCATTCAAACATGAATGGAGGTGAGGTGCAGTGGGAAAAGAGGAAAGGGTTTTCCAAAATCCTGCCCGGAGTGACCTCCAAAATGGTTTTGTGGTGAACTGATGAAAAGTCATTGTGCACATCACGCCAGACAATATAAAGGTATAAATGACATGAAGTTGAATGACAATGAAAAATATCATGCACTCGAAAGATTTTCGTGCTTAAAACTTCAAATAAACCGTCAAAAAAAATTACCTAAGTGATAATTCAAAACAACAATGAAAGCTAATCCTTTTAACGTTGACTCCGATACGTGCCTTCTAATATTGTTCTCAGGATTAATCATGGTTCATAGACAGGAACAGTAAATATTTAAGATTCTGCTATTTTGTTCAGATTGAATTAGTGTTTATCTCATTAGAGGCTCATCTGGAACGACAAGGCAGCCATGCCATGTGATTTCAGAAGTTTAGTAAATAATCCACCCCTTGCCTTTGAAGTCTAATGACCTAGAATGGCTAATGCTGTTTAGTACCCAAGAAAAGTAATGAGAGTTTGATTCACTGATGTGTTGTAGAGCAAGCCGTGAGACCCATGCTGAAGGAGAGACTGAAGGATATTAAATTCCCTGCCATGACAGGGAAGCATTAAAGCAGTTCACCTAATATGAACATTTTTAGTCATGTTGTCACTCGAATGTTGTTCCAAACATTTTTGTGTGCTTTTTTCCCCCCATTGAATATCCTTTGAAGAATAGCTTACTGCTTACATGCTCGCTGATATACACAACAATTTGATTTTTGATGCTCACCGTATATTTGCTCAAAACCACCGTAATATTAATGAATGGTAGTATTGTGAAATACTGTATCGGTAACACTTTAGAAAAACGTTCCGTTGTCAGTCATTTATAAGTGATTAGTTAATGATGAAATGTTCATCTACAAAACATTCCCAAATGATTAATAAGTGATTATTAAATAAAATAAATAAATAAATGTGTGCTTTTCAACATATCACAACTTGTAATTGACTTGTAAATGTAAATTAATTAACTAAACACAACAAAGTGTGTAAACCCTTTGTCAGGGTTTGTCAGGACAGATGATTGTGTTCTGTGTGGAATCTACTGATAATGTGAACTAGTTTTACCCTCAACTGAAATTCACATGAGATGCACAGTGCCAAAATACTCCATGTGTTTACCATCTTTACCCAACATATCGTCTGTCCCAATGAGACAAAGGGTTTACACTCTTTATTAAATAAAAATAAAAAAATGTTTTTGTGCTTTTCAACATAACACAACTTGTAAATGACTTGTAAATTAAAAATCATTTGTGAATGTTTTGTGGATGAACATTTCATCACTAACTAATCACTTATAAATGACTGACAACGGAACGTTATTCTAAAGTGTTACCAAAAAAAATATTATACTCTGTAGGTGAAGCTGGATCATGAATGATTCTGACATGACATAAACGCATTTCGGTTGATCAAGGGCGCGTTTCCCTTCCAAACCAAATGTAACGTTAATCCTCTGCGTCTTCAGTCACTCAGATATCGGGGTAAATGACTACTGCTATATTTATTAATACATTGAACAACAAAACACCTCAATCGTTTAGGAGTCTTGCTTGTCTCTGCGTCTCGGTCTGATGACAGCTCTGAGGTAAGACACCAGTTCAGTCGACGTGACACGCTGCTGTCAATCAACTATTGTGGGTGTGGCCTCTGAGAATGGCTTGATTTCAGAAGGGGCAACTTATTTTTATTAAAACAAAAGAAAACTACCTGTGGATCTTTATCATTGTAGGGTGGTTGTGTACTCACACTCCCAACACACATTTCAATCCAAACAACTTGTAAAAGTGCATGTAACACCGTATGACCCCTTTAATGTATTTGACATAATCCGCCTTGTTTACAGCCAGTGAAAGCACATGCATGTGCGTAATCTGCGCTGTTTGCGCATAGAAAAAAATAGTGCGCTTATGCAAGAATGTTCTATAAAATGATGAAAGACATAAATCATAGGAGAATAATGGTTGAGTATATGATGATATTTTTGTTTTCTTTGCGCAAAAAAATTATTCTCCTATTGTTGAAAAACTTAAGTTAATCCACTGATGTCACATGGATGGTTTACCAGTGTTTTTACCATGTTTCTGGATCTGGGATCCAGAAATCCTATTATTTGATATATGTGTGTGTGTATATATATATACAGTACTGTGCAAAATACTTAGGCCACTAGTATCTTCGCGAACAAAAATGGTTTTAAGTGGGTTATTTCTATCTTTGGAAATATCAGTTTACATTTCCAAACACAATTTTTGTCTTTAATTGTAATAATACAGTGAAAGAATTTAAGAATTTTTTATTTATATTGAGATTTGCTAAAGATTGCCTTCAGCAGTGTTAGTAAATAATTTGTCTTATATTAATAATCATATAATAATAATAATAATACTTAATAATACTTTTGCTTATATCAAACAATAAAGAGTGCAGATGGAGAAAAGTAAAACTTCTCTGTAAGTTCCACTTCATGTGTCATTTACATGTACTATGCTTTCTGGATGACGTTCTCGCTCTGGCTTAAGAATGTCATTGGTTGACAGTGCTCTGCTCTTCAGCCTGACTGATCAAGGCCATCTCTCTACGGCCTATAATGGGATCTCCTTCACCTGGCAGACCATGTCACATGAGCACTATATGCTGACAGGTAAGGGAGATCAGGGCCGTTTTCTCTGTTCTTAGGTTGGCAGGTATAAGGAGCAGGTGACGGGTTACATGAAGAAAATGGGACTCGTAGATCCATCATGACCTTACTGCTAACCAAACCAACCCAACATATATAGAGCTCCTAGAGTGGATAAAACACATCTGACTCGCTCTCACTCCCTCCCCTACTTACCCTTCCAACCAACAACTGTGTGCTTGTGTTTGCTGTTGCCTTGCTTCTCGGATTAATTTTAAAGGCAGAAGGAAGGGGCAGGAGGAAAAAAAAAAAAACTGTCATGGAAGTCGACAGGCAGTGATTAAGGTTTTAACTGATCATCCTCTCCCTGACAGCTAACCAGCTATTATCTTAAAAGAATCAAACGAATGTTCAAAGCCCTCGCCGGGCATGGAACATGAAAGGAGACGTCAGCCTCTGGCAGCTGACAAGCCAGGAGGAGAGCCAAGGAGTGCACTAGGAAGAGTGAGAAACACGGAGAGAGAAGGAAAGACAAAGGAGGGAAAAGAGATCTTTATTTTCATTCTACAACAGGGAGTTTTGACAAACTGATCCCTGAGCCCGAACACTGATGTACTAGAACAACACAACACAATGGCGTGTTTTTATTGTGGGAAATGGCACAGATGAAAGTAAAGAAAGATGTGCGAAACTGCATATTTTTTAAAATCAACTTGAGATCGTGAGTTGCCTGAACAAAGAGTCAACTAGTCGTCCTCAAGGAAGCTGTGTATAATTATGTTGATTTTGATCCACAGACCATCAGAGGTCCACAATTAAAATCAATGGAAAGAAGTGCAATAATGACAGTAGTCCTAATACTGAAACGTGTATAAATATATTTTAATTATTCTAAAAAAAATTGACAGTTATGGCTGTTTCATTCTTTTTTTTAATGCAATTTAATAAAAATCGTAGATTTAATCATATGAAATCACCACCAATTTACCAAAGTGTAAAATAGTTATAAATTATCATGGAAGTGTCATCAACTGGAGGCGGGGATAACAGTGGATTCATATGCAGATTGTTTATTTAAGAGCGAGGTCTTACAAGCAGGGTCGATCAGCAGCAAGCAGGAGTAATGTAGATAAAGCAAGACAGTAGTCAGTGTCCAGGTGAGGGTCGTAAACAGTAAATCCAATCCAAAGGGCAAAACGGAGACGGAGGTCCAAAACAGGCAAGGTCGGTAACAACAGATCAAAACACAGAGATTAACACAGAGTAGCAAAACAACAGGACGACAGTGCAATGGACCGTGACAAACACTCAAACATACGGGGACTTTATACACTTTGGAATTAGGTCAATGGGCGGAGACTGGGATGAACTACTATGGAAACAAACAAGGGGGCAGAGACAAGAGTTCATTGAAGGAGTCCATGAATGAAAACGGACACAAATACAGAATGTTTATGTGGCTTACCATCCTCCAGCATTACCAAGCTTGGAGGAGCCAGGATAATGTTTTTAAAAAATCTGAAAAAAGACAGTCATATACAGTATACCTAGGAAGGCTTGGGGGTGAGTAAAATATGGGCAAAATGTTGACTTTGATTTTCTACATTTACATTTATTCATTTAGCAGACACTTTTATCCAAAGCGACTTACAGGTGAGCATCTGGGGGAATGGTGCCTTGCTCAAGGGTCTCACCTCAGTCATGGTATTGAAGGTACTAACCCCACCCACAATCCCTGCCGGACCTGGGACTCGAACCCACAACCTTTGGGTTATAAGTCCAACTCCCTATCCTTTAGGCCATGACTACCCCATTCTAGGAGTTCATTTGGTAAATGTTTTTTGGTAAAGACTCAACCTCAAACAAGAGCACTAGGCTTTTTATGACAACTTTGAAATTATTGTGACAATTAAACACACATCCAGCTATTTAATGTGATATTCCAAAATGGTGTCAGACTCGGTATGACTGAAATCTTTAAATTGTTGTTATTGTATAGAATTGTAAAGATTTTTCAAATAGTTTTCTCTGTGTGTTATTTCTATAGTTTAATATAGAGAACTTTTTGCTTTTTAAACAGTAAAGTATATTTTTATTTGATCCATTTATTAGTAGATAAATAAATTCCTATTATATCTATACTATTAGTACTTATGACACTGGCTCTGTAACTATTTCAATATTTCAATCGTTAATTCAACTGTTTTACTAATTCTGTGTACCACTAACACTCTTTCTCTGAGTCACTATGCTCGACCCAAATGTTTATACTATAATTGAGATTAAAATTGGCTCCACTTTCCCAAACTTTTTTTTTTTTTTGCTGCAATGACAATCATGCCACTAAACCTGGGGGAAATGAGCCCGGAGGGTATCCAGCGGTCCACTGATGCGTTTGAAGTGTTGAGAAGGGATTTAGAAAGAGACCAAGTCGCTATTTGTAGGAGCGAACAATCTAGAGAACATAAATATGGAAAATAGTTCATTATAAGTTGGTGAAAGGAGCCGTAGATTACGCCATGTCCTCGCTTTAAGTTTGTGTTCTTAGACCCACTTTTCTCAAACTGCTAAGAAAACTTTCTTGAAAGTAAAATAACACAAACATAAGAAAAAGAGGTATTATTGTTCAATGCTTTGATTTCGCAATAAGGCTCTTTGAATCTAGCAGCGAAGATGCTCACAAGGGTATAGAACATCAACAGAGCAAAGAAATCACCTGTGAAAGAACATGCACTAGTTCTAAAAAGCCAGCTTATTTTACAATTCATCTGCTTCAATCTATAACAATGACTGCAGATTGAGCCTATTGTGGGTGTGTAAGAGTGACTCATCATAACGGCCCTGTTTATGCAGATGGAGAGCAGTCCTGTCAGATTAGCACCAGGTTCAGCTCTTATAGCCCGCGGGTGTGAAAGAATCAGCCTCAGCTGTGGCATTTACTGTTGTTCTCCGTTAACCGCTATTGTGTAATGAGAGACTCTCAACTTGTGCTAATGACATTTTAGCCGACATATCCGGAGCTTAATGTCCTTCACTTTTCCGGCGTCAACTTTGTTACCATGCCAGGCACCAGATTGACACTTTGATATTTGCTCTGATGGAATCATTACTGAATGGTCCGCTTGGGCCCATGAGCGTGTGCATGCGTGGCTCAGCATGGAATTTTATAAATGCGAGAATCTAATTAGCTCAGAATTAGGAAAAAGCTGACAAACCTTTTTTTCTTTTTTAATTTGAGATCAGATCAGATTCTGTCAGCTAAAACTCATGTCCATATTGCTGGCTGTTCAGAACTCCCAACTTAGAAAAGGACGAGACCAACCTGGGGTGACCAACCTCAGTTCATCTTGTGCCATTTAGCAACAGAGGAATCTAAAAATATGTTTATATAAGGAACTTTTTGATTCCATGGTCTCACAAATTTAGCCAACTGTGGTTGCAAGTTTCATGGTTGCCAGCATAGTTCAATGATTCAGTGTTTCCTATAAGCATAGTTCAAACGAACGTTCGCAATCAACGTCACAAACGTAAGTGGTTGGTACTACAGCTTTGGATCTGTGGTTAGAAGCATAGTTTCTTGTTAGTAAGATATATATAGATAAGAAGCAAGCTAACATTCATTGCTATTTGTATCTTCTATTCTATCAATACAACAGAGAGATATCTAATAAGTTACTCCTCCATCATATGTGTGTGACGTTATTAACAACAGCCCTACAGTATAGTATGTTGCTGAAATAATGTGGTCGAAATTATGATGTGAGTGCGTTTCGGGAAGCAGCTGTGACTAGCTAGTTCGTTTTTAAAACAATGCGTCGTACTATGAGGGTTAATCAGCGAGTTACATCGTTGTTTGGGAAACGCACCCCTGAGTGGATGAGGTAGCCCACTTTTCGGTGAACTAACCTTTTAAAGTAATAAAGCTCATAAACAGCTGCTGACATTATATTTTGTAGTGGCTTGAAACCGTATTTGATACATCATGACTTTACAAGTGGATAAGAAGCCTAATTTCCATTACTCCCAGAAGTTGTGCAAAGTCAGCCAATAATTATATAAATGGTTATTAGAAATGTTTTTATTCCTTAATGATTTTGGTGTGCAGCTGTGGATGGACTATGGATGTGATGTCACACAGATAACCTAAAGGTTTTGCATTAGAAGTGTAAAAATGAATAGCCTGCAGGACTGTGGATATCTAGCCTATATTTAGCCTTAAGAAATCATTTTCACCTCAACTTGCTCCTTCTATAGATGTTTTTGGCCATTACACTGCTCTGACTGAGAAACATTAACACGGGGATGTTGGCATTTAATCCAGCACACGTCCGTAAATCAGTGTGGGGACAGGAGCCGTGCTTTCTAATTGTCCTGTTAAGTGCTCCAGAGTGTGACATGTTAAACACCTGGTGTCCTTTACAACTGAGCATAACCTTGCAAGAGCTCGTTGTAGTAGCTGCAATTTTCATTGTCCAGTACCTGCACAGAAACTATGGCTTTGTCCTATTTGTTCTTTTAAGTATTAGATTGTGCCTTGTGTGTGTGTGTGTGTACCCTATTTTCTCTTTCTAATCTCATTGGAGCATGTTGTCCCTTGGTGTGCAGTTTTTAACACTTCTTGGGCGTCTAAAGAACTGTGGTTGTCCCCAGGTTAATGCTGGCAGAAGTGAGGGCTAATAATGGAGACTAGTTCATCAGGCGCCTCTGAGCCTCCGAGCCAGGAAGCCGGTGACCCACTTACCCAACACACAGTCCAGGTATTTTCAGCCTTATTTAGCCACAATTTGCACAATGTCAATGCAATATAGTAAAAATAATAATAACTTAAACTTTTATAATTTGTAAGACATTTGAGATCAAGTAGAAAAAAAAAAGCACTGTATTGGCTAAAATAGTGAAAATGGCTGTAGGCTGGCATCACAGTATTATTGCTTGTAGGTCTGACTATAAAATCTATTATCTTCTACATTTGCATTTTAATTGCTCCACTGTTTGGACCAATTTTGATTTTGACATGTCTCAGTGTAACGCGTGCATTTGAACAAACAGTAGCGCCTGATGTCACATTTTGTCATTAATGGTAAACCCTTACAGCAACTCAGGAGATGTTGATTGTGTGATAATATTAACTGATGAAGCCTTGTATTTGATCATCTGGTTTAATGGAAACCCAACAATAAACTTTTTATTGTTCCGGTTCCATTAAAAGTATGTTTGATGTAAATAGAGGTTCCAGTCACCCATTACATTACATTTTTGGCAGACACATACATTGTATTAAGGTAGAACATTTCCCAGTTCGTGCATTTCCTGGAAATCAAAAGCAGGAATTTGATATTGCAAGCTTTTTGAGATACAGCAACACTTATTAACCTGTATGCATTATATCATATTAAACTAACATCAGCAAACATGTACTTTTTGATCACTTCAAAATCACTTTTACTCATAGCAGTGTCTAAGAAATTTATTTAGAACTATTTAGAATTTTTTATTTTTTTTTGCTGTCTAGACTTTTGCTGATTTGAACATTTATGAGGCTTATCTGAATACTTTTCAGTGCCTTCTGAACATCTTGTGTGTGTCGAATAGAACAGAATAGAATAGAATAACTATGCAATGAATGTTAACTGATCGAATCAATTATTTGGCCTAATTTTAACATACAAACACATGTCGAAAAGTGTCTGTCACCCGATTTAAAGCAGATTTATGAAGCAGTTAAGCTTGTGCTGCTGTGCTTTGTCCTTGACAGTAGAAACAATTGAGGCATGAAACATTAGTTATTCTCCTTGTATTTTAATCAGGGTGGTTTCTGTCAAAGAAGGGCTGTATAGCTCCAAGGCAGTTTGCCCTCTCATGATGTGGTTTTGGGCGTTGCATGGTTTATATTGATGTGGCTCTTTTTCATGTCATATAGATTAATTAGTTAAATTCTACTTGACAATAATAAAAATAAATAAATAAATAAATAAACTTACAAGAATTGTTATACGAACCGCATAAATGAACAAAAACTGGTAAACTGAATCAAAAGCCGCTTTCACGCAGAGATAAAATACATGGGTAATGCTTGTGTTCTGTCAATTGTTCCCTAGTCGTTAGATTTACTTCATTTTCACTGCTAGAGATTTCCCGTAATCTGTGCGTGCATTCACACACAAACAGTGAAAGGTCTCGGAATTTCTGTTTATTTAGGTTTTTTTATGCAAACAAAATTTTCTCAGAGTGTAAAACACAGACTAGCCTTCGGGTACTGCAGGGTTGTATTATTGAAAACACTCGCGTTGCGCAAGTGTCGCGCAATACATCCGTTATGGCATTGGCTTTTGCTCACACAGAGCTCTTTCCGGGACTGAACCAGGCAATGTTATGGATTCAAATCTGGGACGGGTTTGCGTTCACAATGAAGGCACTATTTTCCGGCAATTTTCGGGGACCAACATGCATTTTGAAAGAGGCTAAAGTTTTAAAGTGCCCCTATTATGCCATTTTAAAGGTGGCTAATATTGTTTTATGATTGTCTTAAAACAGGTTTATGTGTAT
>JAUCMU010000013.1:14674357-14686481 GCA_032275025.1 Enteromius treurensis
GGTGAAAACAGACATAAAACAGTTTGCTGGAGCTGGAGTGCCATCAGCAGACTGGCATCTCCAGCTGAACATGACATTAACAATATATTTTGCCACTATTCTTCATACCACCAAGCTTTACTTATTTTTTATTTAGTAGTTTATTTATATTATTTATAATTATTTAATGGTAGTTTATTTAAATTATTTAAAATATAAGCTTTAATATGATTACTTTTTATGTATATATCAAGTCAGAGAAAGTTAATATATCTCTTACACTGAACGATGATGGAATGGACATGGAAGATGGACATTGCACCACCCATATTTCCGTGTTCTTGCATTTAATATGCTGTCTATGCATATAAAATCTTTTTTACATTTTTTAAATTCGGACACCAAAATGTGTGCTACAGTGTAATATGTACTAATGTAATAATTTACTCTGTCCACCAGAGGCACACAATCACAGGTGCAATAGATCACCAGTCAAAGATCTGCCTGATCCAGTCTGTAACCACTTTAAGTTGCACAGGCATTAGCTTTCTGTTTAATTCTAATTGTTTAATTCAGAGTAAAAAAAATTAAGTCGATAAAACAACTTCACTCCTTCTACCATCTTGTCTCTCTCTCTTTTTTTTTCTCTCGTCAGTCTGCACATTCTTTTCAGTGCAGCTCATACTGGGGTTGGCTTCTGGTCGTTTGCACAATAAAAGAATTGACAGTACACAGAGGGAAAACCAGGGGCCTTTGGCCTGAGGAGGGAAGAGGAGGAGCCTGTGGGTTGCTTTGACAGCAACAAAGCGAATATTGAAAAGGAACTTTGTTGTTGGTAATGTTCATCCCTGTTTGTTTTGGACTTCACATGGAAAGCAAGAAATTCGCAGTGAGTTGCCAGGTTACTGTCAAAGGGGAACATGGTATCAGGTACTGGTTATAGCTCAGTGAGATTGTTTACAAAGGCAGCGACCTGTCAGACTTCCTGGGGAAATCGAGAGCACAACATTCCATATGAAAAGACAAAAAAAAAAACAATATAGGAAGGAATAACAAGTATCCCCATTGCGGGCATGGAAATGACTCGCATTGCATAAACACATGTGGAGATCTTTGTGAGAAGCTGAATGCTGTGCAGTAATTTGTTTTCTCACTCTGGTAACTTTAATATGGATGATTTAACGCTTAAATGCAATCAGTGTTAAAACGTTCCCAAAAATCCTCATGCAGTCATAACAAGTTTGGGGGCTGTTTATAGAGAGAGGCACAATGCGGAAGACAGATGTGGAAAACTTGCGCCCACCAGACAAGAGCCTCCTTCAGTTCTCTGCAGTGCTCTTTTTCAAGATGGAGGGCTTAAGTTACAGAACTAACTTCCTGGATTACATCAAACAGACTCCTTCCCCTCCTCCCTGTGCTTTACTCTCCGGTTCTCTTCTCTTCTTGTTTTTCCCTCATCTCGTCTCTTTCCTTCTCATTGGTTGTTTTCTATTTTCTTCAATTGTCATCTCATCTTTTCTTTTCTAGTCTATACTTTTTTCTTAAATTTTCTTCTTTCATCTGTTGTCTCTTTTTCCTTTTTTTATTTTCTTCAGTTCCACTTACCTGCATGTAATTACATCTGTTATTAATTTCTGTAAGTAAATTTTGTTTTGTCATGACAACTCACAGAGGGATTGATATGTAGAGTGCATGTTGGTTAATAGTATGTTAGAAGTAGCTAAAATAACCACAAATATCAGAGCATGTCAAAAGATCTCAGGAGCCGCAAAATCACCTCAGGCCCCAGAGGGTTAATGTAGTTGTATTGGCAGACTTGTTATTGCCAATACATCCATAACATGCTGCTGTGACCATGTAAGAAATTCTGCTGCTGCACGTATAACCCCCATAGCATACATTATCACCCCTTAGCAGATCTATACAGGTGGAGCTGGGTAAGGTGGAGGATTTCTGAAGTGTGCTGCAACTGCTACAGCAAGCATTAAAGTCAAGTATCTGAATGTTGAGCAGTGATCTCATTGGCTACTGATATAGAAGAGAACCAATTAGCTGTGACGTGATAATGATATCATTATGTCATATGGACTGCGCCATCTAGAGTTTCTTGCAAGAACTTTGTTTTTATAATTAGACTGTGTACTATAACGACTAATATAACACCTGTCCCTAACATTACTCATACCCCACTTCAATAGCACATTCTTAATTCGTACGTATTCAAACAAGGTGGCAAATTTGTGCTAATTCATTCAAATTCGTATGACCTCAATCGTACAATTTTGTACAATTTGTCTAAACCCCAGTGACAGGTGGTTTAGGGGTGGGGTAAGGTGTAGGTCATTCGTACGAATTCATAAGAATTGGCAACTCATAAAATATGTATGATTTAGCAAAAATCTTATGAATTTGTTTCGTATTAACCACCTCGTAAAATATGTACGAATTGCCGTGAGACTGGGCTGATATAAACACAATAAGTACATTGTACTTAGTTTATGATGTAAGTAAGGCCACCTCATGTTAAGTGTGACCTTTCCTTATTTTTTTTTCAAAGGGTCTCATTTCTTTTTCACTCTTCACATGTCTTCTTGTTGTATCTGTACTCTTTTCATTTTGTGTGTTTTGTTCTCCTCTTTTCTGCTGTCTTCTCGTTTCTTTTCTCGTTTCTTTTTCAGTCTCGCCTCTTTTTTTTATCTTGACTCATCTTCTTTTGTCTGCCTTCCTCTCATCTATTATATAGTGGTATTTCTCATATTGTCTCATTGTCAACTTGTCACCTTCACTTCTCCCTGTTTCTGTGCCCCACATGTGATTAGGGTCCACGGTAGCAGGCTGCATAGAACACCATGACCCAGGGCCACGCAGGAGAGAGAAGGAGAGATTTCTGTGTGTGGAGGAGGGGCGAGAGGGTCACGGGATGAGACTGTGAAAGTCAAAGTGTCGCTATAATCCACTCAAGCATGACGAGAGCTGATCCCGGTCTTAGGGGAGAGAAGTGTATGCGATGGGTCCGGGGGCAACAAGGGGTCTTGCTCAGGAAGGGATGTGGCGCGTTATCGGGCCAAAAATATGCAGCTGTATTTACCACCTCTGTTTGTTGTTCCTGTAAAAAGCTCCAGGATGGGAATTTTCTGTGTCACTGCCTCAAAGGATTTTGGCTGAGGCTTTGTTGATCCTGTGTTGTTGTAGAAAAGGGGAATAAGATTTAAGCATTAGCCATGTCAGATAGGATTTAACACTCTGGTCCCCCAGACCTCTCACCATTTAGGCAACTCTTCCCCAAGCGCTTAGCCCTCCGCGGCCTGCCCAGTGGCCCACCGGGTGGAGAGAGAAAGGGTTGGTTTTCTCTCTCACTTGTGTTTCCGCTTTTCCAGCATCCATCCAATGGAAAAATAAGGTTCGAGCCACTTGATTTTGTGTCATGCTTCCTGGAGCATGCCAACTTTCAATTACAGCACCTCCAGTCCACCTTGCACTTTGGCCATGGCTATCTGACAGCTCCCCTGCTGTTGTTTGTGGCTGTTGGCCAACTGATTCCCAGCGCATTATGTTTCTCCGACCAACTGAGAGATAGTTGGTTGTTTTCCATTAGGCTATAAGTTATCACTATCTGATGGGGCACGCTAACCTTGACAGAAGCCAGGCTGAATGCGGCACGAGGATGAGCAGCAATGTTGTGCCTCCGAGTTCATTTGCCATAACCTCGACATAGGACTTCTTTGTCACAAGAGATTGTTGATGCTCTATTTATATTAGTTATAAGATACTGTTAAACTCTAACAGAGTAAACATTGATATACGAGTTTTTGTCAGCAGCAAATCGGGGCTTACGGTAGATTAGTTCACATGAAAAAAAGAGGGAAAAACTTTATTTACTAATACACAAGGAATAAAATAAATCCTTGCTTTTAAACTGATTATCTGTTCATGATAGACTTGATTTTATCTCTTTGTATTAAGCTTGTATTAGGCCATAGTGCTGTTTGATTAAAACTTGATGTAGTCCCATATCTCCTGATTACTTATGAAAGCCTGGGGCCCCCGGAATCATGGTAAAGGACCTTCTTAAATAGCTAGATCTAGAAATAGCTCTAGCACAAGCTTGAAATAATAAATAAAAAGCTAAAAAAAAAAAGCACAATTTGCACTGTTAGTATCTATATATTTTTGCCTTGCATTATTAAGTTATTATAAATAGCTTGTTTCTGCCCCTGTTTCTGGTAAAAGCTAAGGACCAGAATTAGTTGCAAATCATCCTGTGGTGTTAAAGTTGTTCAAATATTGTCAGGATTTACTAAAGATGCAGAGTGAAGAATTAGCACTGTAAAGCAGATGTAAAGTCACATTGTGACATTTTTAGAAATAAAATGACAATTGGATTATTTTAAGCTAAAGCAGAAATTGTTTTTTGTTGCTGTTTTTTTTTTTTTTACACAACCGTTCAAATGTTTGGAGTCAGCAAGTTTATTTATTTATTTATTTATTTAAATTAATGCTGTCCTTTGCAACTTTATATTAATGAAAGTATCTTTATACAATTTATACAATTATTAAGTAGCTGTTTTCAACATTGTGTAACACCTGTCCTATGTCCTGTGTCTGTGATTTTGTCTATGTTTTGTACCATGTGCTCTTGTGTGTCCATTTTACTTGTCCATGTGATCATTGTTTGTTTTCATGCTGTTCCCCCATGTGCTCTGTTCATTTGTAACCCCGCCCTCTCATCAGTGTTTCATTCCCTGCCAGCCGTGTTTTGTCCAGGTGTATTTGATTAGTCCATGTATAAATATTACGTCCCATGTCTTGTATCTTTGTCTGTCGATAACGTTTCGTGTGTATACTCTGCATTGATCACTGCTTGTTCCTCGTCCTTTCTTGTTTTGTTTAAAAAAATGTTTAGTTCTGATTGTATTCCTGCCTCCGAGTTCTCAGTGTTCGCGAGGAAGTGAGGGCGCGAGTGTTACGAGCCCACATCGTGATACATTGATAGTAAATATTGATGATAATACAAAAAAGAAAAATTTAAGCATCAAATCAGCACATTACAATGATTTTTGAAGGATCATGTGACTGAAGACTGGAGTAATGGGTGTTGAAAATTCAGCTTTGCCATCTAGGAATAAATTACTTTTTGAAATATAAGAAACCTAGAAGCTTATTTTAAATTGCAATAATGCAATAAGCCTTGGTGTACATAAGACACAATTCTTCTTCTAACAGAAATGCACCTATTATCATCGCATAACTCTTTTGAATATTACTATAATACAAAACTTTTTTTTTCACATACTATGTAGCAAAATAATATTTGGCATATGTGCATTTATTGTAATGTCTTGAAGAGAAGGTTAAGCTTTCATAGTCTCTCTCAAGGTTTTTCTTCTTTTAAATTGAAAATGTAATGGATTTCTTTTGCCTCTCCACAGTTGCCTATGGTTCGCTCAATGGATGTCTTACTGTAAAGCTTCTTTAAACAGTATGTATTGTCAAAACTGTTGTATTATATAAATGTAATAGAAGTACATATATAAGTAAAAACATTTTAATATTTGTATTGTGATATAATTTTATTAAAACAATAAGATACTGTATTGTGAAAAAGCCAAGGTTGAAGGGATTGCAGGCACTTTTTTTTTTTTTAAACAATATGCATTGTGAAAAGTGCTAAGTAACTGTGTATAATAATTGACTTTAAAGTAATACACCAGTACATGCATATTTTTTTTTTTTACATTTGTTTTAATATCTGTATTGTGTGGTATTAGTTTTCTAAAAGCAATAAGGTACACATGGTTTGCTGTATTGTGAAAAAGTAAAAGCTGAAAGGGCTGAAGGCACTATGCTTCATGTTGTGCCCTTCACCATGACTTATTCACAATACTGCACAATCTTTTACACATTCAGATGCTTACATAGGTAAAACATGACAGTATCACTCTTGATAAAGAGGAATGTGTATGTGTGTGTGTACAGAATAGAGCAAACTCATCTCAAACCTTCATTTAAATTTTTTTGTTCTACTTTGAGCTACAGTTTGCTTGTTTTCTCCTAAATATTTTTAACATTTCAGACCACCTGCAATCAACCAACTGTTAAAGATCATTCCAGTCCAAGGTTATCGACAGTTTCTGATTGAAATTTTCCTTTAATCACTGGAATAAACAAAATGCACGCACATTGATTAATGGATGTCCATGGCTTACAAAAGAGAACCTGTTGCTGAACTGTCAAAAATATTGAAAACACTTCAAGTGTATGGAAGCATCCTTTTGTTTGTATTTAAGAGAATGATGAAGAATAGTATGTTTTTGGCAAGTTCTGAAGGAGTTAAGTTGGAGGTGGGGGGTGTTTGAGGATGCCGTGGGGCATTTCTGCGCTGTTCACTCCCTTGTTCCGCCTGGAAAGCTCTGCACGGTCTCTTGTCTGGGTCACCTGCAAAGGATTAGGCTGGGGTTGGTGGACGGTTGTGGTTTAAGGAGCGCGTGGGCACATCAGGGGTACAGGAAAGGGGAGGAATGGGGGAGTGGCCTGTTGAGTCACCTCGCCTCTAGATGCCCAGACCTCAACCCTGCAGGGTGCAGCACACAACAATCATTATTTCCACCAACACTTCTGCTCCTGAAAGGCATATATAAATTAATGTGATTTTCTTGTTCTCCATGACATAAAGTTGTTGACAGTGACCAAGTATGTTGAGCTATATATATATATATATATATATATATATATATAATATTATTACAAAAGAATTATATGAAAATATTTAAAAATACATATAAAAATAAATATAAAAATAAGATTTTATATTTACTGATATTTGCTTTTTTCTTCCTCTCCATTGCAGCCCTCAAATACAATGATATATTTTGGTTTAGGAGTACAAGAGGGCATGGATGCAGTGGACCTGGAGGTTTTTGCTGAGGAGCCGAGCCGGCGTCAGCGCGACCCCAGAGTCGTGGCAAGGAGGCGTAACATCTCTGTTCCCTCCTTCAGGGAACGTTGGTTACCTTTGTTTCCTAGACATTATCCTCTCAGTCGAATCACTTCGACATTACATATGGGAACACCCATGGAAAGAGCCATGAGTCTGAGACTGCGTTACGCGGAAGACCCGAAGCCGGCAGGCGAGCTTTCTTTCTTGTTTGTCAGCAGAGGAGTGCGGAGCAGATGTTAACCATTTCTACATGTGGAATTTTTTAATAATTCAATATATCGATACAATTATGGATATAATTGAAAGGAAATACAGCCTTCTAGCTGACTGTGGAATATTGAGATTTGTAGCCACAACCTACTGGGCGAATGAGACCCAGTAGGAGCACAGCAACAGCTACTTCGTTCTAGTTCCAACTGCAGGGCAGGAGGACTCAGGTTCGCCTTTTCAAAGGGGAACACTGAGGGAAGCACACGGATCCTGTGGGAATAGTCGGCCTCCCACTCACCTGCTGTCTTCAGTGAAGACATGTGAGGACACAGCCTCTACGCAGAGGTCGTAAAACCTTGCAAAGGTATTCAGTGTCGCCCAGCCTACAGCCCTACAGATATCTGCTAGCGAGGCACCGTGAGCCAACGCATAAGATGCGGCAACAGTCTTTCTTAGGCTCTCAGTCCTAAGGGGCATGGTAAGATAAGCCAGGGAGATGGCATCAACCACCCAATGGGCCAACCTCTGTTTGGAGACAGCATTCCCATTCTGCTGACCCCTATAACAGACAAAGAGCTGCTGGGAGCATCTGAACCGGGGTCTCAGGATAACGTGAGAATCAGCCGGGTCAAAACTCTAGGCCCTCTTCTTCGACAGAAAAGGCTTGTAGGTCCCGTACCCTCTTGAAGGAGGCCAATGCAGTCAGGAACGCTGTTTTCGGCGTAAGATACTTTAGATCCACTGACACAGGTGGCTCGAATGGGACCTGGCGTAGACCACGTAGGGCGACGGCAAGGTCCCAAGAGGGTACAAGGTGTGGTCTCAGGGGTTTAACTCGACGCGCACCTCTAAGGATCCTCACGATCAGTTGGTGCTTCCCGAGGGATGTACCCTCCACTGCATCGTGATATGCTGTGATTGCCGCAACATACACTTTGAGAGTCAAAGAGGACAGCCTGCACTCCAACTTCTCCTGCAGGAAAGAAAGCACTACTGCAATCATGCATCTCTGTGTAGGAACACCAGTCGACGAACAGACTCCACCTCAGAGCGTAAACCTGCCTTGTAGGGGTGGCTCTTGCCTGAGTGATAGTGTCTATCATGGCAGGAGAGAGACTGTAGAGGTGTGCAGTGTCCCGTCCAGGAACCAGACATGCAGGTTCCAAATATCAGGACACGGGTGCCAAATCATGCCCATCCCCTGAGAAAGAAGGTCCTTCCTCAAGGGGATTTTCCAGGGAGGGGTTGCCATGAAGACCATGAGGTCAGCAAACCAGGTTGGCAAGGGGCAGTGTGGCGCTACCAGGGAAAGGCATACTTGAGCCCAGGAGGCCAGCTGTGTGCCAGTGCATCCCTGCCGAGGGGCGACTCTTCGAGGCACTAATACAACCAGCAGTGGGCAGACTCGGGGGAGGCGAAGAGCTCTATCTTAGCTTCCCCGAATTGGCTCCAGATCAGATGGACTACCTGGGGGTGGAGCCAGCATTCTCCAGGGTGGGTGGACTGCCGTGAGAGGCTCGATTGCGTCCTTCCACAGTAGGACTGCGGCACCCTGTCCGAGCGGACAGTGGTGTAGCGGATTGTCCGGTACCTGGGCGGGCGCCTGGCGAACTGAGTCGAACTGGGTAGCCCTCGGCAATGTGCAGGCCGGGGGCGGTGCACCCGGGGTCCAGCTGGAGTCCCCTCGGGGCAGGATGTGTGACATTGCCTCTGTCTGCCATTGAACGGCCGAGAACTCCTGGGTCAAGTCCTCGACAGTGCAGCGTCAAGAAACCGTGTCGAAAGTGGCGAGGGGAGAGGAGCCTGGATGCAGGCGTGATGAGTACCGGACCCCACCACGACCTGGTCAGCTCCTCATGCCCCTCCGGAAATAAAGGCACTGGGGGGGGACGCTGCTGGGCTGCGGTCCTAGACCCCAGGTACCAATCATCCAGCCTCGAAGGATCGGCTGGGGGCACACAAGGTACCTCCAAACCGATCCCCTGGGTGGCTTGGAGGAGCATAGCCGATAGTTCAGCTTCCACCATGGATGGGGCCGCGGTGCGGCGCTGTCCCGGTGTGAGTTCTGCTCTTTTGAAAAATTGCTCTTTTGCACTCAGCAAAGAGCTGGTATAGCCAGCCTTGAAAAAGGCCACCAGCCCACATAATTCACTGACAGCCGCCCAGTGAACGCTCTCAGACGAGAGAGGGCATGAACTCGCAGGAACTCTTTAGCAAGACACTCTCCTTCTAATCTCCACACACGAAAGCCAAGTGCGGTCTCCAGCTCAGGAAGCTCTTATGCCGAAGGCTTCGAAGGTAAGTCTGGAGGTGCACTGCATCCGTGCCCTCTTATACTCACGTTTGATGATGGATGCAATTTGTGTTCATTGGCTTTTTCTTTGAAGTTCAAAGCCGATTGGTCTCTCAGGCAAGTTCCCATATGTAACGTTGAAGTGATTTGACTAAAAGGGTAACCACTGATGTCACATAGACTATTTTAACTATGTATTTAATACATCTCTGAACCTTGAACATGGTAACAGTGCAGTGTAAGAAAGCTCTAGGATTACACCAAAATTTGTGTTTTGAAGATGGTGAATAATTAATGAACTACCCCTTTAAATATACTGCATAGGCATTGACTTTGTTTTTCGGGTGAAGTATTTCTTAACAAATTTGTGAGGAATGTTGGCTTGGGACTTACTGTTTAACTCATTAATCCAGATTAGAAAAAGAGAATAAAGGGAAAGAAACGTAAAAAACAAAGAGCGCATCCCTGAGCACAAGTGTCAGGAAGCTCTGGAGGGAAAGCAGTATTGAATATGTTGCAGCTTCTGTGCTCTATGCCATTGAGAACAAGTAGGGGCGCACACAAAATGAGCGGAGAGCCGCATCACTACACCCGCCTCCGTCAATAATGACAAGACCGCATTCATTGATATTCTCATGGAAAAATAATGTGTTAATAAGGACCCTCTCAGAAGATTACCCAACCTCGCCCCTCTAATCAGCCTCTTTGTAAAGGTCCATAAATCACCAAACTAATAGCGTGGCGGATATTAATAACTCAAATTATGATTTATATCTTTGTTGTCGTCTATGAAAGGATCCCTCACCTCTTTACATTTTCAATCAATATCATCAAAATGCTAACGAGCGAATGGCTGTAATTACCTTCATGGGGGACAACACTAATTTAGTTCTCTCTCTTTTTTCTGAAATGCTATGGAGCAGACATGGATACTGCATACCTGTTGCGCAAACAAAGCAGGCAACACGTCAGTCCACAAAAAAGACATTAGCCTTGATATTAGCTGTCAAATCAGGATCGTACTCCATTTGCTTCTGAACACCATTGATGCAAAAAGACATCCATCAGAAGTGAACAGCTGCACAGTGACTTTAGCAGGAATTACAAGATTACAATAGAAGGTGGAAATTTGGTATGACTTTAATTGACATACTTCTGTTTCACTTTACAATAATGTTGCACTTGTTAACAGTAGTTAATGCATTAGGTCTCTTGAACTAACAATGAACAGCATGTGTCTTTTGTGATTGATTTTGCCGCTTTGTAACCTGCATACATAGACAGTATGTAATTAAATATTCATATCACTATTTAAATCCATGCTACCTCTGTCTTTAGAACACAAATGAAGATATTTTGGATGTAATCTGAGCGTTCTGATCCTGTAATGTGAAATATAAATGTTTAGAAATAGTACGGCAAATAAAAAATAAAACTTGTGGCATTAATGTGCAAAAACGGACTTTGGTGTATATGTGACACGCACGTGTTTGGCATGCATATAACATACAGTTTTCACATGCATATGATACGAAACGCGTTGCCGCCCAATCCCATGGCAATTCATGCATATTTTATGAGGTGGCTAGTTCGTACGACCTCACTCGAATTAATTCATAAGATTTTTGTTAAATGGTACGTATTTTACGAGTTGCCAATTCATATGAATTTGTACGAATGAATCGCACCAAACCTCACCCCTAAACCTACCCGTTACGGGTGTTTTAGACAAATCGTACAAAAACATATGAGTGAGGTTGTGCCAATACGTACGAATTGGTCATAAGCATAGACTGTAAAAAAGATGGACAATGCGACTCCACTTCCTTCCAATATAGAAAGTGAAGCCAAAACATTCCCATTATGGCGACTGACATCTTGTTAAGTTTACATTATTAATCGAGCATCAAATAACTAGTTTAAAGCAAACTTGTTGAACACATACATCAACATGATAAGCACTACCTTAAATGACGAAAACCATCTTTGTAAAAAAAAAAATTTAAGTGTAATTTGCTTATTGGGGTTTATGACCAATACTGTAGCCAGTCACCTGAGGCCGATCAAGATGCAGTGGCTTCACTTTTCAAGTCTCCTGCGGCACACTTGGTGTTGAATATAGAGTTTTCGCATATAGTATGTATTTACCCCACAATCCTACCCATCACTTAACATATACACACCAAAGTCCATTTTTACATATTTATACCACAAATTTTTATTTGCTGTTTATATGCAAATTCAGGAAGTAAAACAGTCCATTTGGCATTAGTGCTTCAACCACAATTGTACAAAGCAAGAGAATGCTTTTTGTGCGAGAAGAAAACTAAAATATACACTTCATTCAACAATTCTTCTCCTCCAAACAATGGCGGACTGGGACAATAATTCAGGCCGGGAATTTGACTCCGCTCCCAGGCCACCTCTGCTGCTGCAGTCACCACCACCCATTCATGTAATCTGCTGGACTGATAAACTTGTTGGCTAACGCCGGTTTCACACTGCACGCGTCAGCAGCGTGTGAGCGGCGCGTAAGCAGAGCAGGAGCGGTGCGCGTCGTTTGTGCGTTCACACTGGCAGCATTTGCCTGCAGTAAGCTATAGACAAACATCTTATTTCTGTCGTATGTTCCAGCAATCTTCTCCGAACACTGTGTGCTTTCATTTATATTATTGCCAACATACTTTGTTATGCGACTGCCTTAT
>JAUCMU010000013.1:14686581-14697246 GCA_032275025.1 Enteromius treurensis
GCTCTTCCGATCTCTGTCGTTGTGTCATGTGGCAGTGTAATTTTCCCTCCGCCATTGCCTGATTCGTAGATTGAGAGATCCGTCAATTAATTCGTAGTTGCACACCAACCAGATCACATGCCAGGCTGATCGTCCGCACAGCGGCAGCCGGCAGGCCAGGACGACCGTCAGGCCACCGGGAAATGTCCCGGTGCTCCCGATGGCCAGTCCGCCCCTGCCTCCAAATCACGTACTCCGCCATTATAGAGAGCAAAACAATGCACAGCTCATGCGTTGCTTACATGCAGAGGTACCATCGATAATGGTTGTTTTTGTTTGAACTGTGTCTGTATGAGATTATGAGCCTCTTCACACGCAGGTGAGAGTAATGCTTGCCTGTCTTTTAGGCATCAATAAAATGTTAAATTTTGTTGATTAGCAAAAGTCACAATGTGAGATTTAGGGGGCGGGTCAGATCTCAGACCAGAACTTTTTTCTGTGGCCAACATGATGTCAGCCTCAAGCTTTTGTCAAAGCCTGATAAGACCACTAACACAATGGGATCTTCTTGATGGCTTCTTGAATGATAACCCATAGCAAAAAAGAAAAGGAGTGTGGCAGTTTAATGAAAACTTCCCCTGTGCTGGGATTTCAAGGCTTTTTCTGAGGTGACTGAGGTTATCAGTCTTGTTTTTAGCCGCGTGAGCTGCCCAGCAAAGCAATCACACAAACAAATTAATTAGTCTCCCAACAATAGGGCCTTGATAAATTGAGCCACTTGCATCTCCATAGACTGTCGTTCCATGTTCCCTTTTTTAATCTCAGTCTTTTCAACACAGACTTGAGAGCGCTGTTTACATTTAGTCTTTGTAACGAGACATTGCACATCGGTTTGCAATAAACAGCTAATTATCATATCTCTAGCTACAGCTTAATTATATTTGCATAAAACGTCTTTGTCTTGCTGTCTCAACAGAGCCTGCGTTACCGTGTCTTTTCGTTGCTTAGTTATTATTTACATGCCTGAAATATGCTCAGATTTACAAATCTTCGTCGTCTTGCCCTTAGGTTACCCCTTAAAGAAAATGAAAATGTGAAGGTCGGGGACTGTTTTTCTCTTATTTTAATTTTTCAGCCAACACTGGTTTAAAGATTTGTGCAAACTTGCTGTTTTCACTCATGCATGTTTGGTGATTCATTTTAATTATTCTTTTTTTCCCCCCTGTGCAACAAGAAGTCACATAATTATCAGTGTCTTCGGTTTTTTAAGCACACGGCATAGGAAATTAGTAAAAGAAGGCATTAAAATGACAAAAAAAAATTCAGCTTCGGAAATGTATTTACAAAGTATTTTCTCAGTGCTTTGGCTCAGGGCAAAAGGAGGCTGTGTCTTCATTCAATTATCAACTTTATGCGGAGTACAGTCATTAAGGCAAGCTCATTACAGGTACAACCCACACGATTTAACCCCGACTGACTGTTCACATGCGCTCAAAACAAAAAGCATGGAGGAGAAGAGAGTTGGATTTAAAGCATCAGTGAGTAAAATAACTCATCTAAAATGCTTAATTTTGCTTAACCTAGACAAATATACATTTTTTTATGAGGTTACCATGCATTTAGAAAAGGACCTATTAGTTAAAAAAAGCAAATGAAGCGAAACATTTAATATTTACTCATTTCTTGGATGTTCCTGTTGTGATAATGTCATAATCAGCAGCAAAATAAGGATCTGTAATTCAATTATCCATTAGTAAATAGTTTGTCCTTGTTTATATCGATAGCTTTGTTTAAAAAAAAAAAAAAAAAAAAAAAAAAAAAAAGAAACCGCTATGGTTTGCTCTTTTATGAGCTTATTTTTTTTCATACCATATCCCTGCAGTTGACAGTGAAGTATGATTAGATGTATCTAATTTCACTTTGCATAAAAATTAACAATGCAAGATGCAGGAAGTATGTCCTTCACATAACAACACAAAAACATCTCGTTTTACCCACTGTCAGATTTTCTGTCTTTTTTTCTGCCTTCCGATTGCTCTGAATAAGGTTAAAAGAAGGTGGCCCAAGACTTCATATCAACCTTTCTTTTTTGAAGGTACTTGTCAGCGAATTAAAGTAGATGGGAGCTAAAAGCAAAGGTGGAGAAATGTATTTATGAACGTAATTTCTCTGAGTTGCATGCTGTGTGAGAATAATTACTGTAGCCTCTATAGGCAGAGTTAAGGGGATTGACTGTAATCACGGGTATAATGAGACTCGTGGCAGAACTCTCTCACACAATATAAGGTCAAACATGTCGTCGTAGGCAGGCTTTCATTTTCTTTTGGAACTGTCAATGCTTTAATAGTTCCCTGACTGACATTAACAGAAAAATGAGGGCCTTATTGCTCAAATCTATGATAACTTGAGAAGAATGTGTGAAAGTGAAGCACTCTTCAGGTGAGTGATTGGTGCGAGAAAGTCACACAGGCCTTCTGTCCACACGTGAAACTGGTCAAAGATCACAATGAAAAGACAAGCTTTCCTACTGGATTGGATTTAGCCACCATACTGAGATATTCACTCATTTAACTCAGATTTACATACCGAAAATTCCTCAAAGACATGATGTTGCGATGATAAAATGTTTCCTTCGTGTAGAATTTCTCTGCAGATTATGAAAAAGCTGAGACTTTGTTCTTGTTTTCCGAGAGAAGTCTGCAGGCTATAGAGAGAGCATTTGAAAGACGTGCTCTATATTTTAATGTATTTACAAACCTCATGATACCAGGTTTCAATAACCTTGCTGTAATGTCAGCTTAGATTGTTTGCTTCAAAGCAGCAACCTGCCGAGCAGAGGCAAACACAATAAACAGGCTTCTGTGGGTTATTCGAAGTACTCAGCAAGACCTGTTTCAGATTGGAAAACGTGGCTTAATAAAACTTTCATATGATTTGGCTCCTCAAGCCGTGTAGCATGCTGAATCGCTTATCTTGGATAACTTCAGTCCAGTCTGTTTTGATAGGATGTGCACCATTTAGAATTGCAATAAGAATGCTTTTTAATTTCTTGTTAAATTTCTGAATTTGAGTTGAGGCTGCAAGCAAGATGCAGAATTGCAATTAAATGTAATTACAATTAGTGCTGTCAAATTTCAAATCAATTAATCACGATTAATTGGATGCAAAAAGAAATGTTTTATGTTTACAAAATATGTGTGTGTATTGTGTATATTTCTGTGTGTACACACACACACACACACACATATATATATATATACATTTAATATATAAATTAATAAATAAATTAACTTTTTTTTCACCAGCCAATTTGGGGACTAAATTAAGTTACCAACCATTCATAACTTCTGCTAGCCACAAAAACAATCAAAAAAAGGAAATAAACTATTTAAAATAATGTTAATATTTTAAACATGTTGAATACTGATATTTGAAATTAATAAAAAGAGGGTTCAAATGTTAAAGTAAAACTTCTTAATTTATTCTTAATTCTTTAATTCTTAATTTTGCACAGTCCTGAACTCAGGAAGTGAGACTGAGGTTTTAAGATTTTTTTTCCAATTAAAACAATTTAAGCTATTTTATGTATTTTAATAGTCATCTTTTAAAATGCTTTTAAAAAGTAATGCTTCAAATCAGTGCTTTTTGCTGTTTGTTGCCGACATGTGATCTCTGAACATAATTCTCGGGCTCACAACACTCCATCAGAGCTCTTCTCTGGGTTCCAAACTGTCTTCTGTATCTGAGAGCTCTATTTCATCAAACAATCTACGTAACACTATGGTAAACATACTTCTGGAAGGTGTTGAATCACTGCGTTTTGGCTTTAAAAGTAAATGAAAAGTAGCAAACAAAGGCCAAAGTTGTGATGAGACATAACATTTGTTTGTGTCTCTACCAGTCTGTGAATGGATTTGATGTCCTGCCAATGCTAATACAGAAGTGTTTCGTTTCAGCTGGGAAACAATGAAGCTAAACTAAAAGGTTTATCTAAACCAGATTTTTTGACCGCTTAAAACCAGTTTTTCTTCAGTGTATCCAAACATGTTAATTTATCCCCATTATGGCTCGTGAAGTTTAGAGTACGAAAACCAAAACTGGAAAAAACGTACCAAAAGCATGTGACGACGCAAACGACGAGCGAAAAAAAAAGGCAGACAGAAGAGAAAAGCAGCCCAGATGGTTCAATTAATTTTATTCATCATTTCTGTCTGTCCAAAAAAATCACAGAGGAGCAAATCCATTTGTCTTCACCACACAGAAACATGAAATTGGTCCCAGTGACCTATTTTTTGAGCTTTTCCTCATTCTCTCTGGTATGAAGCCTTTACAGCCTCTACAATGTGCCTCTATTGTCTTTATGCAATGGACCTTTTTCGCTGCTCACCAGGTGAATGAAAACCAATCGACGGGTCCGGCATTCCCTTACCGAAGTCATCGGGAAAAAAATATTACCTCATTCCGAGCAGCGAAGAATCCTCTTTTATGGAGACATAATGACTTAAAGTTTAATCTCTTCCGTGTTCACCTTTATGAAAAGAGCACAATGATCCATTTGAAGTAAGTTAAATTACACATTTAAATGGAGACGTGTAATATACTTAGTTAAAGTGGGTTTGACCACTGCACCAGTTAATCAGGGGCTGCCCCATTAAAATTGGACCGGAGCCCAGGTTCTGTGACCATATTTTAGAGGTTGGAGGAATTTTTCTGTTCTGTGTGTGTGAGAGAGAAAGTAAGTCCAATTTCCCTATTTGTCCACACCCTTCTCTTTGAGCTGTGCATCGTAGAGTTTTGAGTGGAGAGAACATCAAAGCCGTTCAGGACTGGCACTTTCTTTTCCCTGCCTTTCAGAAGTCTTAAATCCCACTAAAGCTCAAAGCCCGCTCTGTCCGGTCTCTGCGTGCTCAGAGCAGACAGGTTTCAGGTCTGACTTCAGGACAGGGGAGACAGAGCGCCTCGGGGCCTCTCCTCTTCATCGCTCCATGCAAACATCTCAAAATGGCACCTAGTCAGGCATCAGAGGCCTGTGACATCCATGATCTGGGTGACATGCAACTCTGAAGGGCCACGTTGCTCTTTGATTTGTGAGACACCGTTTACGATTCATCTCGAAATGCCTCACCTCCCCCTCTGTCTTTTGTCTTATTGGAGGAAAAATATTAATTTGATACATTCTTCTCCACACAATTAGAGGATCATTGCGGAGTCTGACACTTCTGTGCGGTAATCCGGTTTTTAATTTAGGAGGGTTTTGGTTGCGTTACATTAGACAGACTCTGGTGAAGTTAGTTAATTATTGTTACTGCTGTAAGATGGAAATGAAATGTGCCGTATTGTCTCTGAAAGATGAGTACTGTAGCTTCATTGCATTCGGTCATGTAAAATAAGATTTGGTTTGTTAACGTGAGTTACTGTAAGTGTGATGAACAATATGTTTCACCCTCTGCTATGGCTTTTGTGCTTGTGAAATAATTCTATATGTAAGTAATTACTTTTTATGTTACATACTGGGCTTTCAAACAAAGAGATATTTGTAGCCACATATATCGCTCCAATTACATGTTTAATTCTGCTAACACAAATCAGCACCTCATAAATATAGTTTTTCTTTGGAAATGTTTTACCTAGCAGTATTATAATAACTGTTCTGTAAGCTAGATCAAAGGTCACTAAGCGTTTTTACTCCCAACTGAACAGATTTACTGAATAGACTATGCATGAAATCTGCTATACTTTTTTAGGTGGTTTGAATTCTGAATAATTTTTTTTTGCCATTTATCATTTTAACCCTTGCTTTCATCTGTCACCTCCTCTGACATCATTTTGATTGGCAGCAGCAGCTGCGTCAACTTTTTTGATGGGTGTTGGTGGTATAATATACAAAATTAATACAAAATCACTAATTTTTAGCTCATACATTCCATATTTTTTTTTCATATTTACTGTAACATTGAATGAATATTTGAGTGGTTTTGGAGCAAAAATATATATACGCTGTCACCTCATGATTTCAGGACCAGAAGCAGAGGTGAACTTTCTTGTTTTCCATGTTGTCTTTTCACAACGACTTTTATATCTCTAGGCATTACTATGGAAACAAATGTAGACGTATAGACTATTTCCTGCACTGTCTGAACAAATGCATGCAATTCTTTTCATCTTGCACATTAAGTCTTTCATTGCCAGCCCCGTTTTGCTGCCTCTTTTCCATGCATTGAAAGCTTGAAGTAACCTTGTGCCGTATAAAACAGTCTTTTGCGCTGTGCAGTGAATTTGACCATATCACCTTTTAGATACAGTGTCCATGAAGGAATGAACAGGTGTGGGACCCTGGAGGACAATAAAAACACAGATATGCTCAAGAGAGCAATCCGTCTAATAGAGCCCGGTTATAACTCACAAGCGCAAATGCTTTTTATCTGCTTTGTCCTCTCTCTGTCCCACGTCATTCTGAAGGATTAGACGCTGCGTCTCCTGCAGTCAGTGCTACCTTTGGTGAATAGCACTTAAACACAGGGCTTTTTAAAGTCAAGGAGCATTTCATCATTTTTAACCTTACTCACGCAGTGTCACAATCGAAGATAAGCACAAATTTGGTGAATAGGAATATACACACACGCAAATGGGCCATTCAGATCACACAGTTGGTCAATCAAAAGCAGTAATAAAGGGGCCCACGGGCCCCCCCTGAATATATACATCGCATCTGCACCTGACCAAGTCATGACCCTCTCTCTGAAAAGCTACACTGTAATGATCACATGCAGATAACATGTAATATCCAGCATTGAGTTAAAAAATTGACCCTGAGGCCATAAATGTCATCAACAGCTTTTAATACTGTCATGATTGTGTTTTTTTTAAATCGGTAAACTAAATACTTACAAGGAACCATGCAAAGTGTCATCATAAGCAATTAACCTTTGGTTTGCTTTTTATGTAGATTGGTCGGCATAACTTGCCTGTAGTTTATTTAATTAAAATATAATTAAAAAGGTTTGAAAGATCCACTTTTTATCGTGGACACTTAAATGTCGTTGATCTTCACATTTTGTTTGAATGTATGCATCAGTCAGTCTGCCTGTGTAACACGTGAGACGTATTGAGACAAACTGCAGCAGAAGATCTATGAGCCCCCTGATAATGATGTCACCTCGAGCCACAGGCCAGCCTGAACGCATGAATGGGCTTCAAGCAGATTGAGTGTCTAATAGCTCTCATGTCCGGATTATTACATATTTCCTCTTATGGCCGATCAGAAAGTCTTCAGAATCTTGAGAGCATTTAAAAGCGAGGAAGTGTCGGCGGCTGTGTTATTGCGTCAGGCCTTGTGCTCTGATGAAATGAACGTTTTGACATCTGGTTTATAATGTAATTTGTGGTCAAGCTACATAACATAACTGTCATAATCCGAATGGGCAGGTTTTCTTGTTTGATTCAATATGCGACATCCGTATGCTGTTGTATGTATTGTCATATGCGTGAGTATGGCTCTGTATGTGCGCACACAAAACCATACGTGTTTGTTTTGCTTCGTATGTGCTTGTGTGCATGTGTATACTACGCCGGGCCCCGTCCCTTTGGGAGCATCCCGGCGGCATAGAGCTCCTGACATCGCAGAGAGGCTTTCAATAGCCGCCTTTCAATCCTGATGCAATAATGATGCCGGGTTGCATTTCAGCAAAGTGGAAATTAGGGGACTCAAAGAGGAAAGGCAGCCACCAGTGAGGAGATCCTCTCTCTCTCTCCCCTCCTCCCTCCGGTGCAGGGGGGACGTGTGGGCCCTGAACGCAGCCTCTGTGAGTGGCAGGCCTGCTATCACCACCATCACACGCTGCTGCCTGTGTTAATGGAGAATGCCCCGGACTGCCAGTGTCTTTGTTTGCCGGGCCACAGCAATAAATATGCATGAGTTTGAGTGGTGTATGTGTGTGTTTAATGTGTGCGTGTGTGTGTATGTGTTGTGGGGGGGGGGTTCACTAATTACTAGATTCCTATCATGAATATGTATGGCCGCATCTTTTATTATGGGATTGGCTTAAACATATCACAGGCCGGCGAGAGGGCCTGCACAGCATGCGTAATTTAGGCCTTTTGGAGTGTTTGACTTTGATGGCAGTAAGATGCTTGACAGAAAGAGAAAGAGAAAGAGAAAGAGAGAGAGAGAGAGAAAGAGAGAGAGAGAGAGAGAGAGCTTAAAGGGATAGTTCATCTGAAAATGAAAATTCTGAATAATCTCTGATCATTTAAACACCTTGTGTCATTCCAAACCTGTAGACTGTCTTTTCTCTGTGGAACACAAAAGGGGATATTTTGAAAAATGTGCAAGTGGCTTTTTTAACCCTATAAAGCCTACTGTACTGTATCATATTTTATACACCTTTCTAAGGCCTCCAACTTATTGTCTGGTCACAACTGCTGCACACAATGTACAAAATGACTTCTGCCATCTGACCAATCATTTATATCGTTTTTTATATATGGCATTTTAATATGTCTCAGATGCATGCAACAGAGTTATATGGTGCGGTATCTGCTAGTTTGCCCTGAAGGCGTTTGTATTGATGACTGATATGTCATCACATAATGTGTGATATGTCTGAAAAGCCCCCAATCAGATCTGTTCAAAAAGACATGGATCAAATGCCAATCCGTTGTCGAGTTATGCCTTTCCAAACACCCAGGAGGAGGGTGCTCTGAAGACTAGAAGCACACAACCCCCTGGCGCTCTAGCACCAAGCTCAATGCGGACCTGTGACACTATGGAGTGTTAACACATACTAATTATGAATTATGAACTTCAAGTTTTTTTGCGCAAAATGAGACCATCTTTATTCATTTAGCCCCTTAAATATAGGACTGGGACTGTTTTAAATGTAGGTATGCCTGAACTCGCAGATTGGAGAACCTAGAGGACATATTACCTTCCTTTAAATATATTTCAATAACTTTAAAAATAAAAATGATACAAAGAATATTATACAAAAGAAATTTTCTGCAGGGACGTGAACCTAACAGATTTTAAATAACAGACTTTCAAATAAAAGCCTAATTAATAAAACAAACAAACAAAAAAAGAAAAGTCGATTTTTAATTTGTGTTCATAATAATAATATATATAAGACAATAAAAAAATCCTTCCACCTATGTGTAAAAATTTTATTTTGTGTCAAATAAAACAATTTTGATCAATTTACTCCAATGTATTTGATAAATAGGAAATTTACAAATTATCTTTATGGAACATGGTTTTTACTTAATATCCTAATGATTTTGTCTAATGCTGTAAATATACCTCAGCGACTTAAGACTTATAAATTCATTTATAATTAAATTGGTATGTTTCTTTCTTTTTTTTACCTTAAAAGTTGTTAGTTTGTTGCAATTGGAATTTTCTATACAAAAACAACACATTTATTTATGTTTTTTTGTAAACTACATGAGGTTGAGTATATTATATTACGTTTGTTTTTAACATGACAGGTGCAGTACATCTCTCACTTTAGCATTTGCCCCTTTAGAAAAATCAGAATACACCGGCGCATCATGTACTTAAATCAAGGTCCTGTATTTTCTCTACAAATATCTGTGACAGATAGAAAGAAGGTCATCAATTCCTAACTACGCTCTCATCCATCTAGGTGTCGACGGATTCCAGATCTCTCATTTCCCCAGGAATAAAGCCCCCGGACCCCTCCTTCTGCCACTCGGGTTTCGCTCCAGTATGACGCTGCTCTGTCCGAGACTTTATCCATTAGATAGATAAATCTCTTTTCTTTTTCTGTCGTTCCAATGTCCATTTGCCGTGTCCCACACTCGAAAGTTATTACTAACCTCAGAACAAGAGCACCGTGCAATCTACCAAAAAGCTAGGGAGCTCCTTATCTGTCTGGTTTATGGCCACAGTGTAATAGATCAATCGAAGAAGTTAACTGGAAAGAAAGGAGCTGCTTTTGGCCTCGTGTAACCCCTATAATGCCAACAATGTCTCTGTCCGCAAAAGTCCATAAGACATCATGCTGCGATAAAGGTGTGTGTGAGGGGGAGAGAGAGAGACAGAGAGAGAGAGAGAGAGAGATAGAGAGACTCTCACATTGTCATCTAATTTGAGGACCGCAAGGTATTGGAGAAATCAAATCTAAATTGAAAACCATGTTTCCAGCTGTCGAGCTGATGTAATTTTATACTCATTTGGTCATTTGCCTAGTCTTTTGAGAACAAAGTTACCTGTCAAATATTTGAATGAATGAATAAACAGTTAATATTTAAGAGTTAATAAAAAGACATGTCAACATGTCAAAAACCCAGATTTTCTTTTTCTGCAAAACACACACACACACACACACACAGAGAGACATTATATTTTAAAGCATTTTTCAGCTGTTTTGTTCATCCATATTATTTAATTTAGTGATGTCCATGATCCATTGAAGTTTGACATTTGTTGAAATTTTAGATTTGTATCACTTTATTTGATTGTTTTATTTGACTTGAATACAGTGGGTATGGAAAGTATTTAGAACCCCTTAAATTTTTCACTATTTGTTATAATGCAGCTATTTGCTAAAATCACGTCACCCCATATTCACAGAAAACACAGAATTGCTGACATTTTTGCAGATTTATTAAAAAAGAAAAACTTAAATATCACATGGTCCTAAGTATTCAGACCCTTTGCTCAGT
>JAUCMU010000013.1:14697346-14726737 GCA_032275025.1 Enteromius treurensis
AACTCCATGCAGGCTTTCATGTGTCTTGCACTGAGGAGAGGCTTCCGTCGGGCCACTCTGCCATAAAGCCTCGACTGGTGGAGGACTGCAGTGATGGTTAACTTTCTACAACTTTCTCCCATCTCCCGACCTTATCTCTGGAGCTCAGCCACAGTGATCTTTGGGTTCTTCTTTAGCTTTCTCACCAAGGCTCTTCTCCCCCGATAGCTCAGTTTGGCCAGACTCTTAGGAACCTTAAGTGCAGCAGAAATGTTTTTGTAACCTTGGCCAGATCTGTGCCTTGCCACTCTTCTGTCTCATATTTTTAAGCAAGCGGATGTGTGTGTTAGATCTCTTTAGCAGTGAGCTTTACAAAAAAGGGTTTTAAGAACCAATCTGTGGTGACTTATTGTTTTAGTAAAATTCATATTTGAATTTGTCCTACAGTATACAATAGCTTAAAACAAGGTCGCATTATAGTTCAGGAATCACTTATTTGTCTTGAGTCACAGTGTTCACATTTCTCTAGACCAGACAGAATGATTTCATCAACAGTTTTATCATTTATCAGAGTTCTGGGGATATGAGATGTGGTCCGTTAGCTGTTTAGTAGTTATTGTACCCTCTATGAGTCAATTCTGTCCAGAATCTATTGAGTTTATCAAGGCTATGACAGCTGGCCTGCAGCTCAGCTGTATCCTGTGTGAGTTTGTAAAGACAATGCGGGCAGTGTCATTTCAGAATTACAAACGCAACTCAATAACACATATTACTTCATATGTACACCAGCTTTTTGGCTATTTTCAGCACATCTGTAATCACAGCTGTAGAAAAAGGATAGGACCCCGCTGGCATTAAGACCCAACGGCATTATCTGATATTTCAGTACTCAGGCTTTCATTATTGCTGTTATTACCGCTACTCTTATTGCACTGATTTGCAGCACTTATCAAGAAAGAAACTAATTAGAACTTTAGCATTTCTATTGTGTGGGGCCACCGAGACAATTGTTGCATTTAAGTCGTAACTGAATATGATATCACTCATCTTTGAAATGTCATGGTTTTAGTAAAGCTAGCTCTACCAAATCCAAAGGACAGAACAGACACATAAACTTTAGACTCAGCAGCATAACATTACCTTTCACAAACATTAACACAACATTGTGGCAACAAGACATAAACGGATACAAATAAATACACTTTGTGAAAGTGAGCATGCAAATATTTGCTTACAATCATATGCATCTGATGTTGGCTCTGGCTACAGCTGTCAATAATCACCATAAAAGATGGTCCATATCAAGTTTTCTAAAGGATATTTTTTTCTGTTATAATATATTTGTGTGAAGAAATATTTATTCACTGAATTTCTACTGCGTTTCTCTAATCTCATCCTCATTTCTCATATTCGAACTATTACATTTGATTACAAAAATATGAATGAGAAACATAACGCACAAGTGTTTTTCTGACTTTTTTTAGGGGTTCAAGTGCGTAGCAATGAAACCTTTTTGCAATTGTTAGAGTGGCCAAAGATAAGCAATCTCTACTTAAAACTAATCATAGCGACTTGAAATGTGAAGAGATTATTGTCTTCGCACCATATACACCATCACAAATGCCCCAATCAACAAGCAATAGTGATAGTGAAAAAAACTCAAACTTTTACCATATTTAATAAATGTAAATTTCAAGTAGAAAGACTGAACAATGTAAAATAATATTGATTTATTTACATCTTGGCAAAATCATTTTTAAAGTACTGCCATATTCATTGTGAATCTTATTGTACAAAAAAAGTTGATCACTAAAAATCAGTGTACAGATAGTATATGCATGTATAAATAATAATTTTAATTTGAACTATCCTTTTAAATAATCTTTCTATAAATTGGTTTAAAGAGGCCAGATTTTACATACAAGAAGATTTACAGTACTATACAGCTACTGTACTGTATATATGTTTCCTTTTCTACCCAGAATAACTGCATCTACCCAGTAGATGTGAGCTGAAGCGAGATTAATGTCTGTATGAATCCCTCTTCCGTCTCTTGCACACAATGCACAAATGGCCCCAATTTAACTTAACACTCATGTGATCTGACATGTATACAAAATACCGGGCATTAAGTATTTTTCTTGTATGTATTGTTTTTCCACATGGACAAATTCGATAACAACTGCAGCATTTCCAGCCATGGAAAATGTTTGGATGTGCATGGTAAAAATAAAATACCAGCCAAGGAATGTGGAGTGATTTGCTCTAAAAGGAGAGAATAAACATAAGAGAGACCTCCATTCTCAAAGACAGACACAGCAGGTGATAAAGAGGGTCGTGTCTTTGCAAGAGTCCCATGTCGACTCTGACCTTGATAAAGAAGAAATAAACGCTGACGGCTGAGAAACAAACAGCAAAACCCTGCAAAGAAGACAACACTGATGCGTAGCCAAGATAGCGGCTGTCATTGTCAACACAATAGCACAGTGCCACCACGCATCTGTCAGTAGCTCTACCTGCTTTGCTTTTGCCCTGAAATCAGAGATAGGACAGCGTACAACAAGAGCCCGTTTGCCACGTCACTCCCATCCCTCCTCCTTCCTGTTCCCCTGACAGTTGTGCCTCCTGATCTGAAGGAAGGGAGAAAGGTATGGGATGGATTGTAAAAAGAAGGAGAATGTCAACTGTCAGTCTTCCTCTGATGTCAGAATCTGTTGAAACCATCAAATGAGAGTGAGAAAGAAGAAACACAGATAGAGACAAAACAATAAAAGAAAAGTCTCCTTTCTGTCCGACAGAATGTCAGCTATTCAGGAAAAAGTCCCTGCAGCCTGTGCGTCAGTCCCTTAAAATGCAGCCTTGGTAGTCAGATCACTTTGGTCTGCGAAGTCTCCATGCAAGCCATTTTCCTGAAATTTGTTGGGAGAAATAATTTGTTTAATTTTGAAAACATGCTATAAAAAACGGAGAGGAACTTAAAGGGTTAGTTCACCCAAAAATAAAAATTCTGTCGTTAATTATTTACCCCCATGTCGTTCCAAACCCATAAGACCTTTGTGTATCTTCTGAACACAAATGAAGATATTTCTGATGGAATTAAAGAGCTATCTGACCCTCCATAGACAGCAACACAACTGAAATGATCCCAGATCCACGAACATAGAAAAACATCAATCCATGTGACATCAGTGGCTCAACTTCAATTTTGTGATGCTAGGAGAATCCTTTTTTTGCAACAAAAATAACATAATTCACTCTACCATTCTTCTCCCATGACTTACGTGTACGGATCATTTCAGTTGTATTGCTGTCCATAGAGGGTCTGATGGCTTTCTGATATCATCGAAAATATCCTAATTTGTCTTCTGTAGATGAATGATGAATCATATTAAAGGGATTGTTCACCAAAACATAATACTTTTTTCCATAATTTTTCCCCCTTATGTCATTCCAAACATGTTAGCAAACATATTTCTTTGTTCTGCAGAACCCAAAAGGAGATATTGTGAAGAATGTTTTTGTTTACATTTCTGGTATTCTCAGAAGCAGAATCATTGTAGTTGGGTAATGTCAATTGGAAACAACAATATACTGTATAGAAAGAAAGAAAGAAAGATAAAAAAAAAATGCACTCTGGGATTTCAACGTGATGTTTGTCAGTCTTGGTTAGTTAATCATTTCCCTTGCCCATTGTATTAAAAAACTTGATCCTTTACTAAATTCAGTAGGAAGCAAATTTTCAAGCTTCAAAAAGGTCATGAAGGGGGCGTGAAGTTAGTCTAGTTGATCAATGGTTACATGAACTTTAATAAATGCTTAAAATGCTGAAAATTGCAACATATCAAGAGATTTTATGAAATGATGTATGAGAACCAGTGGTTTGAGGTTTGTGCGGTTTTGTGAGTAAACCAGTATATACTTAAAATGACTTACTGTAAAATATTCCTGTTGAACTGTATGGATTAATTGGTGCTTTTTGTTTCCATTGATATGGACAAAAAACAGCTTTTTTTGATGACGGAATTCCAATTTCTGAATGTTCTTTTCCTTTAAAGTGTATACTATAGTAGCTGATGTGAGGAAACAGCTCCCTCTACCCTTTTTGCATGAGTCTATGTTCCCAAAATGAATTGAATGGAGCTAATAGGAAGGCCTCAAAGCTTTTCTGGGTCTTGATTCGCATATATTTCTCATCGTTAAGCCTCACACAGAGACACTTGACTTGAACTCATGTGTCTGCCTGGGTCAGGGCCATTTTGTACCCTGCCAGCAGGTGGCCTCTTCCCTCAGGCGGTGTGACTGACCTTGGCACAGCAGGTTATTGAGCTTCCTGCCCCACCAGCTGAGTCATCCACCCTGGAGGGGTCTCTATGATCTTATGGAGCGCACATCTCATCACTTCTGACCTGCTCTATGCCCTTACTGCACGTCTGACCTCTCGCACACTTTGCTTACATGTAAGCTTTTGAAAGATATATGATCTGCTCTTGCTGCGCATGAAAAAAGGAAATAATTCTTGAAGCGCACTTGAAAATATTCAATTACTATTTTAGTACTTAATGAAGAGGTTTTTTATCTATATGTGAAGCTCAGTTACGTGGCTTTATTAAATACATTAACTAGAAAAATGAAACACCGTGAGGAATTTGAAGCAACTGTTCACACAAAATTTAAATTTGGCTATGTTGTTCAAAAAACATTTTTTACATGCAGATTTAAAAAATATGGCATCATTGTTTTTGACATAAAATTTGTCCATTGTGCAATTCCAAACATGACATGTTGACATTCAAATTGGTCATGTTCAGATAAAAAAAAAAAAAGCATTATAATCTTCAGGAAATGGTCCATGATCTGGACACCAAAGTAGTAAAAATATGACAGGCCCTTTCTGGACTGTCACAAACATTTGTTGTAATGCTTCAGATTGATAAGATTTAAGATGATATGACTGCTTTTTAATGATGCTTTTATGGTGTTTTGTCAATTTTTGGAGCTGGTAATTAGGAACTACCATTGGAAAGAGCCTTTTACAGCACACAGCTTTGAAACAACACTTACCTACATTATTATGTATGAGAATGATGGCAAATATTTACAGTAGGAAAAATTTACAAGAGTTCATAAAGCACTCAAGATGCTCTGACCTTGACATGGCTCCGCAGGATGAGAGACACTGCCTGCTAGCTTCCCTTCCACATTCTCTGACGCTTCTTCCTCAGTTCTTTCAGGTCTGACACTACACACACTCCTTCCTCTGGAAGCTCCCCGCTTCACTCCGGGAAGGGCTGGAGAACGGGAAACTCTTTCTCCTAACACTAGTGTGTAATAGCCACTCTGTTATTATTATCTGGAATATATCAACTTAATCACAGCTCCATTTTACTAGGCTTCCTCCCTCCACTCTGAAAAGTAAAGAGTCGGAAAGAAAATGAAAGGGGAAAAAGTAGTATATATCACAAGGCCGGGGGTTGTCCGAGTTAAAAGATAAACCTGTTAATTTTTCATGGACATTCACCCTAATCTGTGTCCGTAGTGCCTTTAGTGTCAGGGAGAGAGAATGATAGAAATTAATTAAAAAAGACTTGGAAGATTTCCCCGCGTTGTTAAAAAAGTGGAAGTGTTAAATATTGCGCCTCAATATTAGGTTGTAATATCACTTCAAATTGTAGGCTGGACATAAGTGTTCATTTGACTTTGATTATTAATTTTCATATAGAAGATATACATTTTAATTTAATGGTTTAAATTGACTACTTAGGGTGATTTTAAAGTTTTGCAAAATGCAAAAAATTTTTTAAAAGTGATTTATTTTTACTTACATATACATAATAATATCCATGCCCAGCGAACTACAGTATATATCCTAAATTATGGAAACTGTGGGTTAAAATATTATTTTAGCTCATTTCCAGTGTTTTTATTCAATATCGACTCTCATTTTGTTTCTGTGCTTTTAAAATAAACTCCTAAGTTGAAGTTAATACTTACTGAGAACCCTGTTACATCTCCTCAGTTATGAAAGAGGAACCTATGAGCGATAAATCCCCTTTCGACCAAATACGCTCTACACTTGCCCTGCTTCCTAAAGATGCTAGCTACATAAAACAGTCTGTATAGCGCTAGCGCTGTCACATCTGAACCGTTAAAGCCTTTCCCAGAGTGTTGTTTACACTCTGCCTTTAATCTTAAAGGTGAAGCACTAACATTTAACCGAGTGGAACCGAAAGTTGTTTGCCGCAGCCCTGCAACGGACACACGCGTCTGTCAGAATAGGTTAATAATGAGGGTAATTGTGCGAATCTATTTACCCCATACATAACGCACCAACATGCTGAGCACCTCGTGCCCATGTAAGGTGAAAAACATGGACCTTGTTTACACAGAATTTCTGAATTGCTGAGCCACCGAGGAGAGAAAGCAGATATGTGTTTTTCTTGACCGAGCTTGAGAATCGAGTTTTAGCAGTTCAGAGGCACAACGCTTTAATTTAGAGAGATGTTAGCTGATATAATGTCGGGAAGTGGAGCTGCAATCCTATATTTCCTGCTCACTTTATATGCTGTCATATTTGTTCTTATGTTAAATGTGTGATGACTTTGTTATAAAGTCAAACTAAAATTTTTTTTGAGTTCTGTTTCTACGGCACGAGTGCTTTGTGTGAATCTGAGTTTGTCAGTCTGTATAATAGTGACACTTGTTCATTAAAAGCACTTGCTTTTGCTTATTTGGGTTTGGTGTAAGTTACCATGGAAAAAATGTGAGACAGAAAACAATGTTTGGTCTGCAAACAACCTATAAACAGCTGCTCTCCCTTTTTAGGGATTGTTTAGTGGGACGAGACGAGAAAATAAACATTCTCAAGCAGCCCTTGGCTTCCCCCATCCACCCCCACCCCACCCCTCATCCAAATAGAGTGCAAGCTGCTACGTACTATCAGCAGAGATGTTGTAAATTGCTCTCGGTCCTCACATGAAAGATCCTTTTTGGGACACTCTTCTGGAGCTCTTTCACCCCGCATGTCCTACCCTTTACTCCTTCCCGCCAAAACTTTTGCAGAAATGAGATAATGTACAGTTTACTTAGTCCAAATATGTTGACAAGAGGCACAGGCACACGCACGCGCGCGGCAGCAGAATCTATCGCGAAGGAAATGTATCGCGTACACAAATATGATTTAGAGCAGGGGGGGATGACAAATCGCAAGGGTCTCTGTCTGTTTATTTGAACCGGGAGCCATTACTTGAATCTATCAGCTTTATTTATATTGGTGGCAGGAAAGCGGCGGCCAAATTATTACAGCTGTACGAGAGGGCCATTGGCTGGAAGATGTGCATAAATATGCTGCGCATGGATAACAAACAGCGATTATTTTGTATTTGTTTTTGTTTCAGCTTTCTTCCCTGATGCTAGCGTTCTCGTAATATGGGCCAGATGGAAAGCCAAGCTGTCACTTCGCAAGCAGTGGGGAGCTTGTGCGCTCTATAAGAGTCCCTGGATGCCAGCAGGCTTCGGTGTCATTACTGAAGGGTTACCACTGCTTGTAAAAGGCTTGTTAACACAAAGCCCTGTTCAGATGTTAATTGGCTAATTGACTAATTAATTTTTCTATAAAGGCATGTGGAGGGAAAAAAGTGTGCGCTAATTGAAACCGACTATTGGTTTAATTACGATGGGAATGAGGTGGGGCTCCGTGATATGGCAGAATGACAGCTAAGGTTGGACTCAATGATACAGCACATGATATAACACTTTTCAGCTTTTAAACTGTGTTATATGCATCTTATTGCATTAATTCATTTGTCAAGCACTTTTATGCAAAGTAATTTGCAGACAGTTTTGCATGTTCCTTGGCACTGTTTATAAATGCTTTTTACTTATATATATATATATATATATATTATATATATGTATGTATGTATGTATGTATGTATGTATGTGTGTGTGTGTATACACTACATTTGAAGTGATTCAAAACATTTCAGTTGTCCTAAACCACAAAACCAACATTTTTTTTTTGTCTTAGGACAACTTTGATTAACTGTGTTAGATTTACTTCAAATGTTGGCTACTGTACATATTGGCTACAAGCATATATCAAGCATATATATATATATATATATATATATATTTAATTTATGGTTGTTGTTGATTAAAATTCACAATTTTTAAAATTTTTCATTCATTTATCTTAATTAGCCAGTTGTCAGTTGTCAGTCAATCATGTTAAAAAGCAGTTTTTAAATAAAATTTACAGTATTTTTTACTGCTATTATTATTATATATAGCTAGGGGACTGTAATTCAGGAATATGTAGAATACTGTGCAATATTGTAAAATTTATATGTCTTGCCCTCAACCCCATTATATTCACAATACAGTAATATAATACCTGATTTCTAAAATGAAAATGGTTATTTAAAACACGAAGCTTATTATTTATCTTTTTGATTAAAGTTTTAGAAACCAAAGGCATCAAGTAAACAGCTTTTTGTGTCTTTTCTGATGTAGTTTGGTACTATATATTTGAAATGTATTGACCGTTTAAAAGCCAACATGTCATTCTATTCTAGACGGAATGTAAATTACATTACAAACGGCAACTTCCAGTCTGGCCAGAACAGAATTGATTTGTCATAAACGCACCTTTACTATACAATAGTGAATAAAACACTCTGTATGTGCACCGCCTTTGTGTTTACGAGTGTGAGAAGGCACCAGAGACCGACTGAAGGGTCTCTATTTAATTACCTATCTTTAACTCTGTTTGTAATCTCAGTTGATTTATTGAGCGGCTCAAAAAAATGAATTGAGGAGAGGTTGACAACACAGACGTCGGTGTGTGGAGAGGTGTCTGAAAATTCAATTTGGTTCGCCAGCTCTCTAAAAGACAACCACAAATTAAATCCTCCATCTAGGAAGAGACTAATGAACGGAATTAACAATGATGCAACACTTTATATTGAGGCATATGGATTCACGGCATGTTTTCCGCATGTCTATGTTCCTTGTGCCTGCGAGCGAAGAGAAGGGGGAAAAAGGCCATTTTTAATCAAGAAATCCATTCCACTTTTCCCACCCTCCTCCCCTCCACCCGAGCCTTGGCTGTCTCCATAAAAAAAGCAGATCACCCAGAAGCAGTCAAACAAAAACATCTTGTTCTGCTCTAAATGGCATTGTATGCATTTTAATTGCAGTGAAATCTCCGCAGTACGTTCTCATCCGTAGACAATACAGGGCACGACTGCAGGCCGATTACTGTGGCTATGAGTGTAGGAGGATTCCAAGGTTATCTGTTATTGTTAGTTAATTGTAAAACTGATAATATCACTATAGGCTTGTCAGACGTAAGTGGGCATTTCACACAAATTAGCCCCATAATCGCAGATATTGGTGCTTCGCGTTAGACAAGCACCAAATCTTAAGCCACAAAGTTTAAGAGTTAATTATTGAATTGTGGTTTGGAACTTTGCGGAATTCAATTATTTGTTTTTAATTACTGAAATGCCATCCACCTAACAAATGCAAAGTGGACATTTTTTAATTATGATAATCGTAAACCTAGACCACTTTCAAGCTGAAACAAGCTACACAGAATCATTTTATTGTATTTTTCTGTTTCTCATGTAAATGTAAATTTCAATATCATGATTATTTGTACAATACACAATGTACAATATATTAGTCATTGGCTAATATTAAATTATTTTGGCATATTAGAAGGTTTTTCCCTCTGTTTTTTATTTTTAAAATGTATTATACACATACATTTGTATTATTTATATTTTTCATAGTATACATAATAATGTGATGTCTAATTCACTTGTGTAGTTTTAATTAATTTAGGCAAAATAACAAGGTATTTTAGTATCGGCCCTTTATCGGTTAAGTTCTGTTCACACCAAGGATAATAACAATAAGGAAAAAGACAAAAATATGGTATTAAAAATTGTTCTAAATTTAAAAGAAAAGCAGAGTTCACAACAAACAGCCAATCAGAATTCATTCTGCTTTAAAGAGCTCCGGTATTTAAAGCGGAAGGTAATACAACAGCAGCATAAATAGTGTTATCATCCAGTACAGTTATAATTATAGTACAGTTTCTTTTGTCCATTTGCCTTTATCATCCATATCGTAACAATCAAAATCGGTAATAATTTTAATATGCATCCCTAATTTTAAAATATGTGTTCAAAAGTGAGTTTGTACAGTTTACACATTGCATTAGTTCCCATTTACCAGCTCTGCAGTCCTGCTGCATGCTGAATTATGTGTTGTTATGCGTTTGTTGTTTATCTGTTCTGCTCAAGGAGAGGAATTGCTTATTTACGCTGAAGTTCTTTATCACCGTGTCTCCCCGGGGGAGCCTTGTGCCTCACTAACAGACAAAATGGGAGGCAAATTAAAACGCTGGCCCTATCTGATCTGACGCACTCATTTCCCTTAATAATCACATTAAAGATGGCCACTCGTCTCGCTGGGCGAAATTACGCGCTAAATAGCAACATCACTCATCCAGAGTAAGGCTGAGGTGTCTTTAAAGAGGTAAATCCTCGTTTTTTTCAGCCTCCACGCACCCTTGCCTATGCATGCCTCTTCAATTAGAGATATTTATGGTTGTGGTCAGGAATATAGGCTTCGTGTTGAATGCCTGTGTGTGTGTGTTGAAACCGGGGGAACACTTGCGCTTTGTTGGCACAGTGACACATGACAACAGCATGGATTTACAGTGCTCCCTAAGGCTGTTTTAAGAGGTCATGATTCTTGTGTCCTTTCGCAACAAGGTCATCCCCTCGTTCCACTTTAGAATGTTCTCAAATATATTTTACCTACAGTGAGACTGAAACTTGATCCAATCCATTGCGACACGCACAAATATGGAAGCCTAATTCATTTTAAGCATTAAGCAGCAGTAAAATCGTGACTTTATATTTTAAAATTGCGATATAATTTCCTTGTAATTAAACCTTCTTATTTCGCAAAATTATTTTAAGATGAGGACTATGACTTAATATCTTGTAATACAACTTAACATCTCAAAATATTGCAACTTTATTTTGTGATTTATGTCTTTGCATGTCATAATTTCATTCATATTTTACAACTTGATGCCATGTTCTACAATGCACCTTGTATCTCATAATTGCAGTTCAGTTTTTGTAATTGTGACTAAAATCTTTTTAAAAAATGTATTTTGTTTTTCTATTTTCTTGTGACAATTTGATTTGCAAACAAATTCTATTTACTTTTTTCATTGTGCTTGTCTGTAGTTTTGAAAAATTTCCACAAAATGTGACTACGGTAAATCTCTCAATGGGATCTCACAATTACAAATTTATTATCTCATTATTGTGAATTTAAAGCACACAAAAATCATTTTTTGCCCCTCCTACTAGTAACTGACATTGCATTTCTTATTTGAAACTTTTTCTCTGTACGGAAATAGGCAACCAGACTCAGCACTCGCATAAAAAGTTTTAGCAGGAATTTGCCTGCCCTATCATGACCTTAAGTGGGTGTAAACACGGTTTTAGGTTTCAGGGTGTGAAGTGGCCATGCCCTCCGTTCGTGATGGCACACAGTGATGAGGTCATTGTCTTTGGACCCTGACCAGCTTTCTCTCTCACTCTCTCTTTCTCGCTCTCGTTTCCTCTTCCAGAGAACAGGTCCTCTCAGTGGCTGCTTCGGGATTCCCCGTCCGCCTCCCACCCGTCTCCCTCTCAGACAGGGAGGGATTCAGAAAGTCACACTCTCAATGCTTTTCCACAAGCCAGAAACTTAAGGGTTGTGCTTCCTTTGGCCCATGTTTCTTTCCAGTTGTTTTAGTGCCCTCCCTCCCTCTTTTCTCTCACTCTCTCCCCGGTAGGTCTTTCCACATATGTTCCCTGAGCCAGCCTTTTTCTCTGGCCTCCATGACTTCCAAACTCTGGCGGCATGATCTAGAAGACATCCGAGAGGATGTGGCTTCGCGTGCAGAGAGGTGGCAGAATATGCAGAACTCTCTCTGTGTGAACCAAAGTATGTGCCTGTGTTTGTCGCATTTGAAAATTATTCACAAAATAGATGACGCACTCCGTGCCGTTTCAATTTACGTTGTGAATATGGCCTGTAATTGCCATAACCGCACATCAAAAACAATGAAGCGCTGAGAATCCACTGGCGAGAAAATCGGAGGACGCCGACACTATATTTTTCTGTTTAGTGTGAAAGCATGTCTCATTGCTGCTCTATTTTCAATCTCTGTGAAATTGATATCTTTAAGGGGTTTGCAAGAAAATAGTGCTAAGCGGAACATTAAAGCCTTAAGACACTCAGTCCATAAAGAATTGTTGGCTCAACAACAGATAACAGAACAAATTGTGCTGAACTACAGGGAGATACTGTAATCCAATAATTACGTGTGACCCTACAAGTAATTTACCTTTAGAAACATTTCAAACTGCATTTAAATGTCACACAATAGCATAAATGCATGTGCAAATGGATGCTTTATCTTTGTTATGCAGGTATATCTACATATCAATATTTATTGTCCTATATACAGTATAATATGTGTATAAAACATAATGTGTACATTGTTGTCAGTATGTGTACTTACAAGCACTTTCAATGTACTGGTAATATAAGGTGACTAGGGGTAGGGTCAGTTTAAGGTGTAGGTTAGGGGTTAGTAGATATTACCTTTTTGTTGTAATTGCTACAATTAGTACATACTATGTACACGAGGAACAGGACTGTAAAATAAAGTGCTTCCAATTATTCTGTAGTACCTTCTACATACTATTCAAGTCTTTCGTACTACAGCGGTGCTGTTGTTTTTGCATGCAGAACGACGTTTCTGAGAAAACCTTGCTTGGTGTTTGAAACATATCATGCATCGCTACTTCACATTTATCTCCACTTCAAACTCAAATCAACCTCAATCAGCATCTGTAAATCATATTATGTATACATAATGTCATCTTATGAATGCATGTAAATACACGTATGCATCAGTAAACACACTTGCACTTTTTAATACAGGCAGTCGTGCACGCCGTGGACCGAGGGTTCAGCAGCACCACGGGGTGAAAACCAATCAAGGGGTCTATTCCTGAAGGAACATTAATTCCTGCCCATATTTCCATCTTATTAGTGACCAGTTATGCCCAGGACTAATTGAACATTAAATATAAAGAAAGTTAATGAAAATGTCCTTTATCCCTGTTAAACTGTGCCTGAGACTGCATTTATTAAAGGGAATTAATCGGCACATACCCTCTGCGCAGAGAGAGGGAGATGTGTGCGTACAATGCTCTCCATAGCGCTGAAAATTAGGATTTTTTTTGCGTCCGGGTAAATAACAAAGACCTCGTTGTTCCTTCGTTCCCAGAACCCCTGCATTCCATAGCGAATTTCTCATTTTCCTGTCTCTCTCCCTTTTGCGCTCGGCTTGGTGGTTGAAGACGTCTTAGAGTACACCTCTGCCATCACAGTTTCTCCAGCAAAATGTTCAGCACCGGTCTCGAGGTCTATTATCAGAAGTGTGCAATTAACATTAGTACTTTGCTCAGATAGACACTATTTTTAGAAGCTCTATAGTGCAGGTGCCATTTCCAGCCATTGTTCTCCGCTCTTTAGTTGACATTTGATCATATTTATGTCAAAACACACTCCTGAAGAGCGAATTACGAGCTGATGAAGAGCTGAACGTCCAGATCAGGAATATCTGACTTGAGTCGAGCACAATGGTCGTTCCCAGACATTCCTGGTTCTCTTGCCCTTCTAAGGCCCCTGCTCGTGTCAAACCCCGGGGTTCTGATAACAGCAAAAAGGCCAGTGGCTGAACAATGGAGGGCCAATTTCATTTAGATGAAAGGGGGAAAAAAAGCAGAATAAAACGATAATGTAACATTCTCAATCCCAGACCTCCAAAAGCGTCCCCTCTTCAGATTCTCTCATTAGCACTTCCCCATTGAATCGGCATGAGCGGGGTTAAAAAACCATTTAAGAAGCACCGAAAGAAACAAAGCCAGCCCAAAAAGACAATAAATAAGATTTCATGTGCATATTTGTAATTTAACATCAAAAGACCCTCCAATATAGACCTCTGTAGCTGCTGTTCTTTAATGAACAGACCCCTCCCCCCCTTAATCACATTCAAATTGGTTAGTGTTCAGAAAATAGAAATATGTATTAGATAGCAATAAATTTTCATCATTGGCTAAGCCTGCTGCTTAATTGTCCTGTCCCAGGGCTTTGAAATTTCATTGTTCGTTAGGTGCTTAAGTCCCCCATCTCATTTTGTCTCTGTGACATTAGTGCTGAGGGCTCTAATACTCGAATAATTTGAATGGGGATTTGCATGATAGAGCGGGGGAGCATTAAAATATAGGGGGGAAAAATGAAAACGGGGGAAACGGCTCCTTTCACTTCAAAAGTCACTTTGTTCAAAGTCAAATCACAATATTTAAAGATGCGTTATCGTTTTCTCTCTCTCTCTCTCTCTTTTTTTCCCAGGGTTTGGACGTCAGAACACATTAGTTGTCATGTTAGCGGTCACATCTTTGTTGTGTTGTCTTGGTATTATATCGGTTTCTCCAGTTCACTTCAAGGAGAAAGTGATTAGGAATTAGCAAGTTTGGGACAATAAGAGTTGGGCTGGGGTTTTTCCAGGATGAGTGTGTTTGCTGACTCTTTCTGAGCTCTGAAAATATGTTTTACAAACTCTTTTGGTGTGTCTGCTATGTAGAAAATGCTGAGTAGGCTTTTGTACTGTAACCCTCTAACAACACTGCAAACACTTGCTGTATTTACTTTTTTTTAGGTACCCTAAACGGTACACTTTAAGTGAAGTAGTTATTCAAGTCAAATAATCCAATAGAGGTGTTACAGTGATTTTACTAGGAGTAATGGGTGTTTTTAAGGGGTATTCACACTGACAATTATTTGCAGAAACAAAACCACCAGACATAATTTGTTCTTATTGGGAGTGAGTTGATTTCTGGGGTTAAAGACTGCTGATGATCTGACAGTTATATGGGGTCCCAAAGATTCCCAAAGCCTTGCCAGAAGGTGTTAGTGTACGGGAATATAATTATTATTTATTTATTTTTTATTGATTTATTAAAGTTTAGAACTAATTACAATTATTTTATTTTACAATCATATATTTTAACAGTTAATAATAATCATCTTGCACACTGCAATTTTAAGGCAAATTCTTTGCATGGCCACTTATTACACAATGTTTATATTATAAATTATAATTGAATTAGAACCCAGTTCTCTTTGAGCAGTGTTAATAGTGCGGGAAAAATACACCAAGCCAACCTTACAGTAATGTACAAACCATCGGATCAGGTTGAAATTGTTCTTAAAAGTAAGAACTGCACATTAAATGTGAATTTACATTTATTACTGTGTAGAGAGCTATGTGTATTACTGTGTTAGAAGCCATTTAGCAGGAAAAATACAAGTAATTGTTCCTTTTGGTCCCTTAGCATTTTAATGACAAGAGAGAGTCAACTGGAGCAGAAATAACAACAACAAAAACATTGTTTTTTTCCACTCCACTGCACTGTCTGAATTTGTTAGCAGACTGGGACACAGAGGCAGGCTGGTTACTGAAGCTAACAATGTGGAAAAGGTGTTCAAATCTGGCACTGGACACTGGAGTCATCGACCATGCTGGTCCTGCATAATATGGTTTCACCCTCATTTCCAGTGTCCGTGATTAGACACTTTGAAATCACCGTTAATAAACAGTCAGCGCAAAAAAAAAAAAAAAAAAAAAAGGGGAAATATTAGTACAATACCTTGAAGCCCCTGAAAGGGATCATTTGCATAATAACTAGGTTAAAAACTAATAATTAAGTCCCCCCCCAAAAAAAAAAAAGAATAGGAGGAGAATGTGCCTCACCTAAGACTAGGCACTCGCTCTCTCTCAAACCAGCCAAGCAGAGATGGCCGGGCTTTTGTTGCTGAGATTTACTAAATGAATTTATTATCTTAATGCCCTTCAACTGCAAATTAAACAGACGTCCTGGCCATTGTTTGAATGAGAAGTCATTCCTTGAGGCACTTTTCAGCCTGTCATTCAGCGGTAATGGAGGGGAAGAAAGGCTGAGAGCAGAGAGGTGGTTGTTGAGAGGTTGCTATACTGATCGTTTGATGCAGAGTTGAAGATAAGCATTGCACAACCAAATATCTGCCAGAAAGAATATCTCATGTATTAATTTCACCAAGAATCTGAACTATTTGAGCTGTTGCTTTTTGTAGAATTCTTCCTGAAGGAAAACAAAACCATGTCATCTTAAAAGTCACAGCAAACCAAAATTAGTTCTATGTGTTGTGATGTGGTTGCTCAAGTTCAACTCACTGATTCAGTTTGGTTAAAGGAATTAATGACCTACTGAAACTTACGTTTGTTATAGTTGTTATAACAAGCATTGTTCAATACAGAAGCCACCTTTTAGTCTGTTAGTCTGCATTACCAACATGAATCCTGGCCAATTGGTCTTAAAATAGGTTTGTTTCACCAAAACACTGGCAAAAATTTATTTAAAAGAAAACAAAAAACATTTTCTTTCTATTACTTTACATACCAGGAGAAAAAAAATGACTTGTAAAAAAAAAAGTTTAAATAAATAAAAAAATAAGAACATGAATAAATTTCCTGAAGCAGTGAACCCAACAAAAGCATGTCTAATGCAATACTGTATGTGCAGTATTAGTCCCAGCTGCTCCAGGAGACCTTCTGTGTGGAGTTTTTATGTTCTCTCTGTGTTGATGTTGGTTTCCTCTGGGTTTCTCCCACAATTCAAAGACATACAGGGCAGGTGAAGTGGAGACTGTGAATGAGTGTGAATATGAATATGTGTTTGTCATGGACTGGCCATCTGTCCAGGGTACTTTATGAACCAGGAACCTACACAGACCCTGCACAGAACAAGTGCTTTACAAAATCTATGAAATAGATTGATGTGCAGTACTGTAAGGGGTTCCTCTCTCTCTGCCACTCTTTTTCCCCATCAATGTGCCTTTTTTTTTTTATCAAGGTTTCCAAACAAAATCATTCTAAAGCCATCCATCTCATTTGTTTATAAAAATTTTGCAGAGGAAAAAAAGAATGGAGATTAAAAAATAGAACATCTGAGCTAAAAAAAATTTCAGCTGAAATTTCTATTCTATTGTTCAATTTCATGAATACTTTCTATAACATTTTATAATGCAAAATAATCCCTGCAGAAATAGACAGATTGTTCTGATTTGAATGTGCTTTTTTCAGTTAGCATTTGAAAAATGTGCTCTAAATATAATGTTTTTTCAGGTTGTCAAGTGTTAAAGTGGATGTTATTTGTCTGAAAGCAATGAAAAGTGATTCACAGTTCGTTTAGCATGGACTTCTGTTTCAATGAATGTATGAACAGTGTTGAAAATGTGGCTTCGGTACTGCACAATGCTGGATTGCAGTCGGAAAAATGAACCGTATAAATGTTCAAGTTTAGTTCGTTTGTCATACAAACTGTGAGAACTAGTAGAAAACGGATCTCTTTATTATTAAAGTACCCCTCTTCCACAACAACTTCCTTTTTTTTTTTCACTTTATCCTTACAATCACTGCCTTTTTTATATCTTTGCCAAATCACTTTGTCCTAACTGAAATGACTCATTTGTGTGAACGTGTTTGTCTCGTTTTGCCCTCTGCAGTTGGTGCGTGTCTCTCTCTTTTTCCGAGAGCTGGTGTTTTTCGCATCTTATTGGTTATTTTCAGGGCTATTATTTGCCGCCAGTCGCCCTTATTAGTTAATTTCTTCATGGAATCCAAATGTCATATTCTGGCAAACATAACCAAGGATCTTTTCCCTTTGAGGTCACTGTAGCTTTATTACCGGGGTCTGAGATAATGAGCCTGAGCCGGGCGACCCTAGAGTGGACACTTTTTTTTCCTTAGTTGTTTTTTTTTTTTAAGAAGGGGGCATGCAGGGCAATGCATAACAACAACAACAACAACAAGCGGTCTTGTTCAGCTCAGCGTGCTCACTGAAGCTTCATGTGGTAGCTTTATTGGATAAACTGCACTCTATTAGACACCGTGAATAAGCTCCTAATTAAAAACAGTTTGGGAGACGGCAGTAATTGCATCTTGTTAAATCTGGCTTTTATTTCAAGCGCAGAAAAGGTTGGGAAATATGGCGACGTGATTTGAAGGTGCACAAAGACATGCAACTAAAGAATAACACTAATATCTGACCCAGGAGCTGGTCTGGTACTCTTTGACGCGCTCATGTGATTTTTTTTCTATACAGCATAATCCCAAGCTTTTTTTTCCCTTTAAATGAAAGTACTTAAGTAAGCTATCATACCTGAACTCATCTAAAGACGTATTTTAAATAAATGTCCCAAAAGTTGTCTTTTGTTTGAATAATAATGTGTTCTCATAATCTGTCTTTTTCAAGTCTGTACCTCCTCCTACTTATCTCACTTTATTCTAATTCATATTGAGATGCGTCATTCCACCCCCAATATCCGCCTTTCATTCCTTCTCATTATTTTGTCCATGGCTTCTCATTAATATGCACCAGGAATAATGTATCTAAATAATGCTGGAACATGTTGAAAGAATGGAACTGTAAAATGTCCAGAAATTTCTGGTAGATGGGAATTGTGATCTTGTCATTAAGAGTTAAACGAATGTCCAATCACAATTACTTCTCTAAATGTATCTACACTTTGAATGGAGATGGGATGGACAGGGTTAGGGCAATCTTTTTTTTTATGCATAAAATACACTTCAGTCTTCTTTTTTTGTAGTTATTGCTTTGTTCCTTTTTCTTTTCTTTCTTTTTCTCTTTGGTTTGTGCTGAAGCTGAGTTTTTATTGCATTCAAGCAACCAGAAATAAATAATTAAAGAACCACTTCTCACTAGTTAAGTGAACGTAATAGTTAATCGCAATGTACAAATAGGTCTATCTTCCTTTCCCCAAGCTGTCTGTTTAGATTAATGGGCTTCTTCCGTGCCGTGCCACACAGGGATTCCCATTTCCTTATTAGATTTGGGAACATCAAGTATTAAAATTAATTTTTTCCTATTTCATTTTCATTTAAAACCCTGTTCCTTGATGTTTATGTAATTTAGGCGTAAACAAATCTTATAAAAGTGTGTATTGTCGTACTGGATATTAAATGAGACTTAATGAGCAAACTGGGAACAGACATTTATCCCAGACTCCTCTTGAATATTCAATGGGATACATATATATGTATATGCTAATGGCTGAGTTTAGACATATGTAGTGTGCTCTTAGCATACTAATAGGTCATGGAAGACACAGGGCATGAATCGTATCAAGTCAATCACAGATGTAAGGAGAAAGAGAAGAGGTCAAACACAGAGATATATGTGCATAGGTAATGATTGCGCTTTCATTTGTGATTTCATGGCGCTGCTTTATAGTAAATGGTTTGTGTTGGTGCTCTGCTGCAGCTTTGAAGATAATATGTTTAGGTATTATGACATCTATAATTTGTGATTTGTTTCTTAGATTTTAAATGATTTGATTGTTGCTTATGCATATATCAGAAAATGTTTAATCTTTAATGTACGATTTAGACCAGCTAGCACAAATACATTAAAAAAATTGGTGCATTTATTTTTTAAATTATTAATTTATTTTTTTTATTTTTGAAAAGTTACTATATACTCTGTATTCATAATATACATATGTATATGGAGGTCTGCTTCCATCTGGAAGTAGAAAAAAGTAGCAACTGCAACTTATATATAAAAAATAAATAAATAACGTTTTTTTTTTCTTTTTCCCCCAAAATAAAGTGGGCTTCCTTATACTGTATAACTTATGTACTTAAACATAACAAATATGTATATATTTAATATGTATATTCATTATGTTGCAGACATTATGTCAAGAATTTTTTTTTTCGTTTATTTTCTTATGAAGCATTGCCTTAATAAGTAATTTCTTGCAAGCCAATCACATAAATTCTTTCCACAATACTAATGTTCACATTCTGAATCTACATATCTCCCTTTATCTCCTCCTTAAATGGCCAACATTTTCTTACAGTTGCTCTGGATCGGTACTTTAAAAAAACAAATGTACATTTTTAATTGTGCTAACCCCCTGTCGTCAAAGCTGGCCCACGTTAATCCCTTTTAAGGCGAAAGAGAGCAAATGTTTTGAATTTTGAGCACCTTTGCAGTGGCTGTTTGATAGCACAGTGCTATGTTACGGTCAGTGTGTGTCCACATTTGGAGAGATTAATGGAGAATACTGTTCCTGTGACCTTTCCTCATAGAGATGGAGGTGAGGCGAGTCATTAATGCTTCTTATGTGGTAATTAACGAGCACCCATCCCCCATCGCCCCCTATCCGGTTGTAGCACCCACCCCCACATCAGAAAAAAAAATGACCGCAGAATGGAGGTGATCATTTAATTAGGCTTATGTGCATATCTGGTGATAGCCAAAGAGAGGTGTCAGATTTTAACTGCTGCACTAAATTACAAGACCTACCACCTAGAGCTCACAACAATTGGACAAGATATGACACCAACACATTAGTTACTCCACAAATAGTCCAAGCATGCTTGCTGTATGGAGATTAAGTGGCATCAGGAAATCTGGAGAAGGTCATGGGTGTCCACAGCTTTGAAGTGATGCTAATCTCCAGATATTTTCCCAAGCAGGTGATAAGCAATTATTTTCAACAACCAAAGGCTTGTTTTGTACATGTAGTTTAGTGGCGAAGCGAATAGTTCAGCCAGAATAATACTATTGTTACGATACATATAATTGCAAAGCAGCTTTACACCAAAGTAATGTTTTACAGTATATGTCGTAGTAGTTTGTACATGTACATATGGCATAGATGTGAGGTGAAGATTGATTAATGACGTAATCGAACAGACAAGGAACATTATAAATTAGTAGCAGAGTTCGGTATGTTGTGTGTTGTTTCAGGGTTGGCATCATCTGAAGTCCTCTGTGGGGTTGTCATCATCTCTTCTTAAGTGTTCTGGATCTAGACTGGAGCTTGTGGACTCCTAGTTACCACGGGATGACAATCCCATGGTTGAAACAGAACAAATAGGAACAAAACAGAAAAAAAAATCACCAGAATACACACTAGTTATGAATGTGAGCCTTTTCGTTTGTTAGACCAAACATATGGAACTACAAAAGTTAAGCAATGTCTGATTCTTGTCTGAAATATATCTGAATGAATGAATTTGTCAGGTTTGACGGGCTGAATTATTTTATGCACACAATCGGACTGATCTGAATCTTGAACTCACTGACCCCGTTTCTGTCCCTTAAAGTAAAGATCCTCTCATCATCATCATCTGCTCAATTTTCTTTCTTCTGTTATGCACAAAAGATTTTTAAATCTTTTTTAAATCTTCCATACTGCGAAAGACAGTGGGAACCGTAACCGAAATTTCTTGAATTTCTCCTTTAAGGCCGCTTCGGCCACGGAGCTGGAGTCGATGTCAGGTCATGACCTCTGAAAGAGACACTTCAGCACTCAACATGCCTTAGCATTCAGTCCAAACAGAACAAGATGTTAGCTTGGTTGGCTTGTCCTTCCCGCATAGCTACCTCCGCTCTGATTACCCCTACGGCTCTGCCTCGTCCCCTTTCTTACGTGTTGATGATTGATGTGGCTCGTGCTTCGACCCAGCTTCATTAGTGCAAATGTCATCCCTGCCACCGCAACTAACGCTTCTGCCTCTGCCATATTTTACCATTTCTCTTCTAATTGAGTTTAGAGTTAAAAATGTATGAGTGTATTAATTGTTTTGTGACATTGGAGGGGAGTTTGGGTGACAAAGAGGACCTTCCATGCAGAGTAGAGGCTCAACGATTCCAGTCCGTTCCAGTCACTCTGTAAGCCTGTTCCCCAGGGGAATAAAACAAGAGGGACATTTAAATGCCAATTTGGGTCTGACGGATGCGAAAATTTACATGCTCAGCTCTTTTAAAAATGCTTTGCAAAGTGGAAGAATTGCACCAGCTACATTTGAAATCCACTCATTTGGTGGTTTTTCACTGTTAATTAATTTGAAATTTAATGCACAGTGATTTTAGTGTTTCTATTTTTCATATTATGTGATTATTAGCAGTGCCTGCTAAGGCAAAAATCAATATCTGTACTATTATTCACACTTTCACACATTTTTTTTTTTTAACATTTTTAAATGTTAATTACATCACATGCTTTTATCCAAAATTATTTTCATTATATTAAAGGTATGCAAAATCTATTTATTCTATAGGAATTAAACCCATGACCCATTTAATCCTGTAAATACTAATGTAAATGCATAATTATTTTTAATTATTATTTTAATTATTTATAAATTTAAGTGAAAATTTGTGTTTTTAATGTAATTGTGCATAAAAAAAACTGATTAGGGTGAGCCACCACACAAAGTAAATAATTATATGTTCCATAAGGCAGTGTGTATTCATTTTATTATTAAACATATACTGTATGAGTGGGCACATTTAATTCTATTATACAGAATTTTGAATCATGTGTGGTGCCTCACTAGTGTTTAGTCAGTCTCTCCAAATTTATTTACAGAATTTATTGATGGATTGGTTGATTGTATTATGCTTTATAATTATTCACATTAAAATGATCTACACTCAGTTTAAACTAGACAGCAGGATAACATGTGTGTTGTGTGTGTACAGTATGTGTGTTCTGCAATCTTATGCTGATCTTTGTCTCTCTTTTAATGTTCCACCTCACTCTTCTTTTCCTCCATTCAGTCCCCTTTCTTTTTCCTCCTCTCGTTTCCAGTCAATTTGAGCCAGCTGTGAAAACTATCCCGGTGGTGCGGGTGCTGTCTGGCAGGTTTGGTTGTGCAGTAGGTGAGGGGCCGGCAGAACGGCGCAGACTTCTGAGACAGTGTGCCTAATGCTCTCCACATGTTATTGTCTGGAAAACGGCCCTTCGGTTAGTTATCCACATGGAAAACGCCCCGTTAGCAAACAGCTGGGTCAAACTGGGCAGCAACACACACCCCGGAATCATATCTCTACAGGAATATGAGTACAACAGCGTTTTTGTTTTTAATATCATTTTGAATAGATTTATTTTTTTGTAAGTCTGGTTCATCACATTGTTTTGTGAGGACTTACCTCACAGAGGTCACAGGGTCAAGGTGTTCCCGTGACCCTAATACGGCCACCATGCCAGGCTCATGCAGCCCTACTGTATGCAAGACCGTCCTTCTGAAGTGCAAGGGAAGCTGTTCTATTCCTGTCTCCCTCCTTCCAGAGACACAATGAACTGTTGAAAATGTAATTGCCTCCCTGATCTATCCACCACATGCCGTTCAAAAGCCCCTCACTCACTCCAATGGGCAGCCGCTCAGATGATCTCACCCCAGTGTAAGCGGACAAAAGAGTGTTCTTATTAAAGAATGGCGCTGCGGAGAGATGACAAAGACCATGGAACATGGACAAGAGAATTTTTCTGACATACTCCAAGAATTTCGTACGCTGTCAGTGCCGGATAATAATTACTGAGCTCCAAAGGCATTGCTGCTATGAATCGAGGCACTAGTAGACTGAGTGCTACGCAGAGAGACGAATGAATAAGAGAATAGCTGGTGGTCAAGCTGCTCCAGGGTATGAGGCTGACACAACAGGGCCAGTGTTATTAGTGTTAATGAAACTAAATGAAAGTAAACGAAAGCCATTGGAATTACTGGAATTTTAGTAAAATGCATTACCAAGGCTGCAAAAGCAAATGTGAATATGACACAAGACAGAAATAGAAATAACAGCCTGGATAAAAATGCTTTTAATTATATTTTATTTACATCAGGTGATATTTACTAAATGCTGATATACTAGCATGTGTCATTTTTGACAAAAAAAAAATTATTTTGTGTATTGTGTATATTGTGGAATGTTATGAAATAGATTTTTGCTTCTGGATATTATTTGAAAGTTAAATGTCACATTTGGAAAACAATTTAAATTATTACATTTAATATTATTTATTTGATTCAATCCAAAACAGTATTTACCAGTCAATAAATCAATCAATACATTTTTATTGCAAGAGAGGTTTGTCTTGTAAAAAATAGCAAACAAGTAAAACTAGAAAACATTTACAAACTAAAGCAATAATGAAAATTGAAATATATGCTGAATTAAAAAGAAAAAAAAACTGACCTCTGAGGGCCTCCCAGGAGTTCTGTTTATTTGAACATTTTGTGAATTGTTTATGGCTAGTGCTTGTAGTTTAGTTTGTATGATGACACAGCTCATGCGGAAGCTTTGGCTGAAAAATTCGAAAAGTTCCAATAAATATTCTCCCACGCGTATTTGTGGAACAGTGTGCGTAACTGCATTCACATAAATAGTTCATGCAACCATCTTGGATAAACACATACTGAGTCATTTTGAGATTTGTGCGAATGTGAGTGTGTGTGTGTGTGTGTGTGTGTGTGTGTGTGTTTGGGGGGGGTCTGTCTGACACACAACGGAGGAAAAAACTGGATGGCAGGAGATGAAATAAAAGTAGAAAATCAAGAAAATGAAAAGCGCACCAGAAAGGGGAAAAAAATTGAACGAAAACAGTAATAAATGTCTTGTCTTGTAGAAGTGCAGCCGTGGTATTGCTATTTCTTCCCAGGCTGACTGGTGATGTCTGTGTTAAGACTTGGCAACAAGTGAATTAGCCTCCGGAAGGAATCAAACAAAAGCGAGGAAAATCAATACGGACAAAGTAGAAGTTTTTCATTACGTTCCACGGCTATTGAATCAATGCTGGGCTGTTATCACTTTATCGGTTTGGGGTCGCAGTACTGCAGTCATTAACATCCTCTAGCCATGTTAGACTCATCCGCAACCGCTAGCGACGTCTCATCTTTGCCTTGTGCTGCTTGTAAAGTGATGAAATATTGACCAGTTGCTCCAGGATCCAACTCTATTGATCTCAACTTATCCAGCTGTTTATATCTGAACTTAAGGTTTAACTTGCATTGATTTTTTCACCACCTTTGAGTTCTCAAGGTGCTGGCCTAGTGCTACCCGCTAATTGGCTAAAACAAGAGAGGATTGTAGTCCACATCCAAGGCGGGAATACGTATGTCCTCTCAAGATTCTAATAATTAAAACTAGCGTTAAAAAAATGTGTTTCTTTGTTCAGGACTGATTATTTTAGTCATAGCAAATAAAACCAGCATATGCTGATATGTTTTGATGCTTCTCTGGTTTATGCTGGTCCTTTGCTGGTTTAAGCTGATCCTTCTCTGGTTTATGCTGGTCCTTTGCTGGTTTAAGATGGTCCTTCTCTGGTTTATGCTGGTCCTTTGCTGGTTTATGCTGGTCCTTAACTGGTTTAAGCTGATCCTTCTCTGGTTTATGCTGGTCCTTCTCTGGTTTATGCTGGCCCTTTGCTGGTTTAAGATGGTCTTTCTCTGGTTTATGCTGGTCCTTTGCTGGTTTAAGCTTTTCTTTTGCCGGTTTATGCTGGTGCTTTGCTGGTTTATGCTGGTCCTTTGCTGGTTTAAGCTTTTCCTTTGCTGGTTTATGCTGGTTTAAGCTGGTCCTTTGCAGGTCTTGGACCAGCACATGACCAGTTTAAACCAGCAAAGGACCAGCATAAATCTGCATCCCAGCTTCAAAACATACCTAAGCAGAATATGCTGTTTTTTTTTCAGCAGGGTAGTTATTAGAAGGCAACAAACCACTAGTTTTCAAGCAAAAAAAAAAAAGTCATCTGTTTTGACCAACGCAGTGATTCGTGAATGGTAAGTACTTTTTAGTTTCTTTCCCTCTTACATTATACAGAGGTCAGTATGCACAAAACCTTCTAGTAAAAGCACATTTTGAAGATCCCTGACCCTTTTTGTTTGCATGCCTTTCAAAACAGCTATTCGAAGAAGAGATATTTATGAATATTTGCCTTAATGGTGGTTCTTTCTTCATACCGTAATCTGAACCTGTCATTGCCTCAGTATGTTAGCAAGGTTTTGAAAAGATTATGGCAAGTGAGCGAACTTTTACACTGACACAATATTGACCGGCATGAGTAAACCCAATGCAGTATCCGAGGAGATAAAATGCCAGTGTCTTTATTTGTTTTCTGTCAGGTGACAAGGTTAAAATGCAAGTGTAATACAGACGTGAAATCAATTCTTTAGTCTCTTTATCTGTCCGTCTAAGGCCATTAGGCACATGGTGCACCTTGTCTCTGTGAAAGTATTACAATAACATAATTAATTTAATTTTAAACCCTATTTGGCTTCATTTTATTTATTTGTTACTCGTTTATTTATCTTTACCAGTCAACCTTGGATGTCAATATGTGCTTCACTGCTAAATGAATGTAATTACATGCTCCCTCCATGCTTGTGCATTCAGTACTTTATAAAGCGCTTCATTTCATAAATGTTTACTTCTGGTTATTGTACTTATCAAAAGCAGAAAGGCCTTGCCATTTGAAAACATTATTTATACAGGTGATTAATTTAAAAAAACTTCAGCATAAATATGCATTGACACAGACATAGACATTCAGATGTACATTGCATCGGGCCTCCAATGGAGATGAAAAGGCCTTTTGTGCTCTCTGAGGACTAATTCAGACATCTTTTGGTCAGAAGAGCCATCCTGCTGTATTTCAGTTCTCCATGGGAAAGGTCTTGACAGACTGACTGCCCCCTAATGAATATGACAACAAGGCGAGAGAGGGTTCTCATTTGATATGAATGCAAACAAGGCACCACTTGCTACCCTTTGGCCTCTATTCAGAGTCACTATGCTTGTGTCAAGCCCTTAATATTCAATGACGGCACTCTAAGATCTAGTCATTGATGGTATAAAATCATCTTAAGCATATTGACATCAGCAATGTTTTGACTAAAAACTTCTGTCTTTTTTAACTGATTTTCTTTAAGAGACTTGACAAATATCAGAAGACACCAGATATATCATATTAATTATTTCTCCTGTAAAGATTAAAATGGGCATCAAATGGAGATTTTCTCACGTATAGTATATCCTCTAGAGCCTCAGAGATTGATCAGGTTGAAAAAAACCTCTCCTGTATTTTGAATGCAGTTCCAACCACTAGGTGTCAATTCTACATGCATCACCTTTAAAGGAACAATAATTACAATAGTATATAATGATCTTTTTTTTTTAGCAAAATTAAAATTATTTCATTTACCCACCCATGTGCTTTCGAGGGTATGTCTGACTTGTTATTTTAGTTTTTCCAGTTCACAAAATTACGAATCCGGTAATACTTCATTTTTTACATCTAAGATAAATGTTTAATCAGAATGTCATAACTGATAGACTTCTGATGTATGCCAGATATCTTCATTCATTTAGTCCACATAAAGCCACATATTCCTTTCAATCAATTGCAAGCTTGCATTCAGATCTGTTCCCATCCAATCTACAACTGATGAACAGAACAAAGTGCAAAATAGCACTCAACTGTGCTTAAAATACAGACTTTCAATATCATTTTGAAAAAAGCTACAGGGAAAAAAAAGTGATTTCTTTAATAAAAACTTCACTAAGCAACCTTTGAGTAACAAAAACTTCTCAGAGAAGAACTTAAGTTTTAGCTGTAGGAGTGTGTGTTTTTCTAACAACTCTTATCAGTGCCTTTATTAAACATTTAGCAGTAGATGTGACATGGAAGTGACTCAGACAGCATAAACTCACTGTGCCCCCAGAGAGCAGAGTTCAACCACACACTCAGAGCTAGAAACATTCCTCAACAACTGTGTGTGAGTGTGTGTTTGTGTGTCAGGGAGGAGGTCTGTCTTTTCTCCCCGGCCTGTTTCCTCTGTTGGTCCTGTTGTGTCTGCTGATAAGGCTCTGGTCTCTCCGTGCCCACTCCTCACACAGATTTGTATTTGTTCACCAGAGTGTGTGTGTGATCAGACTGGAGATTGAGAGAGAGTGAGTGAGTGAGTGAGGGCCAACACACCAAAAATAAACACTCTGCAAATTGACTCCTCCCACTGTGTCACATTGAGACCAAAATCTTTCTTTCATTTCATACACACACACACACACACACACACACACACACAAAAGCAATTATTCCCAAAAGAATAGAACAGAGCAAAGGATTCTGGGTGAAGGGGGGTTTAAAAAGTGTGTGTGTGTGTGTGTGTGTGCCAAGATCATCATTCTGTCTAACTCTTCAGCCTCACTAATCTCTTTAAAGGCAGAAGCAGGTTTAATTGCCAATAGCTGTTGCATATTTAAAAGATTTAATTTAGGCTGTTTGCGATGGAGCGGCAGGCAGCAGTGCAGGCCTTTGTTTTGTGACTTGTGTGTGTGTGTGTATTTGTGTGTGACATGTGGCAGCCCTACAGACGGCAGGTGAGGCCAGGCGTGCTTGAATGGTATAAGATAAGACCAGCTCCTTTTCTGCTCAGATGGTTGGTCATTATCACGCCACACCACTCATTAAAAAACAAGCATTTGCATCTCTACCGTTCATTATTCCTCTAGTCTCGCTTTCTGTGGCCAGATCCTGTCCACCGCTTCCCGTCTTTTCACCCTCGACTCTTCTGGCCTTGCCTGTCACCTCTTTTCTTTGTATTTTTCACATCTCTCTCTTTCTCTTTCTCTCGCTCACTTTCATTTTTGGACTGTGAGGTCAAAGGGATACTAATGTAGGCTACTAATAAGGCTAAAATAAATTTAAATCTGTTTTTTGAGCACATTTTGTTTTGCAGTGTTGTAAAATATTATTTTCATTTAAAATAACTGTTTTCCTTTATTTTAAAACACAATTTAGATTTAGACAAAGCTAAATTATCAGTAGGCATTACACATTTTAAGTGTCACATGATTCTTCAGAAAATATTTTAATATGCTGATTTGGTGCTTAAAAAAATGTCTTATTATTATCAATAATGAAAACTGCTTAATATTTTTTATGGAAACACATGATGTATTTCCCCCAGAATTTATACAAAAATTTAAATAAAAGAGCAGCAATAATTTATTTGAAACAGAAATAATTTTGAATACTTTGTGTCTTTATTGTCACTTAATATTAATTGAGTGCATCCTTGTTGAATTAAATTATGCAGTGAAAGTATTCAACTGAAGAAACACCTATTAATCCCCCCCCAAAAAAAAAATAAATAAATAAATAAATTAGGGCTGTGAAATGATTTATCGCGATTAATCACATACAAGATACAATTTTTTTGTTTACATAATATAGGCGAAGTATGTGTACTGTGTTTATTTATTATGTAAATATAAATACACACACATATGTATATATTTTATCAAATATGTACATGTGTCACGGTCTGTAGCGAGGCAAGGAGGCAGATACAAAGGTTCTAGTATTTCCAATACTTTTAATCATCCAACAGGTACAAGTACAGACAGG
>JAUCMU010000013.1:14734751-14761990 GCA_032275025.1 Enteromius treurensis
GATTCTAGCATGTATGACCAAGAGTATGTGAATAAAGAGTTGCAAATGGATCTACCGTCTGCTGAGCCTATGTTACACATAGGATCAATAAATGCTGCTTGATGCCCTTGTTTGAGTGAGTTTCTTATACAGCCAGAGATAGGCAATCACCATTGCTGGCTGTAAACTCAAGTTTACATTTTCGACAGATGTTTTATATCTTTGAGTCAAACCATCTGTAATCAACACTGACATCTTCAGCAGACTTTTAAAAGCATTGTAAGGTTTGCGTCATTAGGTGGTGCTACTGCCACAAAGTGACCTAAACCAGAGCTCATCTATGTGAATAGTAAACAATAAACTAAAAGCACATGAACAGGGATCATAATCAAAAGTGATAACTTTTAAATGATCATTTTGACCTTACAAAACAACAACAACACTTTCTGAAAACAAGTAATACAAAAAAAAAAGAAATTACCAAAGTAATTGTAATAAAGAATTTGAAAACATTTAAAATAATAAACTTTATAATCTTATAGAGATAGATGATGTCATAGATGATTTATAGATGTAAAGCTGTAAATTCAGTTTTGCTTTTTATTATCGTTTCAATATTATTTATCAATAATATTTCACAGTGAGATGCTTTCTGATTATTTGTCATTGATGGTTTGGTTTTAGAATAGGATTTTAAATAATCCATTTTAATTAGCTAAAAAAAACTGTAAAAAAAGAAAATAAATAATAATAAATAAATAAAAAACAAACAGTACAATTATGTGAAATAATTATTTATTATTCTTTTTTTTTTTACTAAGTGTCCCGTATTACCTGTATTGACACTTGATGTTACAAGCATGAATATGTGAAATGTTTTATTATATAATTAGCTTATGTTTATTATAATAAGAAAAGTATTTGCATTTTTTACACGTCTTGTAAAGTCTCAGTACAAAACATATAGCTATTGTGCATTTTCATGTAAGCTGTCAGTTTGTTAAAAACATTCATGCAGTATTTCCATTTAGAAAGGGCATATCCAGCTGCAAGATCCTGCTCCGGGAATTCCATTCCGCCTTTTTTCGACATTCGCCGGGAGGCTGTGTCTCAAATCATAGTGAGCTGCCTACTTAGGGCGTTTCGAATAGCTTTTCGCGTCTGCCGAGCAGCACCCAAATATGCTGCGTCTAACATTTGAGACACGGCCATCGTCAACAGTTCACTATCACCGCACTGGAGCGATCCGCTGAGGCAGTGCATGCTGAACTTTCTGCTGCCCGTAGGAAAGTGGGACCAAGAGAACAAAACGGATATTCACAAGCCAACCATCAGTTTCTCTTCGTGCTATCTTCCAAGGACTCAACAGCAGACGGATTTCTTTCTTTTTTTTTGGTAAATGAAGTCCCACCAAGTGTGGGACGGAGAAGCGACGGCGGCCTTGCTGTAGAAGAAACGCTGCAAACTTTTGCGAGTGTATAATTCTCAGAGGCTTCAAGTGACGGACTTTGATTTTCCCAGCGGAGTGTTTGGAGCCGTGCTGGGTTGGCAGAAATGGGGACGAGGATACGTTCCCATAAACTCACTCTTATCATCATCCCTCTGATATTTACATCGCATCTGTTTAATGTAAGTGATCAATCTGCATTTCAACACTTTTAATATCACACTACCCTGCCATTTTGTAACAAGTAACTGTATCGTTGAAAATGCGAGCACACAGTTACTTTGCAAAACTTTGCGTCGCTGTATAATCCATTCATTTCCACTCCGTTCATTTTGCAGCATTAGCAAGTCGCCAATTGTATCATGCAAACGTTATGTTAAGTTCTCACGCGCATATCTAAAGCTCGACTCAAGTGCTGCATGTGTGTTCTAGTCCTAGTCTAATTTTATCCATAGAAACGAGCTATTCATAGTTGGTCTCACTGGCGTCTTGCATGACTGCATACTTGATTAACTTTATTTCTTAGACACTCATTGATTTAGAGCTCGCTATCTTATATATATATAAAAAAGTAGTGGCTTTTTAAATTAAACCCACTGCATAAATCTTAATTCTTAATGCACGTTACTTTATTTCACCTTGATTAACTGAAATATGTTCTATGCAATAATTGCATAGTCTATATTTTTATTGTTTATTATAGTTGCAAGTGAAAAAGGAAGCCAGCAATCTTAATTATGGGTGGCATGATCTGACCCTATTCTGTGATTGCTTCCTTTCTCAAGTTTCAATGATTAAAGCAATGCACTGCATCCCCCCCCCCCCATGCTTTTGCATAAATCGCATAAAAGCACAACTTCTGCATAGACTTGCTTATTGACTTTTAATGTTTGTGTAAGGCACTTGCGAAGAAATTGACACCCTTGTGAGAACTGTCTTTGAATTCTTGCTTTTACTATGACATTTTGCGTTAACTTGAGGGGTTTATACAGCAGCATATTGTGATTTAAAATAAAGTGTCTCAATGAGACGCAGCAGCCAATCTTAACGAGTATGCATGAAAGTTCATGTGAAAAACAAATACCTACATCTCATCTTTCTTGGTACCTGTAACACTGTACTATTTCCAGCTTGCTGGTGGATTCATTTGAAGTTTATTGCGCTTGTAGGTGGAGAGTTACTGACTGGAACTGATCCGTTGGAATAGCATGTGAAATTACTTTAACACCACAAAGTGGAAAGTAAATCAGCTTTCGTAATTCTGCACTATTTGCTTACAGTTGACTATACAGTAAGCTATTGTAATACTTTCACTGATCGTAAACGACCACTTTTTATAGAGGAGAGAGCAGGCTGTACAGTCATTTACTCCTTTTGGAGTTAGTTTAACTAGTTAGCTCTAATTAGTGATGCCTTGGAAAGCCTTTGATGTTGAATCCCTCAAAAATCCTCTGCATCACATGCTAACGGAAAGTCTTGTCATGTATAACTTGAGATTCTTTAAATCGGCTTGTGTTTATCCTGCATACCATGTATAATCCCTCTCTTATCATTCAGACGCTAGTGAACACGAGCCTCTCTTAGTTTACTGATGTGTGGCAGGGGCCCATCGGCTTTGGTAATTTGAGATCTTCGCTGCTTTGTCTCAGGGACCACTGTGTCAATTGCAATATAATTGAATTAAATGGAAGCAGTGCCATGTGTTTTTTCCATTACAAGCCGGAGTAAGATTCGACAAAGAGTTCATTTCATTCGTTTGAACACTTAGGGCTTCAGTTGCCACCGGCATCCCTGGTGTCCTACTGGAATTTCAGGGTCATAAGTATCAATCAGCACTGACAAAACCCCAATAAAAGCACTTTATTACCTTTTAGTTTACTGACACAATCAAGTGCTCCCTCCCTGCTGTTAACTATCAATGGCTTGGTAATTGAGAGACGATTCTTTGCTATTTATTGACGCATGTAATTTTTAGGTTCAACTGGATGCTTGTGAGGTCGTTGAAGTTTTGTGTGATGATAAAGAAGTGGGTTCACTCCCAGTGTCCTTTTGCTTTTAGCCTGTTTATTTGAGATGAAGGAAAAAAAGTAGGAAACACCTTGAGAACTGTAGTCCTGCAGTTATCCATTAACAAAGTTTCGGTTCACTTAAGTAAATCCACTTCTTGTTAGCTGGGAATGGTTTTATCGTACATTTGACTTAATACCAAAGCCATGATTTAAAGGGAGAGTTCACAACAAATATTCTGTTATTCCTAAGCTGTATGATGTTTTACCTCTGAGGAAACAAAAGAAGATATTTTGTCAAATGTTACCATGTTTTTGGGGTTCAGTGTGATTTTTGGATCTTACTGACTTTGAATATATGGACTAAATATATATATATATATTTTTTTTTTTATCACCTGAGGGTGTATAGGCGATGACAGAATGTAAAATGTCTTTGCCACACCCCTTTTAAAAGTAAGTAGTTATAATTAGCTCTGTTTGTGACTCTACAAAGCCTTTTAAGTGTTGGAGCTTTGTCCCATGATGCCTAGCATTACGACATGCTATTTTATTTTGAGATGTGTCTCTGATTAGAGAGTCACAAGTATACCCTGACTTCATCTGGGGTGGTTTTTAAGGTAGGTCTGGATTCCTGTGGATATATTGGGTTTACTGCTCCAGACCGTAGTTACAAGAACATTTCTGCTGTGTCTTTCACAGTCTTGGCCTCCCTAGTATGCCCACATTTACTGTAACTTATGCAATATCTAGATATAGTCCAGTCTTCCTGGTCAATTTAACACCCACGTAGTCTTCCAAGTAAGAGCAGAGGAATCTAGCGCACAGCCCTGGGATAACTGGGCCCATGTTCAATGAGATTTTAAGGACAGGAGATTATTAATGGTCTCTGTGTACTCTTGTTTGTGAGCTGTATGGCAACCTAATATGGTCTGTTACATTCAGCAAATGCTAGGTACTTGAATTAATTGCAGTAAAATGACATATTTATGGCAAAAAATGTATGCTACGCTATTAAAAATAGCTAAATGTTCTAAAGCGGGTATGTGGTATGTGCAACAATGCCATAGAAGAACTGTTTTGGATTCCCCAAAAGCTCTTAAAAGAACCACTTTACTCCCTATTGTAAAGGTAAGATTTTCTACTCTAAAGTGCCCTTTTGTGCAATGTAATGTTTTGTGGATATTAAAGATTTAATCATGGTTCTATGGGTAAAGAACCTTTAGTTTTGAGTGTAGTAAATCTAAGACATCTTTGGGCTCTTAGATTAAAAATGTTGCAAATTAATGTTGCATTTAATTATTGTTGCATTTAGTTGATCCAGTTTATCCGTGCGTGCACGGGAATCAAACCCAAAACCTTGCAACTTCTAATTCTTTACTTCTTGAGTTAAAGGCAAGCCTGAAAGGAAGAATATTTAACGGCAAACAAACCAAAAAATTCAGTCAACAAAAGTTGGACAGAGCGACATTTGCGCATATTTGTCTTTTCTTTTTCTGTGATCGGTTACACTTGGATGCATTGTATGTCACAATATGAAAAAAAACCATTTAGGTTTAGATCATCTTTTGGCCCTTGTTATGTATGCTGTGGCTGAGTGTAAACGTATTGGCACAGATGGAGAACAGCCTGCTGCCGCTATTTGTCCTGTTGTGAAGTGTGACCGTGGTTTGGATTGAGGACAAGCTGCGTTTTTAAGTGCTGATATATAGACTCGACCTTTTGAAATACCTCTTTATAGTATTGCTTTGTTTTAAATGTACACACAAAATATTGGTCCTTTGAATACAGTTTGCAGAGGATTGTTTCCATCCGTATTTGTGATCGTACACACATCAATCCGTGCCTCTGCTACGCTTCATCTGCAGGTAATCTGTGGTACATAACTGTGGGAATCTTCATCTTTTATTTGCCAGCTGTCTGTGATAGAGCAGACTCCAAACACAGCTGCAGCTCAGCTGGTGTTATAACCCTTGCAAGTGCTGACATGAGCGTTCACACTCATTGTGTGGATTGATGCCTCATAAGACGCACCCTTAATCTGACCAACGAGACCCATAAATACACATTAAGCTATTTTCTCGATCAATTATGCCACACTTTGCCATGCTTCTTTTGGAGTGCAGTCCAGAGTGTTGCTTTATGTTTCTGCCATTTTAATACACGGATGACAGGTAGATGACTTGAAAATTAGGAGTATGTGCATATTGATAAATTTTATAGTTGAAGTGCACTGCAGGTGAATATACCTGAATATTAAAAGCCTGTGCACATTACAAAATGCTTAGAATAAGAAAGTGCATCGAGTTTTGTTTCTGACTTGAAGTGCTTAAAAGTGTCTCAGATCCCTAAAAGACTGGCTGCTTTATTGTTATACGTAATTGACTGTACTAAAAATAACAGTATTTTTTAGCCAAAACAGAAAATATTTGTTCTATATTTATTTATTTATTTATTTATTTATTTATTTATTTATTCATACTGCACAATATTCCATATATTTGAACCTTTTTTTATTTAAAAAAATATATTTTTGAGTGTTTAATATTTATAATGTTTTTCCAGTTACATTCATACGTTTCATATATATATATATATATATATATATATATATGACATGATATAATATGATATTAATAAATTATGATAGTGTCTATATTTACTTAAAATTCAAAACACTTCATTCAAATCAATTCATTTTAAAATTGGCCATTACTTTATTAGCTTTAAAATGAAAATCATATTTTGATTTATTGCATTCTTAATTGTAATATTGATCTATTGCTAATTTTGCCACAGTATTTGTTTTGATTTGAGTTCAAAGTCTACAGTATTTCTACCTAATACTGTACTCCATGCATATTATCAACGTTTTCATATCAATCAATACACGTCGTCATCATAGGTGACTTTTGTCAGTGCTGCTGGATATTTATGGTGAGATGAGGTTGTAAAGAGTGTCTCGCTCGATCTTGTGAAAACAGCGTGTGAATGGAGTTCTCAGCAGAGACCTCTTCTTCCATTAATCTACGACAAGCCTCAGCTTGCCCCTGAAAGAAAGGCGCTACTTTTTCCTAGTCTCTTGAAAACCCCCATAGGATGCGAATTCTCCCAGGCTGTTATTACACCACTGAGATCATGCCGAGAAAGAAAAAAAGAATTTCAGTGCCCTCGGGTCACAGTATACGTCACAGCGAAAGGAAAATAAAAACGAGAAGAGAGACAATGGTGCGTCTGATTTTTGTACAAGAAAAGGACTAAAAACATAAACCTTAAATCTTTGTTATGTCTAATCTTGTGTGGACAAAAAAGACCACAAAGACTTGCTTTGCAGTTTTGGCCCAAAAACAAAAGTGCAAAGGTGCGTCTAAGTGACATTTTAACAAGAGCCGTTGACCTAGTGTCCCCTGGATGCAGTGATTGAGTGCACTGCTGTTAATATAATTTCTTTTGAAGTGGTTGCCAGGGTCTGTCACGGTTTGCCATGCTGCGATTGGCCTCTTTGAGTACTATTCAGCATATATCTACCACCCTCTCTACACCACTCCGCCTGCTGGGTTTAACCGAAGAGGCCACAGATAAAACTAGTCGAGCCACCCAGGAGGCTGATGTACATTAGCATGTCAACAGCTCCTCTACAGGAGCCGGGCACTCCTGGCTCTTGGCCGTTGGCAAGCAAAGCTTCTCTTTGTCATTCAGATGAGAGAGTCGAGATGTGAGGTAATTCTTGTGTTGGCTTACGGCTGAGGATGTGGCTGCAAAAAGATTATATCTTACCTGACCAAATTCTTGCCAGTGATGTGCCATTTGTATTTCTTTTGATAGATTGGCAAGTGACGTTTAACACAAGTTTTTACAGTCTCTGGTTCCTTTCAATGTGTGCTGTATGATAAGAGAGGAAATCTGCATCTCTCTTCCAGTAGAGGATATCTGCACGGCCAAAAGTGGCAGTGCATTGATTTTAGGGTCAAAACGGTGAATCTCTATTGCCAAGATGCTGATTCATCATCCTGCCAGGGAAATTCAATTCAAAATTATCTATGAGAGGCAAAAGCCACTACCCAATAACGAAGTTTACTCTGGTTTCCTGTGAGTCTTTCCACAGGCTTATATTATACAGTGACTTCCAAAAGAGACACACACACACACACACACATATACGTAGCTTCAATTAAAGCACAGCAATTTGTATTTCTGTAGATTTTCTCTTTTTGTGTTCACTCCCAATGTATCTAGATATTCCCCTTCAGAATTATATCATAGTCCTGCCTAATATTTCCTTACTGCTTTTACAATTAATTTCAATAATAGATAAGGATGTATCTATATAATGTCAGGTGCAAATGCAGGTTTCAGGCAGTTGTTCAAGCGATCCGTTTGCAGCCACACGCTCAGATCAGTATCAAGCATACCTGGTACCAAACTATAAGAGCAAACATGTTCAAACTGGAAATGATGAAATTACTAGGGAGCCACCTGCTCTTGATGGTGCCAAAACCACATCCCAGACCCGCAAACGTCTCCTCTCTCACATTTCTATTTCCATGACCAGACGTTTCAGCGCTTTGCTTCAATGTTTTCCATGTAGGAACGTTGCCACTGATCGTTTAAGGCTGCATATTTCAAAGTCCTCTAATGGAAAAAGTGCAGTCCCACTCTTAAACCTGTTATTGCAGACCACTGTGTTTGCTTAAGGCGCGTTATGATTGGTGCAGATACCACAGGCCTTCAACTATGTGCTCTTATCCAACGGCAAGGGAGTATCTGATGCTTTTGTCTTTGCTCGCTTTATTTAAACATGTTCTCATATATCTATCCCATCCTATATCCATTACAACCGCTTGTGGCTTCTGTATGATCAAAGTTTACAGTGTTTTTGAACTAACAGTGGGAAAGAAATCGAAGCTATTGTCTGATAAAGGAGGAATGTGAATCGTGTGTTTAAGTGCTTTGCAACATTTAAATCACCACAGCTCATCACTTTGGCCTTTATTGTTGCCATTAAATGCTTACTAGACTCTATTTTAAAAGTGTCCTTCAACATATTCCAATATGTTCTGCTCTGTAGTCGTTTTATTAGAATCATAGCTTACTTTTGCATGACTTGATCATTGTTGTAATGTTATAAAGCCTGTCATTTCTTGACAACATTGATAATGTTTGAATATTTCCTGAAATTAAGAGAATTCCACTCAACAGCTATTAAATTGAAATGTGAAGTGAGCTTGGTTCTAACAATGCCTAGGTTGTGGGTTTGATTCCCAGTGAAAACGAGAGCTGATACAATGTAAAGGAGTTCTAAATGTATGCAGTTTCCAAATCTGAAACAGAATAATAATAATACAATAAACATTGCATTCCTATGGCAGCTACTCATAGTTGGCGAGCTGCAACAGGGTGCGACATTTCAAACCAGAGGTTCTTAATTACCCTGGACTTTATAACGACATACAACTTAGATCCAGCAAAAGCAATTATCCTTTAAAACTGATAATTAAACAGCCCTTCCAGTGGTGATTGATGACTAGCCAGAAGTCCTGCTGCTGTACAGGTTTGTAGCCACTGGAAACTCGAAGGCTTGGCGTTACCTCCAGTCCTCTGTTGTGGTCTTGACATGGGCACAAAGGGTGGTGTCAGAGGCGCACTACAATTAAGATCTGGCACGGAGGAAAGCCTTGCTGAGTCAAATTCCTTGGCATGAGTGCAAGACTTGCCTGTAGGCACAAGTTTAATGCACTTTCTTCTTTTGTGGGGAAAACCTGCCCAGAAAGTGCCTAGAAGAGTGACTTCTATGAGTGTTAATATGAAATCCAAATTTACCTGAATGTCCCTGCGAATGGTTTATTGGTGCATATTATACCGAACAATCATTTATCTAAAATGTGCAGATTTGTAGTGTTTTGTGGACAAACTATGAACCTGATTCTGTTTAATTATGCCATATTTTTATGTCTCTGTGTCAATCTCTTGAATGTAAAAAAACCCTGTGGGTCTTCACTTACACACACAAATTATTTGTAACCGGGCCTCTATGAGAGTTCCCGTTCAATCTTTTAGGAGCCGTTCTCATGGACATCTTTATTTATTTTTTTTTGCGTGCCTGTAATTAGCCAAAAGGAAATAAAATGCTTCACATCTGTTTTCAATGAGTGGGCAGGTAAAGCCTCTCGCTTTGCTTTATAGTGAGAGAACTCCCCTGGCACACAGATGTTGAGCTGGAGGTTTGGCTTTTACTGTGAAAAGTTAAAAGTCTGGCGTCTTCCTTAAAAGAAAGGTCTTTCAGTAGCTTCTGGTTTGTATGTTTGACCTTTTCCCTGTTACCTAGAGATTCCTGGCTCAACGTATGTGAATACATTGCTAATAACCTTGTAAGTGTCCTTCTAGCTGTCTGTTTATTTAACACAATTGACTGGATTTGTACTTTGACATTGTTTTAAGCTTCATTATTAAGTGAATGTTTATTCTGGACGATTTAGGAAGGAAGGCTGAAGGAGTTATGTTTAATTTTAGTCTGGGAGCTTTATCAGGCTTTTTCATTGCATGAGATCAAACAGGCGTGGTGCAGTCTGGGGGAATTCCTTCCTTGAGCAGCCATCCTGGACAATAGAGTTGTTACCCAGTGTATACTCGACGGTGTCCGTACATCTACCACCTAAACATCATTGTTAGCGATTATAGATGCTAAAATGATTTATTGTTGAATGCTTCAGATGCTAAAGGCGTTTAATGTAAATCAATAAGGGGAATGCAAAAGCCTCTATTCATTAAGAGTCTCACTGAACAAATTTGCTCTCCAGTGCCTCTTCGAAAACTCCCAAGTGAGCCATTAAGCCGATGCTATAAACCAAACCAACATCCAGTCATCCATTACTGCCAATTTATTGTTAAGAGGAATGGCACAAGCGCAAGTAAATGTAGTGATTTACATTAGCCAATGTTTTGTAATAGGCCTATATTTTGTCAAATTCTTTGTCTAGATGTTACTCATGTTCTACCAATATTCCCTTTATCCTGCTCACCTTTACTCCTTGATATTAGTGAGAATTGCAAAGCATGAGAGTTACCATCTGGGTGTCACTCCTGTAGTCTTTGTCATCAAAAAATAAATGCATGTTTAGCTAATCTATTCTCTAGAGGCTGGTTAGCTATCTGTTAAATAAAAACATTATCCCTACTAAAATGTTTGAGAGTCATAAAATAAGCTTGATGTTTTCTATAATTCCTTTGGCATGCTGACAAACTTCAGTTAGTGCAACTTGATTTAAATTCAGAGCGAATTTAGCAGAACGAACAGCGTTTTACCTTCTTTCTTCATGCTGTGTATACGATATATTTAACATTGTCACAGTCCCACGAGTGTTAAGAACAGACGGTTGCATTACACCGTATTTTGAGACTAGCTAATATAGACACACTTCACGTTTGCATCCGAGATACATTTTAAATGGCTTTGGATCCTCTGGGAAAACATTGGATATGCTGTACTAAGTTTGGCAGTGTAAAATCAGAGCTGACGCCTCTGTCTTTTAACATAGCTGAAGAAGTGTAATGAATTTAGACATACTTTGAAACTCTTGTTTTGTTTTTTCTTTTTATTGCTCAGCTTGCTTTGAGTCATTACATCTTTTTGGACACATTGCCTACACTTAAATTAGGTTCTGGCCATTCAAAATCAATGCAAAAAATGTATAATCAAAACCCTGTTCAACACATATCCATTGTGTTCACTTTGTAGTACTTAGGATCTGTCTGCGTTGTTTAACTGAGAGAATGGATGTATTTGTTGATGTGACATGCTTTTTTATGTGTCCAGGGAAGCAAGAAGGAGGAGTAAACTGCCTTAAAGTATGTTTATGTTGTCGTTCATAATTTGAATTTGAAGTACATGCGTAACAGCTGCTATTAAATGCGAAACAGATGGTGTTACGCAATCTAGTGGGTTTTAAAGAGACAATTGTTTGGACACTTTTGTGGTAAAGCCGTCTTTTTTTTCAACCTGGAACAATAAATGCCTCCCTGAAGGACACAAAAAGCTTATAGTTTTCTTTTCATTGGTGTCAAAGGTTCATCAGAGGCATGGCTGCCATGTGTCAACTAGCTGGGGATTTTGTTATAGTATAGTTTAGTTTGTCCCGATGAATTTTCAAAAACTTAAAACAAAAAATTAGTCTTTTATCAAAAACTGTGTGTATTAAATGCTGTCTTTAACTCATTTTCTTAATGATCTCCACTCTTTTACTGTAAATCAGACTTTAAAGCTATTAAGGCGGACAGCTGTTAAAGCACATTGTAACAAGATCTCTGTCTTTTTCACCCAATGAGCTTGGAATCCTTCTCTTAATGTTGTTATCGATTCTCAAATGGTAATAGACTGTTTGTGTCAGGCTTTTAGCTTCGAGCTGCGCTCTCATTGACGTCTCAGAACCAGTGGATTCGATTTAAGTAAGAAGAATCTCCTTTAGTTTCTTCTCACATTTGGTGGAAGTGTTTCTAGTGCCTCAAGATTCTCCAGAGTTCTGACCCAGCCAGTATAGAGATAATCCGGCAGATTCTGACCAGCCAACTCCTTGATCCTTTGTCAGTGGGTGACAAGGGGAGGCTAAACCCAAGGATTTAAAAAAGAGAATGGAGCCAGGATGAGCCAATCAGAGGCCAAGCATTTCAAGCATACAAATTGGGCACCTGATCCCCTCTCACATGCACAAGCAAAATAATTGGCTGCAGGAATGTTCATATACAGTACACTTTAAAAGTTTGGGGTCAGTGAGGTTTTTTTCCCCCCAAATAAGTTGCTTTATTCAACAAGAGTGCAATTGATTAAAAGTGTCAGTAACAATTATAATGTTCTTTTAAAGTAATTGGTTAAAAAGGTTGATGTTCTTTCAGACGTTGAAAGGAAGCAAGCAGATTATGTGGTTATAAGGATGTTCTCCATGTTTCTTTTCCATGTGGTTGCTAAAACAGTGACCCGCTTGTAGATTACCTGAATCTCACCTCCAGAGTTTGGATGCGGTAGTCTGAACTGCTGAGCAATGACGTATTTTCCCAGAACACCTTCACCACAGAAATGTTAGTAAAGCCACTCTTTTCTAACTTGTTTACTGATGTGCGGCCAGAAATAACCCCAACTGCAGCGCAGTGCTCCGAGCTAAATGTACAGTATTGAGCTGAGATGTCAAGAGCCTTCAATCATGATGCTGAGGCTTTAGGCACGAGGTCTAACAAAAGAGGCTTTCAGTACATATGCAGTCATGGCTTCCACTTGAACCGCAAGCGTCCGCTCATAAAAATAAAATATCCATCATTGTATGTGAAACACAAAGCGTACAGTGAGAAATGTTCATGACTTTGCTGGGTGTAAATTCAAGCATGTAGACCAATTACGTTCTCTCTCTCTCTCTCTCTCACTCTTTCTTTTTTTGTGTATTTGAAACCTGTGCTCTCAAGCGAATGATTCTTATGAAACTGTTCTTTTTAGTAAATCATAAACAGTTCAACCCATGTAGTTTGATTCTTGACTAATAACGTGCAGCAGAACCAAAGTAGTTTGATTACTGAATGATTGATTCTAAGTTGTAATTTTTAGCAAATTAAACTCGATCCGTGAGTATAAATCATTCGCCACGTTTGCATTACAAATTTGCGCAAAACTTTGATGAATATAGATAAAAAAAGTTTTGCAAAATGACAGCGTTTCCATTAACCAATGTTATGCTGCTAAAACATAAACTTTTGCCTCTCGCGATGAGTCATCAAGATGAGTCATGATTCTCACGAAAATAAATGCATTCCGGTGGATCAAGGGCACGTTTCCCTTCAGAACCAAACGTAACATTAATCTTCTGCGTCTTCAGTCACTCAGATGTCGGGGGTAAATCACTACTGCTATGTTTATTAATACATTCAACAACAAAACACCTCAATCGTTTAGGAGTCTTGCTTGTTTCTGCATCTCGGACTGATGACGGCTCACTCAGGGCAGGTCTAGGGTAAGACACCAGTTCAGTCTGTGTGACACGCTTCTGTCAATCAACTATTGTGGGAGCGGCCTCTGATATGCATTTGAGAATAGCTTGATTTCAGAAGGGGCAACTTTTTTTTTTTTACATTTAGTCAGTTTTTTTTTCTCAGTTATATAAAATTGTATAAAAATGTTATGTTTTGTATTTTAGCAAGGATGTAAGGACCGTGTTAACCAATTAGCAATCTCCTTTTGAGCTCCTTTAACCTTTGAATGTCACCTTCATGCATTTATTTATATTGGGCCTTTACATAAGTGTGCTACGTACAGTACCTGCTAATCATAAAGACTTTTAAAATATCCACAGAGAGTCCATATGCTGCGAAAAAGAAAACGTGTTTTATCTTTCCCATCAGAGCAAAGTGATAAAGAAGGGAACAGATGTGCTAAAGGTCGAGAAACTTTTAACAAACTATATGCAGGCAACACCAGAGGAGAAAGGAGTTAGCAGCTGCCTGAAGCTAAGTTAGCGATAAACACCTGAAAAACAACTCTCAACTTTCTTTTATTTGGAGCGCTAATGGAAGACTACTGCCAGGAGTGGGAGCTCCCCGGTGCATTGCGTCTGTTGAGAGAGTATCTGTGCCTGCCACTCCAATTAAAGCAATCTACAGTGCGAGAGAGGGGGGAGCCAGAGGAGTAGCATCTGGATCCAAAGCTCTTTCCCAGCCAAGTCACAATTGTTTAGTCTGAAAGAGAAGAGTGTCGGGGGAAACGGCTGGGGGTGTGTGTGTGTGTTGGGGGTAAACGAGAGTGAAAAGAGAGACAGAGATAGAGAGAGGACGACTGTATATGTGTACACTGTTGTAGGGCACGGATGACTGCTGGTAGACACGTTTATAAAATCTGATGTCTCATCTCAGTGCTGCTGGGAGATGTGAATGTTTTTGGGTATGTAAATGCACACGCTCTTAATGTCTTGCCAAATGTAACATCTGCTCAAAGGGTGGTGACGTACCTACTCTCTCAGAGTCGTATACCGACAGACACATGCGATATATTACACTTGATTTAATCAGCACATGTAGCTAACAGCTACATCATGTCCACTCAACACACAGCAAATGGCGTCTTTCAGACAAAGCCCACAACTGAGCTGCTCAGCCAGAAACAAACATTTATAAAATTACTGTAAAATGTGTGATTTTGGTGTCAGGAAATTTAATTATTTGTAATTAGTTTATAATGTCCATATTGTACATATACTACTGTTCAAATGTTAAGAGAGCCTTAAGCCTGGTCTTAAGGCCAATACACACCAAGCCAACAAAAGCCAACGGTGTTGTCAGCTCGCGTCGGTAGTGTTGGACCAGTGGCGGTTTTAGGCATAGGCGAACGGGGCAGTCACCCAGGGCGGCATTTTTTGGGGGGCAGCACAAGCACTAATTGAGGGGAAAAATCATATGCACCGCTAAGCGGTTTTCTATTATCTATCAGAGCCTACCTGTGACCATGGCGTTTAAATACTCTAATTTCAAATCTAGCGCACATAAAAAGAAGATGTGCGCGTATGCGAGTGCTGAAAACCATTCTCGCAAGCATTTCTGCACAGTGAGAGCACACAACGCTATGCTCTTGCAAAAATGCACTCTCGCGAGAAGGACGCTAAGGAGGGCTCGCCCGACCCTCTGTGCTCTCTCAGCTGCACAACCCCTGTTTGCTCGACAAGTACACTTTTGAGACTTTGGAGGCGGGGATCAAATGTCAGATCGCTCTTGTGATTGGTCATTTTCAACACACACCGCTTATCATGGCTTTAGGAACAGTGTGTTTGTGTGTGTGAGTGTTTTTTATTAATAATTAATCCTTTATATACCACAATACAACACCAATACATATTTGCAGTGGAATATAAGGGGGGGGGGGCAAGAGGAGGTCTTGCCCAGGGAATAATTCCATGTAGAACCGCCACTGCGTTGGACAAAAGTTATTAGTAACGTTGATAACGTTTTTCATTTCATGCGGCTTACATTGTTATGGTAATGTTCAGATATAGGAAGGCTTGTAAGGTCACGCAGTCTTCTGTTTGTGCCGTCTTCATTTGCTTACTAGTTTTGATCACTTTCGCTTTAATTCTCCAGCACTGACTGTTTTGTGAAACTAGGCATCCAATCAGAGTTCTCACTTTCCCCGACGTCCCTGATGTTGATTTAACATGCTGTTGCTTGTCTTTGGTGTCACATGATCTTTTAGAAACCATATGCTGATTTTCTGCTCAAGAAACATCTAGGTTACGAACGTAACCCACGTTCCCTGAAGGAGGGAACGGAGACGTACATATGGGAACTCGCCAGAGAGACCAATGCCTTTGAGCTTCAAACAAAAGGCCAATGAATATTGGCGTGCACTTGATTGCATTAAGGTTGATCAAGGCAGGAGAGAGGCCGCCGAGGTCTGCCGTGTCCCGTCCAGGAACCAGGCGTGCAGGTTCCAAAAATCGGGAGCCAAATCGTGCCCATCCCCTGAGAAAGAAGGTCCTTCCTCAAGGGGATCTTCCAGGGAGGGGCTGCCGCGAGGAACATGAGGTCGGCAAACCAGGTCCTCCCTGATCTTACACAGTGTCTGTGCAAGGATGCTCACTAAGGAAATGGCGTACTTGAGCCCAGGAGGCCACCTGTGTGCTGAGTGGTGACTCGTCAAGGGAATAATACAACTGGCAATGAGCAGACTCGGGGGAGGCGAAGAGGTCTATCTTGGCTTCGCCGAAGTGGCTCCAAATTAGCTGGACTACCTGTGGGTGGAGAAGCCATTCTCCAGGGTGGGTGGACTGCCGTGAGAGCTGATCGGCTGCACGGAGTTGTGACATACGGCGGGTGCCCCAGGAGCCTCTGAAAAGTTTTGAGAGGAACTGCTGTTTTGTGCCTGAATGTGTCTAGGCATTTCAGCATGGCCTGCGTGCGCTCGGTAGTGAGGCGGGCAGTCATTTAGACCGAGTCCTGCTCCAAATGGCTGAGGTGCCGTAGCACCAGGTCCTTGTGCATGTACATCAGATCCCTCGAGTGAGCTATTATCAGCCTGTCGTCGAGATAGTTTAGGAGGCTGATGCCCATCTGCAACAGAGGGGAGAGGGCACCCTCCGCGAGCTTCGTGAAGATGCAGGGAGAGAGGGACAGGCCAAAGGGAAAGACTTTGCACTGATTTGCTCGACCCTCGAACGTAAACCAGAGAAGGAGTCTGTGTCGAGTCAAGATCGAGACATGAAAGTATGCGTCCTTCAGGTCGATGGCTGCGAACCAATCCTGGCTCCGGATGCATGTTAGTATGCGCTTCGGAGTGAGCATTTTGAACGGCAGCCTGAGAAGCGACCGGTTCAAAGCTTGTAGATCCAGGATGGGTCTCAAGGGAACGTTGACCGCCGTGCCAGCCGTGGGGCAGCCTTTAGGGGGAGAGGGGCAGGGACTGATCCCAGGATTCAGAACGTCCTGGAGAAAAGTCTGGCTGCTCTGAGCAGCGCTTCCCTGCCACTCTGGATCCTGCGTTGGCAACACAGTGCTCCGGGTATCAGCATCTGAGGAGACAAAAAGGTTTGAGTCAGAAGGGAACCTCTGGGCACTCTCCTCCGGGAGTGGGGGCGGAGATGTCATCGTCGCCCGTAGAACAATCCTCACTACCTCCGGGTTGCCCGTCTCAGGAACGCTTTGAGAGTCGGAGCAGGTGTACTGGGTGCCGGCGACGGGCAGGCGAGGTGGTGCACTCAGGGACTGGCTGGCCCTCCGAGGCAAGATGTGTGACATCGCCTTGTTCTGCTGCTGGACTGCCAAGAACTCCTGGGCCAAGTCCTTGACAGTGTCTCCGAAAGCCGCCTCAGCGTGTTCTTTTTCAACGACGCTCCACTCAAACTCAAAAACGAAAGCCAAAGGGGTCTTCAGCTCAGGAACAGCGAAGGCTCAGAAGCGAAAAGCTGCAAGTGCACTGCATTCATGCCCTCTTATATTTGCGTAGTGATGAGGTGCACCCGAATGCAATCAAGTGCACGCCAATATTCATTGGCCTTTTGTTTGATGCTCAAAGGCATTGGTCTCTTTGACGAGTTCCCATATGTAACGTCAAAGGGATTTTACTGAAAGGGTAGCATTCCTTATGACTGTCAGGTTGCGCTGAAACCATGATAATAAATACAAAGTTCAAAAGCACAGCATTTGAAATGTAAACAAGGCAGAGGGAGCCTACCATTTTATATATTAGTAACGTTGATAACTTTCTCCATTTCATGTGGCTCACGTTGTTATAGTAATATTAGTAAAAAAAAAATTTTCCTGTTGTCTGCTTTTAGTGACGCTATTTCAGCCATGAACAATGATCTGCGGTGCGTGATTCCTTTTGGCAGCTGTTAGGAGTACACTAGCATTAAGATAAGTTCACTCTCATGAGCGTCAAACATCTGTGTGGCCTTTTATTGATAGAGGGCGTCTAGGCCTATGAGACTGACAGAGTGTTTGCATGTGTCTGTCTGTATGTGTGTTTGCCCGGCAGACATGTGGAGAGCGCTTCAGGCTGCAGCAGGCAAGGCTTATGGAACGTAGGGGTCAAGAGGACCTGACCTGCCCATGAGGCCTGGAGTCTAGGTCAGAGAACAGCGCTACTTCCGGCCCAAACAGTCTGCTCATAAACACCACGTTCTCTGACACAGGGCATGCGTGTGAGATGTTCACTGTCTTTGCCAGAGATTCTTTGTGAGAGTGAATGCACGGGTCTGTGGGAGATTATTAGTGTGTATTTGCAGTAGTGGGAGAGGGGGTCAAGATGGCCCATATATGTGTGTGAGAGAGTGTTAATTGCTGTGAGCCTTCCCATGGCCCTGCATTCAGTGGAGATAAATGCATGCTTTGTGGATGCACTTTGCAATCATTGTGTGTGTGTGTGTGTGTGTGAAGGGGGTGAAAAGAAGTGGCTGTAAATAAATAAATAAAAAGTAGAAGTTAGCATGTATGAAAGACATAGTGGTACATGAAATGACCGCATGAGGAATTATGTGACCGCGTTACACATTCAACTGGTATGTGACTGCATTATTTCTATGGAAATGCATGTTTGTGCAGAAAATACTAGGCTCTTAGAGATAAATCTGGCTCACTTTAAAAGATCTGTTTTAACCTCACAATTCTGCTTAAAATATATGTAAAATATATATATATATAATATTTCATCAGAGCAATTTCATATTTACATAGATACATTCATATACATATTTACAGTATGTACAAGTCTTAGGCCAGTTTTACCATTTGTATTTTAGTGTGTGAGTAAAAGATATTAATTTACATTTCCAAATATTCCTTTTGCTATTAATTGCAATAATCTTATATTAAGAATTAAAATCCCCTTCTTCTTCTTTTTTTTTTTTTTTTTTGTTAAAAACTTTAGCAAAGTATTGTGTACACATATGCATAAAATCAAAATCTAAAGTCACATTTAAATTCCATGACAAATTAAAATGAAAACACTCCATTAATTAACAACATAATTAACAACAAAACATATTTTAAAATTAATTAGTACGAACATTTAATAGAATTTTTTTATTGAATGTTGTAGTTTTAACCATGCAGTTTGTTACATGTCAATGCAACTATTTGTTTTGGCATTAATTAAACATATTTTTTACTGTATTGAATTTATTTTTTTTATTTTTTTTTATTTTTAATTAATTAATTTTACATTTAAATAAGGACAATTTTTGTTGAATCACTTCCTGTCACATGGGAGTGTCCTTTCTTAAGTCTTCCTGGTGTCATGATAGTTTCATCACCATAATTATCATCATCACAGTCATGCTTTCTCATATATATTTCCTGCAGCCTCCATAGAGCGACCATCACAACTTGCAGTGTGTTCAGAAACCAGACAATTAAACTGAGTCTATGGGATTAGACTTAATGGCTGTAGGTAGCGCTTCCTGTCTAAAGTGGATTATCCTCAAGGCAATAAATGAAAACCCCATTACAGAAATGGCACCCATGGCTGACACTGTACTCGGCCATCATCCAACTCTATGCCAGCCTAAATACACATCGGCCACAGTCCCAGGCCCTTATTAGACAGTGGAGAAAATGTTATATAAATCTCTAGTACTGATCCCAAGTTCCTCAGACCTGAAGCAGTGTTGTAATTCTGATTTCTCCATGGGTTTTGCAGGAGTGAATTACTTAGTAGGTCTCTTTGTTAAGCACTAATGATCCAGTCACAATATTAGTTCTTATCAGATACATACATTTCTAAAGAAAGCCTACCAAGAAATATAAACTAAATAAACACAGTGCGTTGTTTATTGTTATGCACTGATATATCTCATATTACAATTAAACTGGATTTAGTTACATAACAGCCATGACATGGTTTGCCACTTGCTATTCAGTTGTGGGTGTTAACAGAGGAAGAGGCATTTGATTGGACAAAAAGTATTGTATGTTTACTGTACCTAAAATTGAAGATTCTGTCATAATTTACTTCCCTCATGTCCTCCTTTGTGTTTCACAGAAGTAATTCAAACGTACACGCTTGGAATGACATGAGGGTGAGTAAACGAGGAGTATGCTAACACACATGGACACAAAACTCTCATTTATGATTCAAAACACGTATTTTTACATGCATTCATACTAGTTCAAATACCATCTATGTGTGAAAGAATTAGGTTGTCTCCTAGCAAGGTAGTCAAACGCTAAAAAAAGCAAATATGAACATCTTTGCTAGTGTTAAAGGCTCCAGCATTTTCTATTCGGCCAAATTGGAACTAGCCACAGGAGGTTAACATTATACAGTTAACCTTCTCACACTCAAAATGTATATGGTTAAGCATGCATGCGTCTGCCCAGCGGCACAAAAAGAAGGAAAAAGATAGCAGGGTAACCGAAGCCTAAAAGGTAAAGAGACAGAGGTAATGGCTCCCTGATGAAATCTGATAAAAAGCAATTGAGCTGAAGCATGCGTGCTGCCTCAAGCCACACCTGAACTGTACGTGTGCACGTGTGTGAGTGCATGCATGTGTCGGAGGGGCTAATCAGCGCGCCGCTGAACACCCTTAGAGACAGGTGGAGGGATGTGTGTGTGTGTGTGTGTGTGTGTGTATGCGGTGGCAGGCCGGCCCAATGGGGGGGCTTTCAGAGGTCTAGCTAACTAATGAAGCGCAGAAAATTAAACTGGCCTCTCGTCTCCTCCTCTGGGCGGCTGTGGAGACAAAGCACTCGACTAGAGTTTCACATTTGCTAGGGTCTCATCAAAGCTCACACTGAGGTATTTCCACCCCAGAGGGACAGTGCTCTAAATAAGAAATAATTACTCCTCTTTTTTGTGTGTGTGTGTGTGTGTGTGTGTGTGTGTGTGTGCAAAGCAGGGCTTAGATTTAGAGCTATCTGTAAAATTGTCAAGATTACGATTACAGCAGCTTTGATTACTTTTTAAGAAGCGTTGTTTACCTAATTCATTTTAGGTCTAAAGCTCTGCATTAAAAAAAATCACTTTAGGTGTTTAGATGCTTTTGCCTTCTTGCATTTATACATACATGCATTTGTACATTATAACCAATCATAGACAAATCAGAATCCGTAGAGCTAGAAGAAAAGATTGATTTTGTTTTTGCTTTTGTTTTTTTGTAATGGGCCAAAATGCTTAACTATATATTTTCCTTTTATTTGCATTTGTTCTTAAAATATTGAAATGTATACAATACAATCTTTTAGTCATCATTCAATATTCAGTTAAATTCATTTAAATATATATATATATATTTTTTTTTAAATCAGCCAGTCTCTATTAGTCTGACTAAACATAAATAATAATTAAAAATTAAAAAAAGTTTAATGTGTTTTTAATCTAAATTTTTTAAAAGAAATAACTAATTAAACATAAGCAAAATAAACTAAAGCGCTAATCTCTATTAAATATTGAAGTAAACAATAAAAAACAAATCATATGTGTGTATATGAAAGGTGGTGTTTAAGTTGGAGTGTGAGTTTGTATTTCATTTGAAAGTGCTGTGGATGAAAAGCGTTTCCTCTTCTTTTCCTCTCCGTTGTAGTTAGGAGGTCTGCTTTTGCTCAGTGGCTACACAAATAACAGAGCTGTCATTGGGAGTATCTCCCAGGTACACTTTATCTTCCCCAGCTCTTGAGAAAGAGGTTTGACCTCTATTTGCAAAGGTAACTGAGAGTGTGTTTATTGCAGCTGTGTTTTTTCCAGGCACAGAAAGCAAATACGGAGTGGTGATACGGTATGTGTGGTGAAATCAGCTACACATAACATCCACATTATGTCAGGTATTTTATAAACTCATACAGAAAGGTCTTTTATTTGCCTGAATGTTTTCCAAAGCCTTCGATTTACGGGCTTTTTTCAGTGAAATCCAGGTTCCCAAAAAAGAAGTGTGAAAAATCGCTATTTTTTCTTCATAATGACATGTATTAGTCGGCCAAACGCTGTCAAACCTTCAGCCCTTTGTCGCCATTATGAGATCAACAGCAACCACATTTAGCGTCTATTGACCAACAACTGGGAATATTTTTTTCGTGCCCCTACATTGTGTCTTCACTTTATATGTTGTTTTCATCAGGTCTCTCCTTATTTTCTTCTTTTGTGCAGTTTGCACGCGTTTAGGTAGACATTGTCAGCCGCTACCGCTTTTTATAATTGCAGTCTGAGACCTATTGGGCCGAATAAATTGATTTTTTTTTTCGTTTGTTGAACCGAGAAGCCTTGTGTATTTGCCGTGATTCAGACCCTCCCCGCTTGCTTCTTACAAGCCAACTTTGTCACCATCAAAGCAAAATACTGTAAAATGTCAAAGAAAAGAAGCAGGGGGAAGGGGGTGAAAAAGAATGTTGCCATTGCTGGCATCTCTTTACGTTCTGCTTTAGCATATTGGTTTGGGTTTGATCTTAAAATAAAAAAGGAAAGCAATGCTAAGTGTAATATGTTTGATTGGATGTGGCGCATTTATCCAGCGTTAGCTCTTGTCCTTGGTCAGTGAATGGTTCATTTAAAGCATTTAATGATCTGATGGTGTGTAGATGGGACTGTTTTTGGAGAATCATTTTTGGCTTCTGCATGATAATGAACATCTCTCAAAGTTTTACAGCAACGCCTGCTTCTGGACCCTCTCACAACCTCAGCAATAGTCTCTCGTGCACTAGAGTGTTAAAGCGAAATCAATATACTGTACGTGTTTTCACTCGTTTCTTTCCTTAATAATCCATTGTTGAATACTCCACGTTGCAATATGATGTTTTAAATATTATATTATATTAGAAAATAATCTGATATTATATAATGATTCCATAAATGCAAAAAGAACTATTTCTCAGTATTGACATCATAGATTACAGTTGTTTAAACAAGTAAATGCATTATATTAATCAATATCATAGTGCAGTATGATTTTATGTGATCTGATGCTGCATGTTTTTACATGCATTTATCTCTTTGCTGTTCTTAATGATTTTTCTGCTCCTCCATGAACTCCTTTGCATTTGTAACTTAAGCAATTAGATCAAAAAGTTTTGAGTTCCCATGAGCAAAGAAAATGAACGTCGTTTTAGAGTTGAAGTCTTTGCATTTTAATGAAAAGTCCTTTGGAATGACTTGTAGTGATAAATTGTTCACAATGACACCAGGAATGTGTATTTACAAAGTAAACAGGGTCCTTTAAGATTCACGTTGACCTTAAGCTAAGGTGGTGATGACTGGTCTCGTCCATGCTGGCTGGATTACACTTGGGCTGCGTTTCTTTCATCCCGGCCCTTCAGAGCACTGGTGTGACTTTCGCTAAGCTCTCGCCCCAACTTGTGATAGACAGAGAGACGGAGCGGTAGATTAGAGGAGAGTTCTGCTCCCGTCTGACAGGTTTAAGACACAAAGGTAAGTTGGGCCTGTGATTCCAGCTTTCCCTGCAGGAACTCTCTCCACACTCCGTCAAACTCAAAGCTAGCGGCGTGCAGGTAACACGAGTTTGTGTGAGAGTTTGCAACAGCGTAAACCAAACAAAACATGAAACGCCGCTCCAGCTCCGTTTCATCTGCACAAGACTCCCGGGCTGTTTGGGAAGAAGAAAGGAAGTTATTTTTCTCCGCTTTTTCCGCGTGAAAGGCTTTCCTTTGGCAGATTGGGTAGGAAAATGAAGAGATGATTGTTTTAGAGGAATGTTGTTGGTTCAATAGCAACATTAGTGTAGCCTGTTCAAACCGTTCGCTTGCAGATAAACGCAAACTCCCTTTTAAAAGTTTGCACAACTTGGGCCTGATAAGCAAACATCCTTTTCAATGTGTTCATTGGTGTGCCTCAATGAAAAGTATTTCCGCGTTGCAGCATTGTAAAACCTGGGAAAAGTTAGAGCTGTTTGAGCACAAAAAACGGAGGCCTGTTTCTCTCCCCGTATGAGCTTTCATCATTTGCCGCAGTTTTTCGGTAAATAAAACGAAGTCTTTGTAACCCCTCTTCCCCATTTATGATAAGCCTTAAACAGAGGTGCGTTCCTACATTCGTACACACACGTGTGCTCACACACTCAGATACTATTGTTACCGTGGCTATAATTGCTAAAAGACAATTGCGGCTGACTGCAGGGCTTTGTTGTCAGTTGGGTGCCATGCCAACCGCAGCGGGAGAACTGTCTTCATGTTATCTGCCTTGATATAGGAATTAGCAAATTATGCAGAGAATTCATTTCAATACATTTGGCCAAATGAACAGCTTATGTGAGCGGGCCCGTAGTCTACGGACTATTTTCTTTGCTGAGAATGGATTTAAATCTGGTAGAATGTTTAATGGTAATAGTGCCACGCTGATATTGATAGCTGAATCATCAGCATAGTCAAATTTTCTGAAATATTTATTATAAAACGGATAGTTACCGTTTCTGGTAGCTCTCCAATATAACTAATATCACAATATACTATCAGTTACAGTATAATGTGAAACATTTCTCAATATCCTGTAGCACCTGGAATGGCTTGGTGATATTCCAAGTACCAAACCAAATATTTGCTTAACCTCTGAGACCATACGAGATTTGGGATGTTAGTGGTCATAAAAACCATCTTTGCCCAAGGATTCTCCCTGCTGAAAAAAACAGCACATGCTGGTTAGGTATGTTTTGAAGCTGAGATGCTGGTTTAAACTGGTTTATGCTGGTCCTTTGCTGGTTTGTGCTGGGCATGTGCTGGCAAAGGACCAGCAAAAGGGCCAGCATAAACCAGCAAAGGACCGGCTTAAACCAGCATCCCAGTTTCAAAACCTGCCTAACCAGCATGTGCTGTTTTTTTCAGCAGGGCTATTTCACTTTCCATGCAAAATATTTACTATATATATATATATATATATATATATATATATATATATTTGTCACCAAATCGGTCTGAACCATCTGAATTCATTCAGTGCACCAGTTGCTCACACAGCCATTGAACACACAAAAAAGCACACAAAATGAATTGTTTATGGTTTTTCATTGTTTATGTGAAAAGGTAAGCTGATGAATACTCGTTTATTCACTTCATGCGATTTAGATATCATTTTTGGGTGCTTCAAAAACTGCATCTGTGCAAAAGATCCAGAATTTGACTTCCCTGTCAAAATGTTTAGTTGTGTGTATAACCTTTAGCACACTAGTCCGAAATGACTATTAAACCACGATAGACTATACAAAAGTTCAGCTTGTGTATTGTGTGTATTGCATGCTGTTTGGTTCATCTGAGGTGTGAAGATCAGACTTCTCCTGTTTTTACCCTCGGCTTTGTGTAGTGTTACTCATTGGGTGTCCATTTCTGGCCAGTGGCTATGAGAGCTGAGCTGTGGGTGTTGAGGTAATGTCAGCATTGAGAAGAATTATCAAATTTTTTTTCATGCTGTTAGATGCCACATTATCTTCTTTTGTGAGGACAGTCGCCCAAGGCTTGTTTGTTGGGTCGCCATTTGAAATTCATACTTCGCTTCAGATGTGAGGGATCTTTAGGGCCTAGAGTGGTGTTTTATCTCTGAGTGTGCACCGAGTCTTCCGTCTTGTTTTCTTAGATGTGACTAAGCGTCCACCCGCTTGGTCTTATTTTTGTTTGAATTGTCAGTCAGCAACATGTGTCATTTATCAGTGTTTGCGGAGAATGAAATCATCTGTGAAAGAGTGAAAGCCAGCGTTTTGCCTTAATGATGCTCGTAGTTTAGATCCATATGGTGCATTTGCTGTTAACAGATTAGCATACTTTCTCTCAGTCATATATCACACACGCAGAGCGTTTATGGTTTACCGCAGTTATTGATTTTACACTGTTAAGGTTCTCGTTTTTCTTCCTTCGCATGGGGTTCACATGTGTATCTCCAAGAGGTTTCATGTGGCTTTATTTTTGTTCCGTAAAAGTAATTTGCGTTGAATGTAAAATGATTTGAATATGCAGATGTGCCATTTTGACAAGCAAGCACTTTGATAAGGTTTGATTAATAATAATTAACATATTAACCTTACAGTAATTGTCTGCCACACTGAGGGACATTATTCACGTTTGAGTGTATATGGCATTTTAGCCTTGTTCATGCTGCTAGAAACTTTTTTCGCTACTGTTTTTTTTTTTTTTTTTTTGCTATTTGGCGTTATTAGTTCTGGTTTCCAAGGTAACGTTAGACAGTGTATGTCCCTGGACATGCACACAACTACTCATAAACTTGCTGCATGCTCATAGTATAATCGGAAGTAGTGACTCGTTATTGTGATCCCTTTCTTTCAAACAGTTTGTTTAAATTAACCGTTTAAAAAAAACTTCCAATAATTATTTTACATAAGTATGGGATATTTATTTGCATTCTTTTAAACATTCAATAAAGCAACAAATAGGGTCTAATAGGGACTGTTATTGTTAACATGGAAGTTTTGTATTCTAGCCTAGGTTATGTTGTTGCAGCCATCAGTCCCTTTGAATTTAAGTAATTTTGCCTCTGGCTTAAACATTGTGTATGGTTGCATAAATGTATAAATAGCACAGGTACAAGAGAAGCATTTTGTGCATGTGGGTTCGAAATTCATTTCAAATGTCAAAAGAAGATTCCAGAATATTCGCATTATGTGCATAGCATGTGAGCACTTGTTTCTTTGATTGACAGCTCTTGTAGCTCTAAATGCATCTCACACACTACACACCCTTTATTAATACACTTCTTCGCTTTACATATATTGTCTTCACATCATTTCCAAAATATTTCATAGGCGAAATGCCTAATAATGAAACTGGCAGATCTAAACAGACCTAGTACAGCATATGTCTCCAAAATAGAGACATCAGCTCTGTCTAAAAATATGAGCACTCATATTAATACCAATTAACTCGTGCACTGTGGTTTATCGTACATAAATTCAATAAACAGGGCTTTCAAAACATCTTTATTACACCACAATGCCAAAAACTAGCTCGGTGGCTGTCTCCGATGGAGATTAATTATTATATTTATGACATCCACATGACAGTTTTACATCACAATCATCTACTGATGATGTCATCACACAGCAGTTGGGTTCTGGAAGTAAAAACTCGATTTATATTCTCGATAGGGGAAACTGGCCTACTGGCCTAAACTTCAAATATATTCTCTAGTTTAAATAAACACCTTTTAATTAACAGTTTTGCATGTCTCCATTGTTTTTAATTAGTTTTTTGCAATTCTGCACGGGATTCTAGTTCTTAGGCCCAATCCCAATTCTATTTTCTACCCCTTTTCCTACCCCTCGCCCCTTTCCCTTGCCCCTTAAAATGGAGTGGAAAGGGGAAGGGTTAAATATTTTCCCCTAAGAAATGAGACACCACTACTACAC
>JAUCMU010000013.1:14762090-14776789 GCA_032275025.1 Enteromius treurensis
TTTGCTTGCTCGAGTGAGCGGCCATGTTGGAAATTTATCTTAGCCCTTCGTTTGAAGTGAGGTCTCGAAAAATCTTCATTTCAAGGGCTATCTAGCCCTTCCCCTTACCCCTACCCCTCCAATAAAAGAGAATTGAGACACCACGAGCCCTTCACGTGAACGCGCCAAACGGAGGGATAGAGGAAAGTGTAGGGGTAAGGGGTAGAATTGGGATTGGGCCTTACACTTACTAAAAGCTGCCAAGTTCAATGTATCCCTAGGTCAACATATTTTGTTAACCTTGGAACAACATTTTAATGCAAAAATATAGTGTTGACCATATCTCTACACCTAAACCTAACCTTACCTATGAGTACTTCCTAAAACCAGATTAAATGTGACCCTGGACAACAAAACCAGTCGTAAGTGTTAATTTTCCGAAATTATGATTTATACATGATCCGAAAGCTGAATAAATAAGCTTCCCATTGATGTATCGTTTGGATGGATAGAGCAATATTTGTCCTAGATACAACTATATGGGTACAGAAAAATCTAAATGCTGAGAAAATCACCTTTAAAGTTGTTCAAATGAAGATCTTATCAATCCATATTACTAATCAAAAATTAAGTTTTAATATATTTTCGGTAAGAAAATATGACTAAATACCTTCATGAAACATGATCTTTACTTATTATCCTAAGTATTTTTGGCAAAAAAGAAAAATCAAAAATTTTGACCCATACAATGTATTTTTGGCTGTTGCTACAAATATACCCCAGCGACTTAAGACTGGTTTTGTGGTCCAGGGTCACAAATGATAGATGACTCACACTGATGTACAAGCACCAAACACTGATTGTACACCTAACCTTCACAAAAACGGTAAACTGTTTCTTTAAATCTGATTTGTTAATCACAATGTTGTTTCAGTTGACCCAGGGACATGTTGCACTTGGCAAAATCAGGTTAGCGCTTTGGCATTTTTTTCAAATACTTGTTTATTTTAAAAATAACAATAGAAATTTGTGAAATTGTGATTTACGATCCCAAGGGGAAAAATACACATGAGGTGGTCCCACAGCAAGTGGGCAGTGCTTAAAGCAGGTAAACAAAGTTTGTTTTGTGATCTGACCACATTTGAAAATTCATAATGAAGTTTTCATTTTATGATTTGGTGGTAAAATGTGTGGAGGATGGGGTTCGGGACCCCCAAGAGCCCTGACACAATTCAAGCACTCTCTATTATTAATGGTAAAAATGTTTCACACTCATTATATCTCTGTTTTTTCTCATTCTCTCTGTGATTGGTGAGGTGAAACGCAGGTCAGTGTGTTACTCATCAGACTGCAGGAAATGACCCACTTCCTCCGACTCTGGATCAGCGGGGTCTGGTACAGCTGAGTCAGATCACTCACCAGCTTCAGACCAGCCCGTTTTGTGCTGCTACTGTAGAATCTGACATAAATATCAAATATAAAGTGAAATATGTAGAGATTTGGTAAACGTTTGTAGTCCACACATTCACTGACAAGTAAACATCTCTCCTGTGTGCGGTTTTCTCCACCTCTGCAGCTCCGGGGGTCTAGGCCAGGCCGAAACATCTGTTTTACAAATACAGCTTCCCAAGTAAATCTAACATGCCCGTTTGCAGATAAACAGATAACACTGTCAAGCCGTCTGGAGGTTTCCTCCAAATGCAAAATGACCGTTTCCTACATTCATCTGTCAGAACAAGAGCGTGTAACATGCTGAAGTGTGTACAGATACACAAAGGGTCGAGGCTGTGGCTGTCAGCTAGCCGTCAGCCCCGAGTGACGATTCCCCCATTCGATGTCAAGAGGAGGCCCTGGAGGGTGTGTTGCACTCACCGTGTACAAAATCATACGGCGACCCCCTTTCTCCCTCCCGCCGCATAAGACAGCTCACCATGCCTGGCAGGCCTTCAAGGAACCCCATTTAAAGACTCCCAGAGGGAAAGGCCATCAAAACAATTTGGAGGAACTGCAAGCACACTGTCATCCGTGAGACCCTCAGACAGAATATCTCAATGGAGTACTCAGGGTCTTGAATAGAGATGGGTGGGGTATTAATATTAAACAGGGGTCTCTAATAGAATCCTGACCAACAGCAGGATTGGGATGGGGGATATGGGCCAAATATGCAAAACTAGGATGAATAGAGTATTTGCATACACATGTAGATAGTAAGAGGCAGTGGAGCCACTTAACATGTGCTTGCTAGCTGTGTATACATGCAAGTGTGTGAGCGGTAACGGACTGAACAGATTGACTAAACTCTGGTTGTATGAGCTGTTTGAAGCCATAAATTGTTGATAACAATTCCTAAGTTCTTCCTAAAATGCAGTTGTTGTTTGTAAATTTGAATCTACCATTGATTTATGATCTGCTACACATATATGTATTCACCTACGTTCAAAAGTTTGTTAAAATGTAAATTAATCTTATCATTGTCTACGCTGAATTTTCAGCAGCCATTAAAAAATGTGCCGATCTCAAACTTTTGAGCGGTAGTGTATGTGTATGTATTTGTATGTGTATGTATGTATGTGAGACATTAAAAAAAATCAGTTCTTTGTTTTGTATGTGTGCTTATTTCTGAAAAAAACAAGCAAAAAGAGAGAAAGACATGTTACCATGTGTGTGTATGTGAAACCAGCATCCACCACCACCACCACATAAAAGGCAACATTTTAGTAGCTGGAGAATTAGAGTTGGCACATCAAATTAAGTTGATATTTAAACCACACAAGAGAGAAAGTCAACAGATGCCAAGTAGTGCATATTGTGTCTATACAGGTGTATTTACAGTCAGTTCACACACTTGTTTCGAGAGCAAAAGAGCTTGTGTTAAAGGAATAATAGTGAAGTGAATAGCTCTTTAAAACCTGTGTTACTTCTTCTGAATCTGAATTTCTAAAGATATTTATTTAGAGTAGGTATGATTATTTTATTGATACTTTTTATTGCTTTTATCTGTTTTTTTTTATTTATTTTTTTATTTATCACATTATTTTTCTTAACGTGGCCCTAAAACTCTTGTAATCTGTAAAGTTACTTTTCACAAAGATCTTAAAAAGTTTCTTTGGCAATGATCATCTTATTTTGCAAGTTTTAGGTATTAACTTCCTATTATGCTTGAAGTAGTTCAGCTGAAACACCCATATTCAGACATGAACGCACACTCAAATGCGAAGGCTTCTAAACACTACCAAGTATAATAACTCAGTTTGCCTTAAAGCAAAAGTTCCTTTTGTCTGTCTAAGCTCTTAGCATCTACCTGCCCACTTAGCTACAGATAGTCATATCATAAAGCCTTAAGCACAATCTCAGAGGACAAACCCTATTAATGCAATCCCACTTCTCTAGCCACAGGAAGTCTTATCCAGTATGTAGATAGGGGGATTTAAGCTCTCATTGCAGTGTTCTACATAATGCCGTTGCTCACTTGGGAAGTTGTGTTTTGCTCGATTTGACTTTAAGTAGTCCTCACTCACAGATAAGGAAACAGAGTGTGTTTTTAGACTGGAGTTTTTCCAGTCAGTTGTGTTGATGAGTTGTTGTCACTTTGTGTCTTTTTCGGTGGGTGACCATGGTCAGAAATAAACAGGGGTTTGAGGCCATAATAGCACCAAAAATTTCAACCCAGGCTCATTGGAAATACGTGCCTCTACATATATTTCTGCAACCCCATAATTATGTACCTTATTGCACATATCGCCGCAGTTTCAAAGTGAAATGTCCAGAGAGTGGCACTGAAATGCACATTTAATACATGACCGTGGCACGTTTACGTTAAGTTGGTACAGGTACGTATTGCAGTGCTTTTATAATGCTGCTCGAGGTACGTTTTGTGGCCATTCAGAATTCAAATATCTAGTGAGTGTCGCTAAAGATTAATGCTTTATCATATTGGAAATATCCCCTACACCAAAATCAAACTTAAACCTACCTGATAGTGTTAACAAATGCAAAAGAAATTTAAAGCATATTTGCTTTTTTTTTCGAACTCGAAAACTCTTATATTTGAAGCTGTATATGTGATGGCAGTGTATAAAAGTATCAGTTTTCAAATCGTTCAGGATGTTAAAAATGTCATAACATAACATTCTGCAACTAATTGTTTGAAAATTAGCCTTTATTAATCAAAAATGTACCTGTAAATCATTGTTTTGTGTGAAAAAGGAATAAATGTTGTAAGAGTTTTACTGCCTCTAGTGTTCATTTCAACTGTAAACTGCAGCGATTCGTATGTATAAGTACGTTTGTTTTGTTTTTTTCAGTTTTGCAGCAACGTACGAAGAGTTACAAAGTTGCAAAATTTCCTCAAAATGAAAACTACCTCAATTTATTATTCTTACTAAGAATTTATATTAACATTTTATTTTAGATAGTTTTAAAAGAGAACAAATAGAAAATTTCTAAATAGTAAAGCATGTATCAACGGCGACATACTGTAGCACTTTCCATAGGTCGAGTGTTTTGCATTGGGACTGTTAATTTATGCAGCGTTGAACCGTGTACAGTAGTTGTTATATTTGCTCTTGGCCCGTTCGTATTCTCTCCCAAATTGATTCTGTGCCTCCTCGACCCCTCGATTACAAAGGGTTAACAGCAGTGCTTTTGTAATAGGTTGTGTTTGTATATAATCTTGTTTAGTCATGGGTGTAAATAGGCAGTTTATTTAACAAGTCAAATGGGAGGAACAGCAGCAAGTGTTTTTTTCCCTCTTTTTTTATTCCCCTTTGTCCCATTCTTCTCTCTAGTCAAACGTTTAAAGCTGAAAATAATAATGGCAATAATAAACAGGACTAGAGATAACGCTGGCGCAATCGTCTGAGACTTCCCAGCACTAGTGTGTGGCTTTGTAGTGCTTAGCCACGCGGCGAGAGAGGAGGAGAGCGGTGGGCGGCAGTTATTTTACATGATATTAAACACTTGAAAGCAGCCAGCCATCGAGAAGCACGGAAGTCACCAAAGTTAAGGGAGCACTGGAGAGAAAGAGAGAACATAGGGAGGACTAAAATTGTAAATATGCTAGGGTAAAGGGATGCTAAAGTTATCTGGCTAAGCGCTGTCAGGCCGCCCATTGTTCGGTGAGGTGATAAAAGGCAATTTCCCGCTTTTTCCTCGCCACCGCACGCGCGCCGCTTAATTTGAGGGCCATTTTCTGTGACAGTGTTGACAGTTTAAACATATCTCCCCCTTTTTTCTCCCGGGCTTTGTTGTCTTTTCCCCGCAAAGCTGCTTGTTGTATTCATGCTGCTGTTTATTAGTCTATAACCCTCTTGTATCGCATGTTCCTCTCAAGGCTGTAACAATGCTTGCCATGGGGCCTTTAATACCTGTCAGCTCCTGCCAATGGGAGCCCATTTTGTTTCATATTCAAATTCCCTGTTGGGAAGATTTGTTTTTCTCTTCTGCTTCCTTAATCTTCTTCCCCGCAACAGAGCTGCGCCTCAATTTGAGGTGACACAGAAAATATGGCTTATCATCGCACTGTGAAAGCGATCCCATTAGGTTGCTACAGCTTTCAAGTGAGCATGTAAATAGTGAGCGGGGATCAGGGGAGAGTAATTGACATAGATGCTCTCATTCAGAGCAGGGCTTCCCCTTGTAATGCCTTTTCGCTGGAGCAAATAAACTCCGCTCCCGCTGCTGTCAGTCGTGGCATGCGCTTTTCAATGGACTGGAGCTTTATGGCACGATTTTCTATCAAGAGTCTCAAACGTGCATTTGCCGCTGCTAGTTACGACCGCCGTTGTTGTCCTGAGAGCAATGTTGTCAGTTAATTAGACAGCCGTGTTAATTTCTAATGATTAATTCTCACTTTATTTTCTACCAACCAGATAATGCTCGAATGCTGAATACACATTACCACCGTGAAGCAGTTTTATATTTTTTTTATTTTTTTTTTATTTTTTGACAGTGTCAGTGTTAGACAGTAAATATGGCAGATAATATTTGCCCATGTGTATAAATTTGTCTATGTGTATTTTTCTGTATACATATAAATATATATATATATATATATATGTATATAGGCTTCTATATTGTATACAGTACTGTTGAAATAAGCTGGTTTTGGTTCTGGTTCTGAAAGTTTTCATTTTGAAAAGCTCACAAAAGCTGCATTTATTTGATCAAAAATGCAAGGCAAGTTTATTTATATAGCACATTTAATATATAATGATAATTCAAAGTGCTTTACATAAAAGGAAATAAGCATTAAATAAATAAAATAAATGCAAGTAATTACATTTTTTTAATAATACAAAAATGTATTTATGAATGAAAATTAAGAGTGTTATTACAAATTAAAATAGCTGTTGAGAAATCTCATGTTGTAATCAGGCTAATTATTACAAACATAACAAATACATTTTTTTAACAGTTAATTGTATTTTTGTTTCTATTTTTTCCAACTGATTTAATCAAAAACTGGGGTCAGCATTTCATAAATAAAAGTTTCCTGCTAATTGGGTGCATAGAACCCCTTTCTGCTTATTTATCTACAATCTTAACCTTTTTCAAATTGATCTCTCTCTAAATGCCTCTTTCATAAAACATTCTTTCGACGTAATGTCCTCTCAAAAAATACAACAAACCACACCACAAAGAGAAGATGCCGGCATGCGTTGTGTTTGAAAGGCGTCGGGTTTCATTTCTTTGGTTAAGCCTCAAAGCAGATGAGCTGAGTGGCCTCATTTGAGTCCAACTAACTATTGGTGCTACTCAAAGAGAACAGAGACACCTGGATATATATCCTTCTTTCTATTATCTGCTCTAGCTCACTGCTTTATTTTGTTCGGAGGTTTTTTATCCTTTTTTTAAAAGAAATATTTATTCGTCTTTTGTCAGTGATCTCTGGTAGAAAGTAAGTGTATTGTTCCTAGCTCTTGAAATTGAGTTCATAATAAGTGAAGTTATAATAATAAGCTTTTTAAAGTACGATAGCATCTATCAGAACTGCGAGAGACAAAAAGCAGGTTTATGACGGCGTATGTGCATAAAACTTCCCAGGAGTCAAATGAGATGATGAGGCATGAGGCAGCTATTAGAGATCAGTATTAACTGTTATACAACACTTTCTATCTCTCTCTCTCGCTAATTATCTCTCTCTGGAGTGTTTGTTGTTGCACTCCAGGTGTCACATCTATTTTTGCTTTTTCCTCCTAACGAATGTTTACACAAGTAAATTAGCCAGTTGTTATTGCTAACTTAATAATGCTATACAAGTTCATCAGCCCGCTGCTGCAAACATCTCTGAATCTGGTGGGAATATTTAATCATCGCCATGCAAAACTGCTACGGTACATTTAGGTGTAATTTTCATTCATGCAAAGGTAATTTGTTTCTATATTATAAATTAATTAACACTAACAATGATGGAGAACGCTTGTGAATGTGTAATTGAGAGCTCACTCCAGACACAGATTGATTATACTCGTCCCTCCTGTTACTATCCTCTGCCTCTCCTGTTTGGGACGCCGATTGCATTTGCCAGCATCTTCTCAACAGACAGAATTGTAAAGACTGGAATCATTAAAAATGCTGTTTTTGATCCATTTGTCCTTTCTGAATTCAACCACCACCTCTCTGAGGGAATCATTAGCATTTCACAGTGGCATCCACTATCGTTATGGGTTTTTAAAGGTGAAGTGTGTACGTTCGTCATTACTACAGCCTCACCAAAAGAAACTGCATAAATATTGGTTGTTTTCAAACAAAAACAATCCCAGAACCTCTGTCCATCTTCCACTGGTTGAACAAACTGATAGCCTCACCTCAAACACATGGCCATCTAGTAAAATATATATTGCCCTATATTATATATTCAACCTGGTTCTATAAAAATATGTACCTCTGAGCACTTATTGTGCAACACAGTGTTTATGTACCTTACTGATCGTTTCGCTGCAGTTTCAAAGAAGAATGTCGCTAAAACACATATGTGAACCCTGGCACGTTTTTATTACGTTAACATAGGCAGGTATTCCTGTGTTTTTATTACATTGCTTTAGGTAAGCATTGCTGTGGTTCCGAATTCAAATATCCGTGGAATGCCGCTAAAATTAATGATCTATAATGTTGAAAATATGCCCTACACCAAATCCAGCTTATAATGGTAGCAAATGCAAAACTGATATAGAAACACATTTGTTTGATTAAGATTTGAAGAACTAATTTTTACACAGTTTTGAACTGGAGCTCTTTGCCTCTCAAGTACACCGCTGTACTCCGTGAGCTACTGAACAAACCTATGAAAACTAGTATATGAAGGTGAATATGTGTGATGCTAAAGTTCAAAAGCATTCATTTTTTAAATCTCCCAGCATATTAATATTGTTTTGAAGCCATAACATGATATTCTTCAAGCAAGGTTTGTGCCATGAGAGCAGGTGAATTATATTATATTATATATTATTGCAGAATTATTTTATTTATTTTAGAGTAACAACACTGTTACGCTCTTCCACCGCAAAAGTTTCTCTGCCAACACAGTCTCATGACCAATCCGTACATATTCATATGAGGTGCCAAATTTGTGCCAGTTCGTACTAATTTGTACGACTTCACTCTAAAACCACGTGGTAGGTTTAGGGGCGGGATTAAGTTTAGGTCATTCGTACAAATTAATAAGAATTGGCAACTCGTAAAATACCTATGATTTATAATAAATCGTATTAATTCGTCCTAGTGAGGTCGTACAAATTCGTACGATTTAGCCACCTCATAAAATATGGACGAATTGCCGTGAGATCAGGTTGTCTCTGATGTACCTTTCACTTCAAAGTAGACACTAGTAGTCAGACACATGATCAGATTGATGACTTTAGCTTAATATTTTGTGCCGTATTTGTATCTGTTTCTTGGTCTCTGTGTGCATTCATCGGGTGTGATGTAATTCCTTGGCGAAATCAGCTTCCCTTGATGATTGTGATAAAATGTAACTAAAAATAATTAAATAAATAATGGTTCGTTTTATCTAAACATGTGTGCAGAGAGAGTTAAATCGAAGGCCATGACGCGTTGAGAAACTCTTTGGAATTACTTATACATGTCTGAGTTAGGACAGGACATGCAGTGTGTATGTGTGTGTGTGTGTGTGAGAGAGTGCGTATCTTCCCGTAGAGATGCTCAATGTCTTCAGATGCTTGCTGTTCTCATTGCTCATGAATCATGAGCATTAAAGTGGTATGGATGAAATCTCCACCAGTCAACACATTACTGTTGTACTGGAATGTTTTGGTCGCTTCACCAGAGGAGAGCTGATTTGTTACACACATGTAAAAACACTTCAACTTGTGCTTTAGTGAACAAACTGCAAGGAAACAGACAGCTGAAAATGTATTGTTACTGGAAAAGGCATAGCTCACACAGAAATGAGTCAATGAGTTATTGAGGACGCAATTATTTGTAAACCAATGATTTAGAGCAACCGATTTATTGCAAAGAGGTATATAATTATATAAGAATTATATAAACATTCACAAACTAGGCATTGTGCTTTCTCTGCAGTCTTCTGCACAAAACCTATCATTCTCCTCATTTCTGGTGATACAACAAAGATATGTAAATTAGCATGTGCTAAAACTATTTCTTATTTAACTGTTTTGTTTTGTTTCAATTTCGTTGTTTTTGGTTTTGTTTTGTTTTGTTTTGTTTTGTTTTGGTTTGGTTTGGTTTGGTTTGGTTTGGTTTGTTTAGTTTGTTTGGTTTGGTTTGTGTTTTTGGTTGTTTTGTTTATTTTTTTGTTTGTTTCATTGATTTTTGTTTGTTCTTGTTTTGTTTTGTTGACATGTTCTGATGAAGACCCGTCTCGTATTTAGCAGTACTGCATTTTAACTCAAAGCAGTTAGAGTCATACTCTTTAACAGGAGTTTCAAGGCAAGCTCACACCAGTCAGGGGTGCTCCAGCAGCTGTTCAGATGAAACGCAGATGTTGTGGCATGTTTGCTGGTCCAGAATGATTTGTGTGTGTGTGTGTGTACTGGTTCTCAGTGATTTTATTACATTTTTTTTGTATACTTCTGTCATATGTTTTTATTAGTTTGTATATTTACTCACTGTTCTGTGTTCAAGGTTAAGCTCTGTCAGAAGTGGTATGCTATGGATTGTTATCACAGAAAATAATTTTCAGTGTACCACAGTTTGTTATATTACAAGTAAAAAATGCCTTTGCAGTAATATGATTGCAATTGAATTCTAATGGGAATGTTGTTTTGATAGAATATTTTTAGTTTTTCATTGTTCTATGCCCTCCCACACATATTTAAAGGTGGTTTGAGCAAACACCCAAATTGTCTCAAATGAGGTATATAAATAGCTGTAAGCTCCCAGCCCCTCAAGCCAACAGTAAATGAGGAAATTGGGATTAAACAGGCATCATTACCTTTGACTCGCTGCAGGGTGGAGCTAAAGGAAACTCTCACAGACTCTCGACAAAGCTTTGCACTAAAAACTGCAAAACCGTTTTCAGATGAGGAGACAGAGGCTGGTGTGGCATTGAATTCCCAGTGGTACATTCCCTCACGTCTGCACGGGTGTGAACCGAACCAGCCCCAACCCGAGCAGCCCTGCACGCCTGTCACTCACACAGGGTTCTGCTGCCCCACGTCCCGAGGGCAAAAAAAGATGCCTGATGCTTATTCTTGCACAACTCTCCTGCGTCATGTCAAGGGCCTCCTCCACACAGAAGGGCACATACGTACCCGTAAATCACGGTAAGACAAAGACACGCAGACTTGCACCTCTCATACAGAGGTGAGCGCACTTGTGTGTAATGCAAACCAGATCCGTTCTCTTGCTTCCCTGCAAAACGAGCCGCAAAAAAACAATATAGAATGGCATCAAAAACATTTCCAAACCCACCAAGGCAATTTGCACGTCCTTACAAATGAATCGTGGTAATTGCCCAAAGTATTTGTTAGGATTTGTTGCAGTTGGTATTTACATGTATTAAGCTTATATCTGGCTTATTTCTAATAACACACAAAAATCTGCTTCACCCGTTCAAGGTTTGATTATTCATCTGTGACTTGCAAAGATCTAAATAAGAGCTTTTATCTTAATAAGGCCGTTTAATGCAAGGCTGCACAAACAGGTTTAGTAGTTTGCACTCGTTGCTTTGTGTATGTGGATGTGCACGTACATGTATGAATGTGTTTACAAGTAAATGTGTGGGTGTGTGTTTCTGTGTGTGCCGTGGAGGGCCTGTGTGTTGTAGCTTTCAGATAAATCACAGCTTTAGAGCAAACATTGTTCGGTGACAGGTCAAGGGAGTGGAGGCAAATGGAATGTTTTCTGAACTAACCAACAAGGAAAACAAATTGTCCTCTTTTTAAACCTCTGACTAAGAGCACAAGTAGCTTTGCTAAAGGTGTTAAATGTTTACCCAGCTCTGTTCACTGTGGATGTGAGCTAGATGACGACAGATAAACTCAGATAAAGGCAGTCGCTATGCTTTTTTGTTCGTAGGTGTGAACGACTTAGACAAGGCTTTCAGAGAGAAAACGTTTTTGGCAAGTTGCTATGTCATTTCTTATCTACAGTCGGACACACAGCGTAAACCAATCAGCTGCTTGATCTTGCACATAAATAGATGTTAATTCAATTATAAGGACTTTTTTGGTTCTCCGGCTTTAGAAAATAATATTGTTGAATGTTTGGTATACTTGCATCACAATACGGCTATACCTTTCCATATGACAGTTTGGTAACACTTTATTTTAAGAACCTATTAATAAGTTGCATATTAACATGCACATTACTATCATATTGTCTGTTTATTAGTACTTATAGAACACATATCAGTGCCTTATCCTGCATGACTGTATTGTAGATCCCTTAGCCCATCCCTTACTTGAACTTAACTAACTATTAATTATTAACTATTAATAAGCAGCAAATTAGGAGTTAATAGTGAATATTTGTTCCCTGTTCTAAAGTGTTTCTGACATGATAAATATTTTAAATTAAATGGACTCGTTTGGTACGTCTTGGTTTTGAAAAGGTACATTTCATCTTTTGTTAAATCTATTTACAATTTTTACATTACTAAACAAAATACTTTATAGAATACTTAATTTTTACATAATGTGACACAATTGTTTACAAAGTGCATGTATGTATACCATTTAAATTAACATAATTAAATCCCTAAAATTATGTAAAATATATATTTTTGGTGTATTTTTGCAATGTTAAATATTTTCATAAATTTTCGTTTTCATATCAAACTCTTACCATAAAAGACATTAGAAAATAAATAAATAAATAAATAAATAAATAAAACACATTAAGACATGGTAAATAGTTTGAGTTAACATGAAAATGTCCATAAATCAGTATATGCATACCATTGAAGATGCATGCATATCGTGTGGGTTATTTGTTCATAAGATAACAGCGAGAAAATCCACCACCTCAGTTCCTATGCTCAAACCATTATCTTACATCACTGCAGGTGCTGCTTCTGTACATTATTGCTAAACGTTGCCACGTGGTTTCATTGACTGCAGTAAAGGATGGTGCGGTTTCGTCTAGAGGGCTGTGCTCTGCCGGCGGAGCGCGTTCATGTCCTCCTCCTCCCACTCTCTCCACGGGTAGATTGAGCCTCACAATTATGCTTTATTAATCTGCATCCCTTAATTGAAAATTCCCCTGATGAGGAGCGATACTCCGGGGCTGTACCTGGAATACGCCACTCATTATCTGCCAAGGTGCCTTTGTGGCCTGACGGCACTTTCCACCACGTCCAGGCCCTGCATGCAAATCAGAGTATGGTCGGTGTCCCTGATGACTAGAAAGAGGCGAATGAGAGAGAAAGAAAAGAGTGAGGGGGAATTAGAGGCCATTGTTGGTGTGTTTAGTGGGATTTGATGTTTATATGCTTGAAAAAGTGGGGAAAAAACACCATACCAAACACCAAAAATATGCAAATGATTTTTTACATTTTATTTTATGTTTTATCTTGCATAGGGCACCAAGTAGGTCAGGACTGTCATCCCTGTTTCTCATACAAAATGAGCTTATGGCAAGATTACAGATAAATATGCTTCTACTCTAGTTAATTTTTTTTTAAATAAAATAATATTTAATATAGTTAATGATTATTAGATAGAATAGATAGAAATTATAATATATAAAATATCATGAACATTTTTATTGATATTGGATTTTATTACTGTGATTATTAAACATTATAAATATAAAAGTATACTACTTATTAAATTGTAAATATACAACATATATAAATATACAATAAACAGAAATATACAGAGTAAATATACAACTGATATATTATATTTTTTTACTTACAATACATTGTAAGCAAAGTTATTAAAATTTATATCGAAACTTTTACTAGTTATACATAAGCTTCCCTGTAATAGTAAATACATATTTACTTAATGATTAACTTGCTTTCTTATCTCAAATGAAAGGGCATGACATATATCTTTTTTGCATGGAGAGAAAGATACATAAAATCTTCACAAATGAAGGTACTTTACCATCTGCTAATTTTACCATCTGCACTTCCAGGGCTTTCAGATTAACACTCAAAACACGTTAAATGAAAAGGTACATTGGCGGGAAATTAAATATGTGAATGGAAAATGATTGTTACATAAAATTAATTAGGAAGAAGAAGAAGAGCTAATAGGTGATTAAATATTAAGCAAACTGTTCAGAGAGGTTTCAGTTCAGACTTTAATCACCAAATCCCCTCGCTTCATTTTCCATGTTTTTGATAAATAATAAAGCAGTTCATCTTGGCCATTACAGCCTCCCTCCCTCCACGATTACTCTTCCTTTCTGATGCAAACAGCTGAGAAATGTGGGTCAGTTTGTCTTTTAAGGGGCAACGCATATTAAATTGTATTTACCGTGCCATGCGAGGAATAAAAAACGAATAAAGAAGAATCCTATAATGAGTTCTTTGAAAGTAATTACCTTAATTATAAGCTCTAATATAGTAAGACAGGGAGAAAAGGGAAGTGCGGGAGACGTTTATGGACCAATTCTGGAACTGTTTGATTTAATGAGGCAGCAAAGGCACAGGGAGAACTATGCACATGTCATACCTGACTGTCTTTTCCATGAAACAATATGTAATGTTTTTCTCTCTCCTCTGAGAAGTCTAGTGACGGTAGGTGGCCCTATTGTGTTCTCCTCACCTTATCAGTGCTTTTTTTCTCAAATCCAGAAAGACGTGTAGAAAGTGTTACATCACTCATCACTCTTCAGTGACATCACGTCTTATTGGTCACCCCCCATCATCCAGACTCTCCCCTCGACCCTGTCATTAGTTAACAGTTGCCTGCCTCTCGGTTTGTTATCTACAGTAACACACAAATGCAAAGGTGGGGATTTTGAAAATAAACCCTGGGCGCCACAACTTCCTCTCTGCCCTGTTTGCCCACATTCAGGCACGTCTGATAACAGCTCCTTAAAAAGGGCTCCTGTTTCACACAGGGCTAATTGAGTATAACAGGTGAAAGTCTGATAACATTTTGTAACAGACTTTGGCTTTTTATTTTTTATTTTTATTTTTTTGCTCACCAAGAGGCTGTTTTCTTTAAAGGAGAAGTTCACTTTTACAAAAACTTTTGCTGGTAATTTACTCACCCCCATGTCATCCAAGATGTCCATGTCTTTCTTTCTTCAGTCGAAAAGAAATTAATGTTTTTGAC
>JAUCMU010000013.1:14777818-14812596 GCA_032275025.1 Enteromius treurensis
GTGTGAACGCAAGAATGAATGTCTTGTTACGTCCACGAATGCATTTGTTTATTTAATATAATCGCAACATTTGCTGTTATGTAATCGCATAGGCTGACATCGCGATTGCCATGTGATTAATCGTGCAGCACTACTTGGAACAGTTACAAGCCTCTCGTTTTTCATCTAAATTGTGTGCACAAGACAAACAAAGTTTGAGTATGGAACAATATATTGATAAATGGCAACATTTTCATTTAGGAGTGGAGTAACCCTTTAATTTTTATTTTCAGAATGCAGTAAACTGCTTAAAAGTGACTAAAAATACATTTATAGTGTTAAAAATTATTTCAACTCTTTTTTTTTACGCAAATAAATGAAACCTTGATGAGCTCTAGAACTTTTCTTCAGCACACACACACACACACACATTAAAATGTCTATGAGAATGATAATAAAGATTTGTTTTTAAAAGATCCTCCTCATTTCTCCAGAAACATCTGCTCTCTTCATGTAGTAATGATTAGGTGAATTTTTACCTGATGTCAATGTCATAATTTGTTTGAGAGAAGCTTTGCGAAATAGACAGGAAATCACTACCTACAGACTGGTCAGATCTGCATCAACCCACCTGTCCACCTTTTAAAACCAATATAGAACATAGTGTGTCAAGACATGGCAGCAAAACAATAGACATAATTGCTACCCTTGAGAAAAAAAAGTGATGGAACAGGCAAATGTTATTTTTGAAATACACATGATATACGTCTTTGGGGGGGGGGGGGCCCACAAAGTACACCCCTCAAATTATCAACAGCATTCACATTTCAATGATAGCATAGGAGTTTTTTTTTTTAATGGACACACAATTATGCTCACTTGTCGTATATTAATACTGATTCTTGACATCTTCCATAGAGCCTGTGCTGTCAGCTCTTTGTCTGCTTTAATTGAAAATTAATGGTTAGTGTGTTGCCTTGGAAACCAAGGCAATGGCCGCCAGTGCCGCTCACAATTCAAGCAGACACCAGTGGCATTCGTTGTCTTGACTGACCTTGGAAGTTTGAAAAAAGAAAAGGAAAAAAAAAAAAATTAAAGAATGGAAAAAAAGCCAGGGAGCAAGTGTAACGAAGGGGACAGAGACGTGCGGATCCATCTGCGAAGCTGTATTTAGAGACATGGTCAAACAAGCAGGGCCAGTAGATGGGCAAAGAGGTATGCAGTAGACAAAAAACAAGAACAGTCCAGAGGGAGAGCAAGGATCAGTCAATCAGCGTACAGCGAGACCAAGGCGAAAACCAACACAGAGCAAGGATCAGTACACGGGAAATCCACAAGGAAGAAACACTAAACAGGAGAACCGCTTTACAAGAGAAAACTCGATGCTCTGCGATTGACTTTACAAAAACACAGATCTTTTAAAAGACGAGACAACGAGTTAACGAGAGGGAGGATCTAATGAATAACCATAGTGACAAACAAGGGAGCGGAGACACAATGGGAAAGGAACAGATGAGTTGTCACAGTGATACGTAAATAAGGGCAAGGGTCCATACATGACTAAACAGAGGAACGCTGACAGAAATCATAACAGCAAGAATGCGCATTTATATATATATAAAAATAAATTAGAGGTTGAGCATTGTGTATTTTAGCAGGTAAAGAAAAAATCGTATTGTGCATGTGGAGTTCAACAGAGAAAGAAAGGAACTAGAGGAAAAAGAATGATGGTGTCAAAATGGCAAGGAGAAGAGAATTGTGTTTGAGTGAGAAAGCATAAAGGCCCATCTCTTCATTCAATTCTGCCTATTACCTTTGTGATACTACAGTGATGATGTTGCCAGAGGTTATATTACAGCGTCATAATAGGCCAGCCTTCGAGGAGCAGCCAGTGGCCTCTGAATAGGCTAGTCAAGATTGTATCTGTCTGGCAGAAGAAAGAAATCGACTTTGACTTCTGAGGGCATCGGCGCACAGAGCAACAAAAGGGATTTTGGGGCAGCGAGGTATACATTCAAAGTGGTGGTTTGGCTACTAAAAGTGCGGGTTTGGGGGTTTCTTGTTTTCTTGCAACTTCTCAGGCCTTAAGCGAAGGCTATATTAGATTTAGACATACATCTATTACCTGTAATTCTGCAGAATGTAACTCAGTGTGTTATGGGAAAGCCTTTCATCCACGTCATAACTGACAGTAACTGTTCTTTCTGAATTTATCTTGAGTGGCTTCCTCGTGGCATCTTCCTTCACCGTTCTATTGAATGGCTGCTACCAGTGGAGATCTACCATTTAGCTTTTGAATTTTCTGCATTTTTCTGACATGCCCTCTGAGAGTGCCCTTCTTGAATAGTGCAGGCACCTTTCGCTTCTCAAAACAGGAAGCTGGACTCAAAAACTCTGCATGAGGGTCTGACAGACTTTCCTCCATCTGACCATTCTGGAGAAGAACTAAATCCCCTCAGTTTTAAACCAGGCCTTCACCACATGCCAGTAAAAAGCTTTTAAAGGCCCTAGGTATAAAGTGGTTTTGTTTTTTTTCAAGTTTATGATTCTGAATTTTGATTTGGATGAAGCAGCTGTGAAAAGAAGGCCATCTTTTGTTATAGTGCTATTGCCACCATTTTTTAAAAGCAACAAGCCACTCCAGTCTTTGTGTCATTGGGATTTTCAATTTAGTATATTTAAGTACTGTAATTGCCTTTTTTTTTTTTTAAATAAATAATTATAATCTGCTCAGGGCTTTTCTATTTTACTTTCACAATTTGCATTTCGCATTTTTGGAAATGTTTGGAAAGTCACTTTTGGTGTAATTTTTCACATGTGCCTTGTTAACTTCTGACCCTGGTCCTTCTGAACGCAAAAACAGAGCATGACGGGAAAAAAGAAAGAAAGAAAAAAACATTACAGTTCAAAGGTTTCATAATGTTAATGCCTTTATACTATTAGATAAGATAAGACAGAATCCCAAGGGTTAAAGCAGAAGCCTCTTATTCTCATTCTTAATTGACAATAGTTGTTCCTTATACATTTATCTTGAGTGGCTTCCTCGTGGCTTCTTCCTTCACCATTCTACTGAATGGAGGCTACCAGTGGAGATCTACCACTCAGCTTTTGAATTTTTTGCATCCTTTTGACATGCCCTTTTTGTCTGAGTGCCCTACTTGAATAGTGCAGGCACCCTTTGCTTCTCAGAACAGGAAGCTGGACTCAAAAACTCTGCATGAGGGTCTTATAAGGCTCTTACAGACTCTCCCCCATCTATCCATTCTGGAGAAGAACTGCATAAATCTCCTCAGTTCAAAACAGTAGACTTTAACCACATGCTTTTAAAAAGTTTTTAAAAGTTACTAGGTAAAAAGTGGTTATTGTACATATCTGTGTGTTCAAGTTTTGAACATTGGTGTCATATTGCTGTTGCTATCATTTTATAAAAGCAATAAGTCAGTCTCTGTGTGTCATTGGGTTTTTCCGAGTCTTTGATTACATTAATTACCTTTTTTTTTTTTTTTTTTTTAAAGGAATTACCTGCAGGGGCATTTTTTGCTTTCATATTTTGAACATGTTGGGAAATTAGGAAGTCACTTTTGGTGTCATTTCCCCCCCCGAGCCTTTAACGTCCCCGGCCCCTTAAATGTAAAAATAGAGCATGACACAACATTCCTGTTCAAATGTTTATGAATTAACTTATTTTTATTCCACAAGAATGGAAGTTATTTAATAAAATGTTAATAACTTTAAAATGTTACAAAAGATTTCTGTTCTAAAAATTGTTTATTTTTATTCATCAGAGAATCCCTAAAACTGCATTATTGTTTCTGCAAAAATAGTAACCTGCACGGTTGTTTTCAACATTGATAAGAAATGTTTCTTAAGCAACAGATCATGTGACACTGAAGACACTGTAACGGCTGTCGAAAATTCAGCTTTGCCGTCAGAGAAATAAATTACATTTCCAAATATAATAACATTCTGATTTAAAAAACCTTGGTGAGCATAAAAGAGACTCAACTTTACCAAACACCATGCTTTTCATTGCTATGGGGCTATTTTTATTTGTGTAAATAAAATATCAAACCACCAACAAAATGATGCATGCACACACATCTGGTTAGGACATCTTTACCTGGTATACTGGTCAGGCTTCATTCATCCATCACGTTAGTTTTCTCAGCACATAATTAAGCTCGCTATAAGCCCCTATGGACTTTTACATGAGTAATATTAGTTCAGATCTGACCCTTGTTTGGAGCTAAGCATGGTTGGGTGAAATGCTGTAGTTTATTTTGATTTACAGGGTTATAATAATATTCCCCCGGCCTGTCTGATCCCAGAGTCCTTTTATGAATCTCCGCTCCGGCCCAGCGCTCCGGCATTCTGTTTGTTTATTTGTCCGTGGGTCAGCTGGACTTGTTTCTGTACTGAAAGAGGCCTTGGGGGATTATGTCTTACAGAGCCGCGAGGGGGAAATTTTCCAAGCCCTCCGTCAAAGAGGGAAATGCGGAGACAATGGAGGAAGACAGAGTGATTGCTAAATAGAATCTGCACAACTGTGGGGATGATCCATGCTGCTATTCCTCAAGGGAGAGCAAGAGAAAGACAGAGAAAGCGAGAGGTCATGGAGATTCATTTTCTCTTTTGCCTTGAGGGAAGGCACAATAGCAGACTCACAACCCCTGAAGGCACGTTTGTTTGAGCGTGCCACAAATTCAATTTGCTCTTGTTGAGAACATGTCACATTTAAATGATCGGCATTAACGTTGTCAACAAGAAGTTGGCAGAACAGGGATCTGAATTGGCACTTTGCCCCAAGACACCTGGCTGCTTAAATGTAACCCATTCTATCATGTGGCAGCGCATTTCATTTAGTATATTTATTTTAAAGAAATAAGCTTTGCTCATTTTAAATAAGTACCATTTTAAGGAAAATGTGACTGAATCAGGTACATTCACTACCCTAATTATCTGTTAATATGAGATTAATTGTCATTTTGTCACTGCATTTTGAGTATTATATATATATATATATATATATATATATATATTGCATTGCTTTCTTTTCTTTAATTCTTAGTCTTTTTAAATGTGTACATTTTAGAGACAATGTGACCGAATCTGCTTGCTGACTGGGATTCTCATTTTGTTGTTTTGTAATTTCATGAAAACAAAACCTTGAATTTCTCTAAATTTTGTAAAATTGTTTAATGTTTAAATTTAGCTAGTTTCATTACCTTTGAGTAATTGATTTATTTTCTAAGAAAGAAGCGTTGCTTTCTGCTCCTTGGTTTTTAGTCATTTTAATTTTAAATTAAAAATGTGCTAAATGTGCTATAATTAATCTTAGGACTCTCATTGTGCCCCCCTCCCTCCCATTTATTAAAAATGATTCACCATTGTATAAAGTTAACACACATGAGTGATGAAATAAAAAAGAAGGGGGGAAAAAAATCCAAAATCCAATTCTTTGACCTGAGCATTCCCAGTTCTCTGCAGTTTTTGCCATGTTTTTTCAGACATTTCTTCTGTGCATTTTGAAGTAGAGTGAAGGGCTTTTCAAGGCCTTAATATTTCAGTTGAGTGTGAATAATGAAAATCATCAAACAGATTGGAGGGAATAATTTAATAAATGGCGGAAGCATCCAGTGCGCCGGTGCTTGTCATTGTGCTCCAGAGCATTTAGTCACATTGAAAAACTCTCTCGAGGCCAATGAGGTCATGGATCATTCATTAATCCCCCATTCTCTGGCATTAGTGCAGAGTTTTGAAGGTCTTCTTATGCTGTATCGATGATGTCGGATGCGCGCACATTATGCACATTTTTTACGTGCACTTTATATGAGACACGCAGCCATAGAGCAAGTCCTTGCCCATGCGTTCCCTCCCTCCTTGGAGCTATTTAAAGCTTCTAAACACAACAGTTAATTCTCCCTCATTTAGTAACCGAAAGCTCTCAGCCAGGATGTCATAGCAGCGCAATAAATCCCAACAAACATTTATTGTGCACAAATAGCATCATCTACTATTGCACTTTTTTTTTTTTTTTTGCTCCCTTAAGTGTTCTGATTCTGAGGGAGCGAACACACCTCAGTTTAGGCTGTCACCACGTTAAGCTCAAGTCGTGTACGCTTCTGTCAGCAGCTTGTCAAACTAAGTGCTTGTTGCAGTATTTAAGGACGAGTCTGCAATGTTGTTACAGCCTCTTTGCGTCCCAACATGCCCTGCTTCCCTGGATACACTCTGTTGTCAGTACACACACAAGTAAGATGGCAGTGTTTGAGATCGTCTGGCGCTCCGGTTTGTAAGATCTGCAGATTTTATAGCTGTGGGAGGAACACGTATCATATCCACCGCCGCACGCTTGTTTGCATCCCCTCTCTTCTTTTCAGCCGACACTGTGACAGCGAGCGACCTGCGGAGGCGACGGAGGTCACGACGGTTTAATTGCCATTTCGTGTGCCCGCCCCTCCACGATCCCTCTCTACGTTCTGTGTTAACGCACGCAATCCTTTACAAGATGGGAAAAAAAAAACAGAACCGTCCGTGATGAGGCGTAGGCGGACGGTTGCCGGGGCCCCCTCTCGTCAGCCGGGCACCCAGCAACCGAACACAAACACAAGTTAAGAGGAGGCCAGCGTTCTCACACAAAACACATGCTACAGATCCCGGCCTCCAGACGCCAGAGCATCTGAATCTGCACACTGTAAAATAATAACACTTAATAAGCTTGATTTTCTTTTTATATGCATGTGTGGCTGAAAAGTCCCATGCCTGAGATTTATTTTCAATATTAACTATACCGTGCCACAAAAGGAAGAGTTTAGAGTGTGTGTGCATGTGTGTGTGTGATTTTTTTAAAGAGGTAGTTCATACAAAATGTAAAATTCTGACATTATTTATATATATATATATATATATATATACTCCTTTTGTTAAAATAAAATAAATATTAATATATATATTAATCAGTTCTTACAGTTTTTACGGGCTGTGATATACAGCCCTGAACATGTCTGACTAGCCTTGCCTCCTGTAGATTGCTCTATCTTACTAAACACATGTACATGTGTTTACTCACCATGCTACAGCGTCCAGAGCATGAATTATTCACACCTACGGAAGATGTACTGGACCCCGCTGAGCGGCTTACAGACTGAAGGTTAGCGTGGGAGCGGGGTTAAACACATATAAAGGGGCCAGCGATGGCTCTTCTAACTTAGCGTCTACATCACTTAATCAATCTATCAGCTAATCAATCAAATCCCTCTCTTTCACATCCGTTTTCTTTCCCCTGCTGGTCGCTAGCTGATGGCTTACATGTCCTAGCTTCAATCAATTGGCTTTTCAATCAAATCAAATTGGTTTACATCAGTCTGATTGGCCCACATTAGTCAGCACAGATGTACAGGCTTTGCATCAATCCTCCAATCAATCTGCCAGTCTGCCGGCCGCTCAGACCAGCCGCAAGACCTTATATCATTACATGCACAAAAGACGCGCGCATACATACACTCCCAGAGGACTGTCCTCATTTCTGTTTCTCTCATGAGCTCCTTCAGATCCAGCCTCTAGAGGGGACTCTAAAGTGGACTTTAGAGTTTTTAGAGCGGTATCACGTGTGTGTGTGTGTGTTCATGTGCGTCGCTGTGTGTATTTGAGCAGGTGTGTGTAAGAAAGATGTGAAAAGTCCTCAGGTTTGGAGCAGCGGGTCACTGAAGAAACACTAGATATTTAGCTAGAGATGTTTGCTGTTTGTTCTTCACGACTGTAGCAACTTTATAAATGTGAAAGAGTCTATGTTTTTTCATTGTGCAGTTGATAATATCATAAATAAATGATGTTAGGTAAAATATACTTGCTATTATTTCAGCCTCTATTAGAAATATTTACATGCAGATATACTAAATAATTTTTAAAAATGTAATTAAAGAAATTACCTATATATACATATATATACATATATATATATATATAAAACAATTTGGGCTGGTTTTATGTTTTATTCTCACGCATTTAATTGCGCAAAAAAAAAAAAATCTGTGAACAGAACACTGAATATACTGTATTGGTGAATGTTTCAATATAGTTTAAAATTATAATTAATTATTTCAGCTCAAGTTTTAGCTGCCAGTACTCCAGACTTAAGTGTCATGTAAAAAATAAATCTGACAAGCCCCTAATGTTTGAGTGGTATTGTATACGTTTGAAACATATAACTAAGTTCCCATATAAAATACAACCTATTTATTTATTTATTTTTTTGCTCGTTCATTCACTTTATATATATTTTTAAAAATAGTCCTTGAATGTTATCTCATTGTTTAAATTTTACAGGAGCCTCTCTCCCTTTTCATTGAGACATCACACTAATGTATCTTGAATCCTGAAATGCAATGCTTTCAGGACTGAAACTATTGAAAAAGCAAAGCTCCAGATTTATCAAAGTGCGTATGTGACGTGTTTATTAATTTATTTGTTAATGATATGTCAGAACCCAACATTAGCCCAATAAAAAAGGTCTTGAGGTAGTTCGATGGAGTTTAAAGCTGTAAAGGTAACATTACAAATCATGGCGCGCTTTCTAAGAGCGGCTGCCAAGGCGACGGCCTGTGCGCATATATAACCATCAAAGGCTGCGAGGCTTTCTGGCCCACACTCGGGCTCAGTGGGAATAAAGCTGTCTTCTACTGTGCACTGTGGGGCTGTAAAAAGTTTGGACGGGTAATAAGTGGCTCATTTTTAAATGAATATGCGTCAGTCAGAGAGAGCGGGTCGGCCAGATCCTAAGCTTTCATCCCAGTGCTCACAGTAATGACTCGTCATAAATGAGAAAAAGAGGGAGAGAGGGTGCAGAGACGGGGAGACAGAGGAAGAAATGAAAGTAGTTGTGGGGAGAACATAATGCACGTTTCCGCATTTCGGATTTGGGGGGTTGGGGTTGTTAGTACTGGCATTGGTGATAAGTGAAAAGCCAGACAACCTCTCGTCTCACACACACACACACTTACAGATGAAGTCTGTTTTCATTCAGACATTTTAACTTGTGTGCATGTGCACATTGAAAGACGTGGCACTCAAATTAACATACTTTCTCACATGCTCTAAACCAAATAAAGTTAAAACGTCCACTTTCTTCAACACCGGGGTTCACAGCAAACTCTGTCCATCCGGCAGGATTTCAATAACCATCTTCAAGGACATTTCCTTCCTTTATATTCAGCCAAATGTGTCTTTATCTAATTCCCTGTCCGCAAGACGTATCCCCATCCTCTCATTATGTAATTTGTCCCCTTATATTTCTCTTGTGTTTGATTTTGACAAATATGCGGATTATCTGAATATGGGATTTTTAAATATATGGCTAATGTTAACTTTCATGTCTGTCTTCTAATCTGCTGAATATTCATTATGGGACTCAAGGACAAGCAGAATTGCAGAGGTCATGAATTCTGTGCAGAAGGAAGAGATAGAGAGAGAAGAGATAGATGGGGGGAGGAGGAGAAGAAAAAGGCGAAATAATTTACTTTTGATTAAAATTTAAACAGGCATTCACTCTTGAATCACAGAAATCAAACTAGTTACCAGTCACACTGAAATTGTTCTGAATGTGTAAAGATTTTCTTCAGTATACATAGACTCAGTTTGGTTAGCAGTAATCTTTTTAGGGGCCGGATACTTTAGTAGGTATTGTAAGGAATTCATCTTTTATCATGATGTTAAAAACTACATTACACCATTTAGCTACAGTTTGTAACCACAGAAATAGTCAGAACACTTCAGAAACTAATATTATCTTGCAGCAAAAATATCATAGTTACTCACAATTAATAGTAACTTATTTATTTATTGTAGAATGTGAAAATATATATATTTAGAAACATATTTTATATATATTAACAGATTCTATTATTTACTGTATTTATGTGATGTAATATTGACTTTGTTTGTAATAATTTGTAGTTATTACGTTTGTGCAAAATATATGCTTCATCACAGAATTATATTTAATATATAATTATATATCATCTATTTGATATTATGTCATTTTTTGTTTGTTGTTGTGTGTGTGTGTGTGTGTTTATTATTAAAACTAGACCTAACGAGTAAAATGTGAAAATCTATATTTTATCAAATAATTCTATTTATCTAAAAGAAACATTTGATCATTTATTATTTTATGCATTTATATAATATTAATTTGTTTTATGGTTTGCCTGTGAATATGGTTTATTAAATTTTACATAAAATTTTGTCATTTGGCCTAGCAGTAATGGAAAGAAAGATTCAAATATATATGTTTTAATAATTTATTTTGTTTAATATTTATATATTCAAACATTTGTTGATTATTTTAAACACAATTAAACAAATAATAATAGTGATAATCATGATTGTAGTTATTGTTTTGGCTTATTAATAATGTTTCAGTGCAATCTTTAATTTATTCAGTGCTGTGTGTCAAAGATTTGAAAACGGCACGATTCTTTTCTCCCCTCCTGTGAAAAATGATAAAATAAAGAATATGTCAACACTATCTATAGGTAAAAGCCAACAATAAATGCTCCCCTTGTGGTCCCTCATATCAGATCCAGATGTCTCTTTGACATCAGTACAGGGAGACAGAACTCTGATGTATTTTATATTGAAACCAAATCCAGCATTGAGAGCGGAAATGCCACGGCCTGCGCCATCTAGCAGCTCCTGAAAGAGGCGCGAATCTGAGCTGGCTGACAGTACCTATCCTAACCCAGCATCCTGCGTGCCAGGCCGCCCGCGTGACAGCTCTCTTCACGCAGTGAAAAAGTCAGGGCTGATTCCTGTGGGATCTCTTCACAAACAAAGGACAATGCCGCTGGATTTCCTCTGGGAACTGCAAGTTTGGCCGGAAGATTTGGGCATACTGCAGATTGATAATGTCAGTCTGTTGAGATATGGAGTGTCATTTTAGTGAATACCGGATCAAAAAAAAAGAAAAGGCGGGAAGGAGACAGCATGTCATTTGTTTGCTTTGATACAAGATCGCACCCGAGGAAGAGAGCAGAGGGTTTGTGTGTGTGTATGTACAGACACACCGCCTCAACAAGAGACCTTTTGCCGCCTCCTTTTGTACGATCGGCAGCTCTCCTCATATGTACCGCCGCTGGCCCCACCTCCAGTAAATGAAAACTTAGCAAACAGGGGAGCCAGGTGACACTTCAGCCCACTCGCAGAGCCTCTGTGGCTGGGCTACAGCTGCGTCGAGCCGGGCCGAGTCGGTCAGCTCCTCCTAAGTGGCCTCAGGCTAGATTTGAACCCTTTTTTCTGTTTGAAAAACGCGGCACCTTAAAAAAGCTCGTTAAACGGCGGCCTCATCCCGGTTCCTTTTTTCCTTCCCGACTGATCTGGGGTTTTCTTTTTTTTTGACAGCTTTATTCAAGATGAAGTTCCTCACATGACACGGGCCGTTAGGATCGGTTACCGCTCCCCGAAGACAACTCGGCCATGTGGTTTATGTGAGGATGGATCCAGTGTTGACAAAAAAACGAGTGTGAGGGGAAAGACCTGGAAGAGAGACACGGCAGCAGAGGAGTAAACAATACCGCGCTGCTTTATTTAACACCCTCTAACCAAAGCCAGCTGGGCCTGTAAACACGTTTATGACGATTTAATGAAAACATGCTGGTGTGTGTATGATCTTCCTCACTAATCAAACGGTGTAATTTGTATCGCATACACTGCCACTGTCTTGTGGCATAAACAGTGGCTTGCAGCTGTCACCGTAGTGTCTTATTCCGAGGTACAGTTTCAATACTCTTAAACAGGTCTTTTGCCTTTTTCCTCCCATTTCTCCATGAGATCTCAAGGGCAGTTGGTTCCGTTTCAGTTTCTTTGGCCATTAGGGACCTTGGGGTATGTTTGTAAAAGGTAATAATGTTTTATTTAATATTTTTTTATTACATTACTCCCACGTGGCAGTTAAATGATGTTAAGCTTAATCCCACACAAATACAGTTCACATAAATGAGACACACTTACACTAAACTTACCACTCTATATCCTCAGGCAACGGCCTGTAAGTAATTTACGTCTGTAAGTGAGTTGGCCTGTGTGTGTGTTCCACTGCCTGCTGAAATGCAATTTAGGATATTGATACATGTCATAAATGCCCTTAAATTACACGAAACCTACATAAATAACCCTAAACTGTTCTTTTACTTTACGTCTGGTTGCTATTTTATCATCTGGTTGATTATTTTTTTTCATTTAGGAGCAGACACTGAATACATGAGCTCAATTAAAAGCACTTGTGGCATAATAATGAACTTCATGCACTTATGATGGAAGTGAATAGGGCCGATCAGTAAACATTAAAATTCTCGCTGCTGTAAACAGAGTGTAAGCATGATTTTAGTGAAGAGGAAAAAAATAAAATTTCACATTATTCCTTCATTATTCTCAAGACTGACTGACCCCATTCTTTTCCGTTGTAAGCACCACAACATCTTCAGTTTTTAGCAACATATATTTTTGTGCTAATCAGCATTATGCCAAAAATACTGTCAACTGAGCAGAACTTGCACTGAACTTTGTTTACCAAATAAGTAGATCGCTAAAGTTCAATCCTAACTACTTTTTTTTATCAGTTTTAATGCACCTCGTAAGCATCATCAAGTTCTCTAGTGTGACTAAACCCTTTTTTTGTTTTTAAGTCATTCTCTCTCTGAATACTGACATATTTCTCTTTAATTATGTGGGGGAAAATGTTGTAGAACAGCCAATTCGTGTAGCCAATTATGTTTAATTTAATTACCTGTCGACTTTGATAATTATTACCCCTGATTAACCACAAAGCCAGCTCTTAAATGTTAATCGAAAGTGCTAGATGAAAGTGCTGAGGAGTTTTTATTTTTTTCATTCATAAAAGAGAATGTTATTAGATTACAGTGACTAAGATACTCACCTTTGTCTTCGACTGTAATATGTCTGAAGGGCTGCAGGGCTCTTGCTGTGTCCTTGCTTTAGTCCAGCAATGCCCTCATAGACCATGAAGGTTTTTTTTTTTCCCCCCAAGCGTCGTCGGTCTTGTTTACGGTCCCTAAGGACATTATGCCAGCACAAACAAGTAAACAAACAAGCAGACACACGCATATGACATCACCAAATATCCCACTGCCTGGCAGGAGTGAGAAACAGAGTCTGAAAATAACAAACAGATGAACGAGTAAACAAACAACATACAGTAAATAGTGTTGTTTTCCATGTCCCCGGGCTCTGGTGGTGTTCCTGTAGCACAAAAGAGCGGAAACCGAGTCCACTGTACACAATACGCTTATTTTTATACAGTTTATTTTGTAAAAACTACCAAAATATAAAGCATATTCAGTGTAGTTGTCTCTGTGTGTGTGTCTGAGTATGCATGGGTGGTTCTCAGTGAGCGTAACAGTGTGGAACCCTGATACTTTTGGACTTGATCCTCAGCTTTGATGTCAGCTTTGGGACTGATGAGGTAACAAACATTCAGATCTTTAGCCGAGTGAGAATTCGCCCTCCTTGTGGTCATATGATGGCATGTCACAACAATACTAATCAAAATGGCTTACTGAGTCTGTGTGAACAGAAGTGCAATTTTAATGGCCATATTTGTTTCCCATTAAAAATGTGAAAGTTCAATAGTTTGGCATTTATGGATTTGAATAAGACACATTATACTGTAGATCTCAATGCTCCCATGCTATTGATTATTACATTAACCATGTAAATACAGGAAAAATGTACATGTATCTTTTACAAAAAAAAAAAATACTGTTTCTGTGTTTACCGTACTTTAAAATTTGTATTTCTAAATGTAATGTTATTTGCAAATTGTTTGTGATATTTAGCAAATTTTGAGTTATTTCAAAGTGACTTTTTTTTCAGTGTATGCTCCTACAATGCTTAATGAAAGGTCAAGGGAAATTTGTTAAAATGGGGGAATCTATTACTTATATATTCAGTTGTAATCTTGTTTGCAGGTGTGTGCTTGTGTGAGGTGAACTGTATATCTTATGGGTTCTTTGTAATCCTTTCGTGAGTACCTCATTAGCCTGTGATGGCCAAAACCACAAGAGTGTTTAATCTTAACCCCGTGACGGCGAGCAAACCGAATCTGTCCATTTTACCATGGGCTTAAGGTATCTGTTTTGGACCTAAGAATTTGTCATGCTTGACCATGTGCGTGAGGCAAAACAAGTTTTGTAATTCTTTGTTTGTGTGTGGGTTAATCATGTTAATCTGACGGGGAACTTTGTGAACATGCACACACAAAAGATCGAAACAGTTTAGATATGAAAAATTCAGTGTAGTTCAAAGTGTATTGTTTTCTTTCCCCGGCCTGTGATTAAACACACAGTAGTAATGGACAAATAATTTTTCAGGGAATCTAAAGCTATAAATACAGTCTTAAAGTTTAGTCAGTTTTTTTTTTTTTTTTTTGGCCAGGACTCTGAGGTCCATATGGCAGGACATATAGTAGAAGTGAAGTCAGCATTGTTTTATGAGCCTGCTGCTTTCATTTTAGGCCAGCATGGCTACATCTTGGATTATTGATTTTTCTAATGAATATGTCTTGACTAATGGGGGTCGTATCCTATTGTCCAGTGAAGCTGTGAATTATTGCCTTTTTTGATGGTTGAAGTAAAAGAGGATTTTTGCTGAAAGAAAGTTTCCACTGACCATAAAGTAAATCATATTTGAACATTTTTGATAAGATGACAGATTAACGATAAAACATCACCTTGACTATCCATTAAAACTTGAAGTGATAGTCATAAATCAAAAACTTTTGAACATCATACTCGGTCATGAGTTTTGTTTTCAGTAATAACATTAATACAGTTGCACACCTATTATTTATACTTGAATTAGTTAACATAAAACTAGTGTGTATGTGTGTGTTTAAGACCCTGGACCACAAAAGTAGTCTTAAGTCACATAAGGATATTTACAGCAGTAGACAACAATACATGGGTATTGGTCAGAATTATCTATTTTTCTTTTATGCCAAAAATCTTTAGAATGTTAAGTTCAAATCATGTTCCATAAAGATATTTTAATTTATCAAAACTTAATTTTTCTGATTAATATGCACTGTTAAGGACTTCATTTGTACAACTGTAAAGGAAGTTTACTCAATAATTAGATTTTTATTTGCAATCTTAGATTCCAAGCTAAATGTTGTCCTTTCCTAACACACCATATACCTCAATGGAAAGTGTATTAATTCAGCTTTCAGATGATGTAAAAAAAAAATTAACTTTCAAAAATATGATCCTTATGGTTTGGTTTTGTGGCCCATGGTCACTTACACATCACATACTGCAAATATACCTATATAATAGTAATAAAGCAATATATATGTATAGCCTATGTATGTTTTATGATAGGTATATTACTTGTACTTTGCATGTTATCTCTATAGATATCTATCTAGAATATTTTAACAAGGATTAAACACTTTTTAAACAATATTTAGGCTACTATTATAATAGTAAGAAGAAGAATATTTAGAACAACAAATTATTGGTAACAAATCAAAATATGATTGAATGATGGCAGGTAGCGAGAACAAACTTGTTATTTACTGGAGAGTAGATGAGGAGCAGGTAACGGTTCCCGTGGTGAGTCTGTCCTTTGACTAACATCTGTTGCTCGCCAGTAACCACAATGGCCAAACTAAACCGGCGGTGCGCGCGCAGGTGAAGAGATCCGCGCCTGCAGCGCGCGAGGTTTTGTGTTGTGCTTCAAGCAGCTGCAGCGCAAAAGATGTGCGCGCCCTCGTTCTAGACGCATTACGGTAGACCAAACTGTCCCCTAACACATCGCCGACACAAGACACAAGCGGAGTAATTCAACACTGATTTCTCTGCGAATGAGCGAGGAACAGACGAGATGCCAAAAACTCCAGCGAGAAGCATTATTGGGACTTTAGGAAAACTCACCGTGTGACTAAACCGAAAGAAACCGAGAAGACCTGAAGCGACGAGGAGGCGCAAAGAGCCGCGTGCTTGTTCTTCATGAACTTTGAGGAGCGCTGTGACCATGCAGCCTTTGAGCTAGTGCACGATTATTGTTTCCACTTATCACCCTACTGAGTGACCAGTCTAAGAGAGGAAGCCAGTCAAAAAGGAAAGGAAGACTAATAAAGACAGTTGTCGTTGAAAGTAATGGTCTGAAGACATCACTCATAGAACAGGATTTTTTTTTCCTTTTTGCGTTGCTCTGCTGAAGGTTTCTGGAATCACTGGGACATTCACGAGAGCTGGAGGGACACATCCACATGGTCCAGCCGTAGAGTGAAAGTAGAGTTCTTCACAATATCTTAACAGGTTCATATCCACTTTTTACTTCTTTTTCTTTCTTTCTTTCTTTGTTCCTTATTTGCTCCTCGCGAGATTAAGCGTTTAGGATATAAAAATGTATCCCAGATTTGAATGCATGGACGCGTTATCGCACACACACTTATTCAGATCAATAGAAAGAGATGTTAGAGTCAATGTATTTTCGTAGACATTTTGCAAATGGGATACTAAAGCTCTCAATGTTACAATAGGTTTGACGACGTAACTTTTTTTTTTACTTCACACTTTTAAACCGGAGATGAAAACGTGTTATTATTCTGCACGAGAGAATAATAGACTAACTGAATATGAATTTTCGCAATGCATTTTTTTTATAAAATACAAAATTATTAACGTGGAAAGGTTTTAGATAAAAATGAACCCCGATCGTGAAAAAAAAGTCTGAAAACAAGTTTAGTGAACATGTGCAACTGAGTCTGAAAATCACCTGCTTTGAATTCTGATCAAAACGACAGATCATATAAAGTAATTAGCAATTAATCTATGTTACTTTGCATTTATTTATTTACATTTTTTGCATTTATATATATATTTTGTTCCAACCTAAGACAATACGCTGCTTCAACAGAAACGTAGAAATCAGATATTGCTTGGCCTTGGCAACAAGACTCTCCGTATGCACAATTTAAGTTAATAAACAACACTAACGCAGGCACATAAATTTAAAGAGTTAAATTACGGTTATATTAATTATAAGTTGGCTTCTTTTTTTCTCTTTAATATCCGTTAAGCTGATTGTTTTTAGCAGGCCTACAGCAAATACTAATTTTATTTTAGGCGAATAACCCATAGATCCTTACTCGTAAGTTTTAACTAACTGAAAATACAGTGTTAAGAAACAATTTATTATAGCGAAACGTAAAGAGAAGTACTGCGAAGCTTATTTATAATGTTTAGTGTCCGATGTGTTATTGAGACAATTAAATGTTACAAATGAAGAAAATAAGATTAACGCGGCATGCATGATTATCCTATTTATAATCATTAAATTTAAATGCATCAGTTACAGTGACATTAGTAAGATTCGTGTAGATAAAAAAAAAAAGATTAAAAACAGATATGAAAAAGTATTAATTTTAAACTTCAAAAAGATAATGCAATTCTGCTATTGTTATACCGGTCAGTTTTCGCCTCGCCTGTAGGCTACGAAATAGTCCTTCACTAACTTATGTAATGCCAAACTTAATGTTATTATTTAGGTTAGTGATTCATTTTTACACAGCTGCATGAATAAGACGAACTTTTCCTGTGTTTTTAAACAGTAGAGTGATCAAATCAGCGCTGTTAGCCACTCGCAACAGCAAAACTAACACAAAACAAGCCAGCAACAATTTAAAGATGTCAGTCCGGGGCACTAAGAGTGCATCTGCAGAGGAAACTACAGCTCAGGGGTTCTACCAAGTACACTATAATTTAGCTCTCTTTCTGTACTTGTTTTATTTTTTATTTTATTTTTTAAGAATAAATCTTTACATAAGTCAAAGAAAAATGTACATCTGCATCATCATCATCATCTCATAACCTGGCAGTGTGTGTAAAACTCATGTTATTAAGAAGTGACTGCTAAAGATTTGGACACGATTAATTTAAATCTAATAGAAAGTACAGGTGAGGCTTTGCTTAATTCACTGTTGACATTTACTGGACAACGCAACTATACCTATATTAGACAACATTTTATAGATGGGGGGGAATGCTAAATGATTTACTTTGATGTAGTAAAACGTTTCTGATATATCTTTTAATTATTTAATATTCTTTGTTTTTTTACTAACAGCATTTAAACTTGCATAAAAAGGCTTTGGAATTTATTTGATGCAAGTGTGCTTTCATAAAATAATATTTACTTTATGTATGTGAGAGATATACACATCTGTGTGTAAAGACGAATAGTATTTTGTTGAACTAAAACACTTTATTTGCATCAGTGCTGCGCTTGTTTGTTTTTGGAATGTCCGTTCTTTGATAGATAGCCTCTTATGATAAACAGATTCCCTGCTAATTGAAAAGTGACGTGTGTAAATGAACATAAGCATAAAGCGATGAATACAATTTCCATTTGATCTGCTTGTGCGATAGATGAGTGGGGTGATTGAATGATGTTATGTGCTTTGAGTAAAAGTGATAATTCATGAAGTTGATAAAGAATACAGCATTTCGTTCAGAGGGGGCATGAAAATGACAGTAAAGTGGGTAATTTAGTTACTTGCATGGCCGTCAAGCAGCTGCAAGCGGCAACAGCTACACCTCAGCTGATAGTTTTTGCACTCTGCTTCTAACGGCAGACACCAGGCTACTTTAGAGTTCTGGTTATAATTGATATATCACTTGTTCGCCGATAAGTGATTGTTTTATGCTGTTCGTCATGTTTATACAGACTACCAACCTCACTTTCGGAGGTCTTTTAAATATGTTATTTTGATGAATGTGTGGATTGCATGGCAGTCTGGTATTCAGCCCACTGTGGGTATTTTTCTGGGTAGAGAAGGTCTGGAATGTGTTTGTTTTGGACGTTGATGTTGAGACTAACCTGATGCCAGGTGTACATTTAGGCATGTTGCTTTTTGATGCGTATTTTAGGAACATTTGGTGATTGAAACTTTATTTGAACAACCAGTTTTCTGCTAATGCAAATATATGTCGGCGTGTGCTGTGCAAAAAGCATTTAGTGCGTGTGTGTGTGTGTGCTCTTTTCAAATTCAGATGAGCCTCAGTCAAGTGATTTAGAGGTAAATTTAAGTTTTTCAATATCACGGGTGGTTTTAACACAGCACTCTGGTTCTCGTGAAGCACTGTCCCTTAGACCCTCACAATGGCATTCCCACCATTAAACTCTTTCACCGTTCCAAAAATAATGTTAGTTTTCTCACAAGTGCATTTTTAACCAAAGCATTTTGAAGAGCAATACATATCCATCTCTAACTGATTAGGATTTTTTTAAAACTTTTGGTCACCTCTGCTCTCCGAAACAAGCTTGTGTGAAATATGTCATGCCTGCGTTCTCCCTTTCAAATTTCAGCTGACCTTACGTGAAAGGTCAGTCTGGAATTTTTACGCTCGTTTGCGTCTTTGAACGCACCAGCTCCGCCACTGACCAGCGGCAACCACCACCAGCCGTAGATTAAACATGTGGTTTTAATTGTAGATGTTTTCTGGTGAAATGAGGCTGAGGCTGAGCATTTTTTAGTGCATGTGAATAATAAATTATGCACGTTTTCAGACAGTGAGGGCTGCTTTTATTGCTAGTCGGAGAGTGGTGTCATTTTCTCCTCAAACTCCTGAGTCTTGAAAAGGGGGAAAAAAGGAGCTAACGGCACACACACAAAAACTGACCACTTGAGCAATTTCAACCAACTTCTGCATCTGTAAATTAAAACCCAAAAAGAGACAGGAGTGACGGATGTTTTCCAGATGACAATGTTGGTCTGATTAGTTGATATCGAAAAGATCTGGCGTTAACAGCTTTGAGAGAGACCAGACTGCAGCACGGAAGTGCCGTCTCGACGTTCTGTCAGCCTAAGATGCTGCTAGACGTTGCTTTTTTTTAACGGCGTGTTTATTCCCAATGTGAATTTAAATCTCCACTTGAACTCTTAAGCACAGTTTCTCTTTACCGTGACCTCAGTGGCACATTTTTTTTGCCGTTTTTTGGTTTTCGTGCACAAGGTTTCCTGTGTGGGGAGGCTTCACGCCGGGTTTCGGGAGAGTGCCAGGCTGTTATGAGGTGATGACTGTCTTAAAGAATGACCCTAGCATTTGCTTAGAGAGAGGAAGGGCCCATTTCCGATGAGCTGGGGAAATGTGGTAGAGGGAAAAGCAGGGTGTTCACCGGACGGAAATGACAGTACTTGAGGCTAAGACGTTGATCACTACTTCTCTCTATCCATTAGCCAAACATCTCAGGAGAGATTATTGGCAGTTTGGGACCGCAGACGAGGGTGGAAAGTAAACTAGCGCGATGCACAATCAGTCTCCCGTTGCAACTAGCCTTCTTTGACCGAAATGATTCCAACAGTACCTGTTGGTTTGATGAAGAGCATTGCTGTATTGATCGCCGAAGCTTAGATAGTGTCTAAGTGAGGATGCAACCTGAAGTCATAAACTTGCTCCCTGTGGCCACCGAAGCTGCTTCTGCTAACTTTGCGTTCCAGCTGACAGCTGTATTTGTGTTATGGATTTTCTCTCAGTCCGCCGTCTCCCCCCTCGAGCCTTCACCCCCTCCGCGAAGGTCTTTATAACGCCATTCGCTGTATATTTTAAAAACCCCAGCGCTACGCTGACAAGCCATCATGTCCATCAGAGAACGGCGGAGAACAGGCGCATCAGTAAAGCTCTTTGGGAGAGATGGGAGCAAACTTTCGGCACTGTCACAAAAGACGTGACGTGATGTCGGAGTGACAGCTGCGGCTTGTTTGAATGCTTAGTCTTAGTAAAGTTTTCCAGAGAAGCCCAGTTCTATCGCTGATAAAAATTCCAGTCGTGACGCCAAGCGCTAAGCTCTCAAAACAGCGATGGTGATTACTGAAAACTTCTGCCTAAACAGGAGAGGAGAAAACCTCTGATGTTTTATTCCTCTCCGCATTGCCTGGCTTTGTTGGGCGGCAATGGCGGGAGGAATTCTTGTCAGTGTTGCCGGCCGCGGTAAACCTTAGTCCGGGTTTAAAACTCTAATCCACCCCCAGCCTGCCGAAGGTGCGAGCGGTTCGTTCCTGAGGGAGTTTCTGGCACTGCACTGTACGCTTGGATAAATCCCCCTCCCCACTGTGTGACCATATAAGTAATAACCATATAAATGCATCTAATTTTCATTCGCTAATCCGTAAAGTAGCAGCGGAATGGAGATGTGTTGGTTTCTTTTATGGTATTAGTAATGGGTAACAAGGGGATGCCTACTTAAGTTATTTGCATTTGAAATGGACGAACGTGATACATTTTCTGACAGAATTATCTTTTAACCATGTGTAAAACAAAATCAGATTCGTCCTTCTGTTTTTGATTGATGCATTCTGCCTCTTTTTTTTCTTCTCCCCCGTTTGTAATTCCCTCACAACTTCTTACACACTTTGCATCGCAAAGAAATCACATTTTCAAAATGTATATCATGTTATAAATAACCAAATCCTTGCATTTCTTTGTGTTGCGTAAGGGCTTGTCTTTTTTTTTTTTTTTTCCTCTCCTGTGATGATTTTGTGGTGAAGTGTCTTGTCTTGGTGGGGGGTGAAGAGTGCGGGAAGCGCAGCGCACTTGCGACTCAGGATAAGCACGTTATCTAGCACTAACCATCACACGCCAAATAATGCAAGGGCTTTTTTTACACATTAAAAGACACCATAAAATATTCTTTACGTAGGTTTTGTAGAAACATATGTATAAAAAGAATTTTAAAATCTAAAAATAGTATATTTATGTGGTATAAGAGTTTGAATTATTTTGACCAATTTAACTGTTTAGATTCTAAACAGGCGAACTGATATGTTGAAAATGAAGAGAGACAAAAAAAGTGATTTCTTTTATTGTTACAATGCGTGATGAGCGCTGCTAACCGTTGGTTAGAGTTGCCTTTTGCTCTCGGCTGTGGTCTGTGAGCATTGTTGACCAGGGGACATCTGCCACTATATTATCCCCAGCTGTTATCTGAATAATTGTATGGTAACCCCCCTCCACACACACACACACACAGACAGCCCCTCGCTCTCCATTCATCGGAGCGCTAAAGGGAGAAGTCAGGGAGAGTATTTTCCTACAGAGGGTCGTGGAGAGAAGGAGGGGTGGATGGGTTAGGGGAGCCGGTCAGACTTCATACCGGTTGAGCTTTTCTTGCCGGTAGGTTGGGGGCACGATGGGGCTCTGTACCGGTATGATGTCTGCCCTCGCGGTCACTGCCAGTCGGCTGACATCTGTAATGGGATTCTACATCCGTACCCCTGCTTCCCTGGGAAATAACCCAGCAGCTAAACCTAGGATTACCTCTCCTGTTCAGGACTTTTCCACAGGAGTGGATAAGTTTGGTGCTTGGTTTTCTCTCTCTCGCACACTTTTTAATTTACTCCCACAGTTAATTTTCTCTTTGCGTGGCACTGGCTTTTTTAAAACCTTTTGCTTTGGAAAATACAATTTTTAAATTTTTTTAAAATGTAGTTTTCATTCACAAATAAAAAATTTGAAGCGGACTAAATAATTATTGCATGTACTGTTTTTAAGGCCTTTTTATATTTACTTTTACAATGTGATTGCAGCATAAAAGAACTAAATTAATTATAATTGCATGTATATAAATGTCTGTAAGTGTAAAAAAGAAAAATGCAAACCTTACAAATGTGTCCTCACTCATCATTTGTAAAACTTTTTTGTAACATTTTCTTTTTAAATGGCAGGTTTAGAAAAAGCGTGTGTGTGTGTGTGTGTCTTGCACTTTTTCAGCATAGCTTTAATTTACTTGGTACTTTATTGCAGAGCTTCAATGGATGCTGGCACCCACGACCGTCTATAGAGTGATATAATTTGAACTAAATTAGCTGTAGCTAAATAAATAAGTCTTGAGCAATTTTTGAGCTTTTTCCCCCCATTGATGTTCTCTTTGCAGCTATTTGATAGACTTTTATCCAGGCTTTCACACTTGTGCCCACCCACATACCGAGACGGCAAACTCCTGCCCTGGTCTGTTTTCAGCTCTGATCACTGGATGACACCGGGGCGACTTGAAGTGGTGTGACCTCTCGAACTCTTTCTTTCTTACCTCTCTCTTATTCCATATTCTTTAAAACTGCATGTCGGAAGACATTTGTGCACAGACATCGTACCTTTTCAAATTAATTAGTCTCCTTGCATCCTTGAACTCACGTTGAAAGGGGACTGAATGCTTTAATTAAAAAAGGAATGATGGCCAAATTCATGTTCCTCCCCACACATGCGCTTTTTTTCTGTGGAGGAATTGCATTGCTGTGATATTGGGATGACATGGCATTCTATGGTAATTTTTCACTTTCAATTTGAATTACCTTTTCTGACATGACCCATGCCCGGACTTTATTAAAGGAATCTGCATGATAAAAGTTGCAGATAACTCTAGAGGGAAAGGTGTTGTGATTGTATGCTTAATTTTGAAACTGGCATACCTAATCTTCACTTCATTTCTTTTCAATCAAGCGATCATTTTTATCAGATAAAATGGTGAACGGATGAAAGGCTGAAGCCTCAGATGTAAACCTATTCCTTGCATTAAAACCTGATTAAATTTGTTTAAAGCGTTTGAGTGCAGCATTTCATCACATTCAGGCGTTTCTACGCCAGGTTTTTTTTGAATAGGTCATAAAGGAAGGACTTTTTTTGTGTGATCTTTTGTTAAGTGTTTGGTTGCCGTAATTGCTGCGCAGTTCATAGAGAAGAGAAAAAAGAAATAATTTCCTGCAGGCAGAAAAACAATAAGAGAAAAAATGTTTTGAAATAAAAAACAAGGCATTTTAACTTCTGGCCACAGGTGAGCTTTTCTTCTCTATCGAATCAACTTCTACATATTCTTCTACATTCCTTATACGCCTCTCCCCCACATTTCTTTTGAAATTTTTACAATCTGTTAGTAAAGTATAAATCACAAATGCAGAATTTCTTCAAGGACTAACATAATTTCAGAGCGACGCTCCTCTCCAGCCGAAGCCTCCCTCTCACCCGACTCTGACATGCACTCTCTTCTTGACAACTTTTTTCTTCTTGAAATTTTTACAATCTGATAGTACAAATGCAGAATTTCTTCAATGACTAACATAATTTTAGGAGCAAAACAGTCTACAATACCAGTGTGCAAAAAAAAACCGAACAAACATGTACATTTAAAAAAGTTACCACACTCTCTAAAACCTGCTTGTAGTTAGATTTTTGTTTTTTTTTGCGTCTAAAGCCAGTTTTAAAGTCGAAGGAAAGGTTTACAGTGGTGAGTTAGGCTGAAGTCGACATCTCTGACGAGTCAGTTTTCTTTATGAGGCTTTATGCTGGGCGTTTGTAAAAAGCTGGCCGGAGAGAAGTTTCCAGCACATCTCCTGGGTGCTATTAGGCTGAGACGTCTGCGAGTGCAAACCTCCCCACTGTCCCTCCCGGTAACGCTCCGTGGTTTAGAGCAATCACTTTCCGCACACCAACTTGCCATGGCTAATTTCAAAAACACAGCCGTGGCTTGTCCCTCACACTGCCCTCCAAAAAAAAGACTAAACTAAACCCTGCAGGCTGCATGTTTGATAATTTGGATTTTGTTTCACTTTGGATTCTGATTTGAAAACTGGTTCGAACTTGTAGCCCTATCAAGGATTTATTTTTTCCCCCTAAAATGTTTTGACTATTATTATTTTTTTTTTTTTGGAATAATATTAAAAAGGTAAAGTGCTCAACACATGTGGTTACTTTACTTTTCTCTCCATCTTTCCGAAAAGGTTAATTTTATTTGAAACAGATTATGCTTTTCTTACATTTTGATGGGTCTGATTTTAAATGAGATACAGAGGTGGGAAAAAAACATGAGGTGGCTGCATTAGGGCCCAAAGCGATGCTTGATTGACTGGCAGTAAGCCGAAGCCCTCAGTGGAGTAATCAGCATCCCCCAATCATTCAATAAATACCTAATCAGACTAATTGACCCATTCCCTGTAGGAAGCAAAACTCGTGGTCTCACTCAGACCTTGAGGGAGACGATGTGGTTAAAGAGGAGCCTGGTTGCCATCCGTTAAGGTCTCCAACTTTTCAATACATATATATATTTTTTTTTGTTCTCAACCAGGGTTTATTATGCACTGCTGTGGTCAGTAGGTTTGCGTGTGGTCAGTCAAGCTCTGGAAACTCTGTACTTCATGTTATGGAAACCCCCCAGAATAAACTTTGAATGTGAGGAATTTGATAAATGCTCTGATTAGTTGGCCACCCTATTTTACAGATAAAGAATGAGCATAATGCAAGAGGAGGAGGGGGAAATGAAAGAAAATATATGTGGCTGTTCCAGTAAAAAATAGAATTAGTGTCTCATCACCTGTTTTATCTCGGTATATTAATGTGTCGTCCTCAGCAGCTCATCCCAAGGTTGTCTGGCGAAATCGTTTTAGTGGCGTGTGTTTTGGCTGACTTTCAGAGCGACGCGCCTCTCTAGCCGAAGCCTCCTTCTCACCTGGCTTTGACATGCACTCTCTTATCTTCTTGACAACTTTGTCCACAGAGACGTTCCAAAGATATTGATATTACAATGTATTTTATTGTAATGAAATATGTGTTAAGCTTTACTTTGTCAAATATGACTTATCGCCCCCCTTAGATCCTCTGTCTGAGGAATCTGGGATGCCGTACTGTTAGAGTTGCTCTGAAAAAACTAAAAGGCTCATTAAAAAAAGAGCTGCTTTTTGCTTGTCTGAAAAGCACATTTGTATCTTTGGCTTCTCCTCTTTCTTTAATTTGGCTAAAGGTTCACCTCCAGCCGAGACAGCAGTTCAGAAACACCTCAAATACACACACACACACACACATTCGCCGCTGGATTATATGAGGAAATAATTCCATACAGCCATCCATCCTGTAAAAGTATTATTCTCTCGTTCTGTCCCCCAACACACACTCACACACTCTCTCTCTCCCTTATATTCCTGCCTGGTAATGAGAATGTGTTAATGAGAGTGAGAGATCTTTCGGGTATAGCGTAATTTATCAGAAAGGCAGAGTTTAAAAAAAGGGAAAAAAAGAATGAGAGAAGAGACAGCCCTTCAAAGAAATTCTATTCTTCTTATTTCTGAATGTTTGATGAGACATTGAAAAGTTTTCTAACGTCATGCGGCCCGAACAGTACAGAACAGTGCGCTGTCTAATCACGCTTCACAGAAAAATGACTTCCAACCAGATTTAATTAACTGATAAGAGGGGCTTCAAATTAATTTTTCAAGGATGTTAGATTTTGATTAAGAAACTCCTAAAAGAAATAGACGAATAATCAATTTTTTAATCAACTTACTCAAATGGTAACTGGTTAATATGGTAATTCTGGCAATTAGGCCAAATGTTGTAGAGCAGCATTTTCAATGCATCCCTGTAAAGAAATTATAATATCTTTACATCTAATTATCACGGTTATTTAATTTTTTGTGTGGCTACCTCTCAATTTCACTATTCAATTTCTTTTCTCTTTTACACCTCTTCCATTAGGTCTGTATTCAAATGAGAAGTTGGAGATAGTATTAAAATGAGACTTTGAAGAGCGCTGAATGGAGTCTTTCAGAAATCCATATTGGACAGATATTGGGTTGCGGGGTGCGTGGGGGGGGTGGGGTGCCGAAAAGGGAAGTGTTAAAGTTAATCGTTGTCGTTTACATTTAAAGCAAAAATGACTCTTGAGAATTCTTAAGCCTTTCGTCGCCTCTGTAGATTATATGAATTAACGGCGTGAAAGTATTCTTTCTGAATGGACGCCTGCCTGTGAAGGTAAGAGAAAACGAGTTAACGTGTTGAAAGTTTGAAAGTTTTTCAGTGAGATCTTTTAATTGTGATTGAGGAAAAAGCGAAAAGCTTACATGGCGGTATTCAGTAATACACGTTTTTAAACGGGTAGTTGAGAGACTTTTATCATGTTGCCGTACACTACCATTTAAAAATTGGGATTGTTTAAAAATATTTGTTTAAAATATATTCCTTTTTTACATTTTTTTTACAATAATATAACTGTTGAAGATGACGTGACACTAAGATTATTGGCTGCTTAAAATTCAGCTTATTCCATAACAGAAATAACTTAATTTTTCTTAATAGAAAGTAATTAATATTTCACAAAATTACAGTTTTTAGTGTATTTTTAACTCCATAATTTACACATTGGTGAACATTAGAGACTTCCTTTCAAACATTAAAAAGAAAAAAAATCCTTCGACTGCTAATTTCACTTTAGCCCAGTTGTATTGAATTTTTTTTTGCATTTTTTTTAATACGTCAACTACTATCAAAGATGTATTTGTTTCATTCACTGAGCGTTTCCCACGTGCTGCGAAACCAGAAAATATTGACAAATCATTTGAGTGCTGCCTTTAACGACACGAGACTGGCTTCCTTTCCCTTTGAACTCACTCGCACAAGTGGCTAAGTAGCTTCTTGAACGGGGCCAGGCTAGCAAAAACTCAATATTGAACGTACATATTCAATTAGCAAAACTCATTAGCAAAACTTGGCGTTTGTTGTTGTTTTTTTCCCCCCTTTCTCTCTGGCACAGAATTAATGGTTTTGATATGCTAATTAGCGAGTAATTTAATTTCAAAAGGCCTCAATTAACAGCGGCGTTGTGGACACGATGAAGTTAAGCAGCGTAATCTAATTTGCATTAGTAACGAGCAGGGAGTAATTAGGGGACTAATTAGACACTTCAGACAGCACTTGTGTTTACTTTCTTAATGAAGTGGAGGGCTTTTTTTTCTGTGGGAGCCAGAGTGTGCCAAGCTTCAGAGGGGTGGCGGGAGCGGGTGGGGGGCGGAGATTTGGCACTAGGAGACGAGTGGCATATGGCGTACTGATCGGCTCCAATTACAAACCCTGCTACCTGTCACGTTAGTGGGCTGGCGACGCGTGTCGTCAGCCGTACCCGCTCTCGAGTGCCAGTGTGAGTCGGGATAGTCACACGACATCATGGGCCGAATGGAACCTTCTGGTGGAATTTCACCGCTCTGTGCCCTGGCTCTGCATACTGTCTGATGAGGTCATAGCACAGGGACATGTCAGAGCCATTACGGGCCTCCGCGCTCCCGGCCGGATTGGTTTAAAAATTTGTACCAGGGAAGAACCTTCTGCAGAAAATACCAGATGGCCCTTCGTTCATAGAAGACGGAAAGTTTTTTTTTTTTTCATCTTGAAAGAGATCCAGGCTTCGGGACAGTAGCAGATGGAGAGGTATCGGGGGCGCAGACTGTTGATGCACGCTGTGACCTGGGCTGTAGTTTGTCTTGCTCTCAATAGTCTCATGTAGCCACTTTATCACATGAGTGACAGGATGGAAATGAAATGAAAAGGAGAGAACACGGCAGAGGAGGTCTCTCCGTCTCCCCTCGCTCTCCCATTTATCTGTCGTTCACTCACTTCCTCTCTCTCTGTTTAGCTTGCTGTTTGGTCATCTGTTTTCCCTACATCTCTTTTGGGGTCTAAGCAGACTCTCTGATAAAAGGATATTTGGCCATGGGCTTGGTACACAAGCCAGTGTTATTTTCTCAGCCGTTGCGTCAATAAGAAGCCCTGCTTCTCCAGGAGTATCCAGGCAGCTCGCAAACATTCCAGCAGCTTTTCCAGGCTTTGTCCGGCAGGCGAGTATAAATTATAGCTTTGCTTTTGTTGAGCATTAGTTTTCTTAAAGTTTAGTTTCTTGAGCATAAGTTTTCTTAAAGTTTTCTTAAAGTTTTTTTTATTTATTTATTTTTTGTCTAACCAGGACTTAGCAGTATTTTTTTCCTCGCATTGCAACATTTTCGCTGGCCCCAACAAAAAGAATAGTCTTTTTAAATTAGTTAATAATAATAATAATAATAATAATAAAATTTTTTTTTTTGACATTACATTTTTTTCCACCAAAGAAGACTTGCTAAGTAATAAGTGACTTTTGTAACTATGCCAATGTGAGTAGTGTGTGACTTGCATATTATCTTTTTTTCTTGATTTTAAAAAAGTGTTTATTTATCTATTTATCTATCATAGATATATATCTATATTTTTTCTTTCCTAAATACATATATTTGCATAAGTTATTATTTTTGGTCTTTACAAATATCATTTGAAATTTGTCAGCTTATGTATTTGCAACTGCAGCATTGAATGTAGAATCAAAACCAAGTGTTGAAGATTAATCGTGATATTTAGTGCATAGTTTGGTCAACTGGCCTGAAACTCCCTCACACCGGCCCGAGGCCAGCAGGTCATCCTTATTGTTGAGCCATCTTGACTGATGCGAGTGGAACCGAGGTCAAAAGGGAGGCTGTAGTAGATAAACAGTAGGAAGGCCTGGAGTCATCATATGAAGTGCTCATTTATTTGAAATTGTACTGGATCCCATTAAAATGTTGAGAAATGATGGTAAACAGTGTGGCTGTGAGTGTATTCACAGAAGTCTAATTGAGCGCTCGAGTCTGTGTACTGTTAAAAAGAGGGCCCCCTCAGGATGCCAGGGCCAAGCTCGATTTACGTAGGAAACACTAACTGCGAACAAAGCAGCCTGAAAATTTCCGAGTCTGCAAGCCGTCTGTGTCCACGGCATCAGGTTTCGGGCGGATTTGTTTTTGGATACAGTAGAGCTGTGAAGTTGGTCCGCCCATCAGGAAGGGTGGAGCTGTAGGTGAAAAAGAGGGCAATTTTGATTGACAGCTTTAAAGTGGGTGGGATTAAAGTGTTAGTTTGTGAAGGTTTACTGTGCGCGTATGTGCAAATTATTTTAATATTGTGACCAGATCACCCCATCCACCCCAAACGCTGCTTTTAATTGCAAAACTATATTCCAGATTCACTCAACCTTTATATGGTTCCTGGAAGGGGACCAGGTTTTGATTTTTGCATTATGCTTTTGAAGTGGAGGTGAAACCCGAACCCTTCCTTGTTTTAACAAGGCGACTGACTCATTGGCTGCTGGTTCAGCAGTGGACCACGTAGAGCTTAGTTACTCTGTTTTTCGCCCAACTTTCTCACTTTACGACCATCCGCCCCGTTGATGTGTCTAAACGCGTTGCTCTATTACTTCTGACAGGCATGAGGAGTTAATTAATGTCGCCGGCGGTGCGAGATCTCCTCGGGCCGGGATGGGACGGGGCTATTTCTCAGATCCCATCCTCTGTGTCGACTACACACTGAAAACAATGACAGTGCACTGTAACCGCAGCTCCCGTGAGCTCAAATATTGCCAGGATTACACACATTCTTTTAATATCTAAATGATTGGAAGCTACTTTTTTATGTTCGCTTATAATAGCTCCCTTGTAATAGATGTTAGACATTTTTTTTCTGCAGGTGGGGCTCATCCGTATCAGGACTCTGAAACAGAAGGCTACTGGCAAATTACCCTCGCAGAGGGGATCAAACCGGTTGTCCCAGACACTGAGATCACAAACAATGGAGGAACGGGAGGGGAAGATAAGGGGGCGACGACAAATACGCAGCTGCTTCAGCCACCCCAAATAGCATTGTTATTGGAGTTTGAGAGGCAGAAAAGAGGGGAAAAAACAATAGGGAAAAGAAAGGGTAATGTTTGTCAAGTCCACAAAACCGCAGCAGCTGTAGCGGCAGAAACCCTTTCACTCAGAGCCACCCTGTCAGTCAAACGCAAACTTAAACACTCTTTAATAACAGGTCCTAGCACCAACTTGTGGTTAGATTTAGCGTCCACCTTGTGAGACCAGAATGCCTGAGCCATCGCGCTAACCTCCGCAGAGAAAAATGAGATAGGGGGTCAGGAAGTCTGCTAGTCTTTTGCAGAAATAAAGGGCGTCGTAAATGGGGTCTGACTCGAGGTTGGCAAGAGCAGTCCGATTCATGTAAATGACATCCAGGGCCGTGAAGAAAAAGAGAAAGAGGGAGGGATTTCGTGTACTGTAGTTTCTTTGAATGGCTAGCTGTGTTTAATAGAAATGCAAAAACGTACGTCTTGGTTAAAGATTTCTTCACGCGTGGAAAGCATGCAAGACGTGATGAATTAATGCTCTTTCTGGGATTATATGGTTTTTCTGAAACTTGGAGCACTCTCTATGCGAGCCACACACACATATCACACACTCGTTTTTATGTAATGCTCTTGATTTACTCACCTTTGGGTTGCCCTTTTCTGGTGATGGGTTTACAACGGCAACCAATGCCTAGAGCACAAAGAAAATGAATATTCATTAACACCTGAGCTTGAGCATTAAGAGGCCACATTTGTATTGATTATTATGTGCCTTTTATTTTACCCAATCGAGTTAAGGACCACACCGGTTAAGCGAACAAGGCCCTCTGATTGAGGCGTATCGCATGCGGTGGCGGTTTATACATAGCGTCTGCCTCTCCCAGGTTCCGCAGGAGTGTCAGGTGAGGGGAAAAGGTGGGAACGATAGCGCCACTGCATCTCCCCCCTCTCGCTTTGCTTGAGATTTGGTGTAGATTTAGTACCGTGCATTAACCCCGGCACGGTTTATGGAGTCGCCTCACATGTCCGAGAACGTTTCATGAGAGGAATATTAATCTTGGGCGCCGTGGTACAAAGCCCTGCCAAGCCAAACTTTCTCTCTTTTTCTCTCGCTCCAGCCGTCTTAAGACGGAACTGAAATTGCCTACCCGAGGTAAATAAATTACTTTCATCGATTGGTGTAGTTAGAAACTGACTTTATCACGGTTTCACTTGACAAGAGTCGGATCCTGGCCCTGATAAAGCGCTTCAGTATTAGGGCTTGTAAAATCAGTGCTCTGTTTCTCGATGGCTATCGCACTATATTAAAACGGAGGAAAATGCAAAAGCGATGGCCTCCGCTATCTAAGGTGTTCAACTACACACAGTCTGAGATATGCAAATACGCGTCTGGCTCTCACTGGCTGCTCTGCTGAATATTTCTGGGGGAAGGATTGACAGGGCTGTGAATCTCGCTGTGAACCTGTGACATTGTAATTTAAGTGTTATGCTTAGCATTTTAAATCTTAAAGTGACACTGCAAATCATTTATCAATGACAGCTCGAGAAGTTTGGAACAAAATTGTATACGCTGTTTTTAATTAATATTACTGTTACAAACGCTTTGTTGGAGAAGGATTCTGAACACATTTAATAGCGTAAAACACACAGAAAAAGAAAGTTTACATTTTGAACTTTTTATTTTGCAATACATTGCACTTTTGTGATGTGGCCTTTAATTCACAACACCAGAGGGTTGAACATTATTTGATAAGTTTCCCATCTGAAATAGATTTTTCTCTTTTTCACCTCAAAATACCACTTTACAGAACTTTTGTCCCCAAGAAAGTGAGTGCCATTTGGGTCACAAGGGCAGCAACCCCATAGCATTTTGGATATCTTAGCAATGCTATATCAACTGTTTAAAAACCGTTAAAAACCTGCCACATCAATACATGGTTGCAAGCTTGGCATGGACTAACAGCACTCAATGTACAAATGTAGTTAGGGACTCAGACTTAAATTAAAGATGGTTAAAAGGTTCACCCCAAGGCGGATTGGGCAAGTGCATGACATAAAGCAGAAGAACAGTGGAGTTCGTTATACATACCGTTTTAATAGAGCCACTGCTGATGTTACTCTACACCAAGTGTCCGAGAACTAAAGGAAAAACACTGTGAAGAAAAGAACATACGTATGACTAAATTAATGGTGCACAATCTCTTTCCACACATAATTCAGTTTCTCCGTCTTCCTATGTAACAAGTGATTTTTTCTTCTTCTCCTTTTTGTATTTAGCTAGGCTAAGTTTCATTTACAATTTGTAATAATTGTCTTATCAAATGGCAGGGGGTATTGCGTCAGCGCCACTAACCTCAGTCTTAAGGTTAAATTCAAAGCCGTCTCTGATGTTCGCAGTTTGCAGAACAATAAATCCAGTACACACGCTCCCTTTTTTTTTTTTTAGTTTTCCCTTTTTCTTTAGTTTTTTCTTTTTTTTCTTTTTTTTTGTTCTTTGTCCTTATACAAGACCGACAGGAAAACTGTGACAGAGGCCTGAGCGCACTATCTATTAATTAGCTCCCCTTTGAGAAGTCTCTCTCCACACACACACACAACGACCACAGCTGTCAGCTTCATTCTCTAATGTCCAACGTCTCTTTCTGTTGCTCCACTATGACAGCAGAAATGTCTTTTTTTCTTTTTTTTTCAAGAAGTCACAAGTGCATTCGGTGCAGGACAAAACAAGGCCGTGTTTTTATTTACACTTATTTGGCCCCGTCCAGGCATCGATGTGCTGTCAAACAACAAATGGTGTTTCATTATAAAAAAGATGCAGGAGATTTCGGAATTAATTAGAAAAGCAGCGTCTTGAACTCCCAGGGATTTTCAGTTTGTTCATCAGTTATTTTAACAGTTAATTGCTTGTGTGGGAGGGTGTTAATTGGAATTCCTTTAGATGACTTGAACTTTGCTTCTCCTTTCTTCCTTTTTAAAGAAAACTGTAATATTTAATTGACTTCTGCCTATTGAGAGAGCTGAAGAATTTTGCAGATTAGGAATTATTTTGAGCAACGAGAACTTCAGCTTGGGCACGCACACAACGTCATGTAAATAAGTTGTAATAGAACATAATGATTAAGCTGTAAAGTCTGCTGTATCACCGCTGACATGATCTGATATCCTGCAGGAATACGTTCAGCTATGTGGTGAATGATCGTAAGGCGGCTTGTACATGAAACAAGGTCAGCGGAGACCTCACCAAGCATGAAGCTGGCGTATCCGTCACACAGAAGTCCCTCAAGACATTTCTGATGTGAAATGTAGCGTTCCGCTGCGTGTCTTCTCCTCCTCTGTTGTGCAGACATGTGCAGCGGCCAGCTGCAGGCATTCCAGTGCAGCGGTCGCAGGATCTTTATAAGTGTTCCAACTTGTTGGCAAAGCTTAAAAATGACTCTGTTCCTGGAAGGCTGTCTGAAGACGCAGTAAAGGAGAAGTACGAGACGTGAGAATTTGATACTCTGTGATGGATGATATGTAATGTGCACTTGCACGCTCGCACTGTAAGGGAAGTTGTGTGATTTGGACAGTTTCCTTTCTCTGATTGGTTTAAGGGCAGTGATTTTTTACAAAGAGCACTTAAGAACGTTTCAAGTTTTAAAGATTTAGTTTCATGCGTTTCTGTAAAGGTGTAATACGCACACATGTATAAAACACATTATAGAATTTAAAATTAAAAATAATAAAAATGATTCTAACCCTTAAAGTTTAAAGTGAAAAAAAAACTATTATATATATATATAGGATTAAAATAATTACCAATTTCATGTCAATTTATTTATTTATATACATGTATAATTTAGCATTATCATCAGAAACTAATTAATAAAAGCTTTTATAAAATTAATTTTTTATGTGCATAATATTATTTATGTATATTTATATATATATATATATATTTAATTATAATTTATTTCTTAGTGTAATATGTGGACTGTGTATATTTATTTTGTGTATACATTTACATTCATGTCTACGTTTATGAAAAATGAATTATGCTTGTATATATGTGTAAATATTCAACAATTTTTATTTTGGATGTGATTAATCATGATTAATCATCGCCCAGCACTAATTTTATGTAACAATGTCTTAAAATAATGCTAAATAAGATAATAAACTAAAAAGTCATGAGATATTTTTTTCCTTTTTTTCCTTTGACTTTAATTGTAATTATAAGGGCAGTCGTGGCCTAATGGATAGGGAATTGGGCTTGTAACCCAAAGGTCGCAGGTTCGAGGCCCAGGTCCGGCAGG
>JAUCMU010000013.1:14820999-14833173 GCA_032275025.1 Enteromius treurensis
GTGTGTGTGTGTGTGTGTGTATGTGTGTGTATAAATGTATATATATGTATATATATATATATGTATGTGTGTGTGTGTGTATAAATGTATATATATGTATATATATATATGTGTGTGTATAGGATTTGTTATAATTTACACATTATGATCATCACAAAATATTTATGTCCGCAGTTAATTTTATTTTAAGAAAACTTGGTCATCAAGATGTCGCACAGCAATTGTAACGTCTGTCTAATGACAGATGAAATCTGCACATAAATATTCTATTTTGTTTTTTGTTTGATTGGACACACAGTCTATATCAACAATGGCTGTTAAAAAAATAGAAAAGTTTGAATTTCATTTATTTTCTTATTCATACTCACTAGATGAGAGCCATTGCTTTAGACATCACACTTTAAACCCCAGTCTCGTATGCATCAGAAACATTATAGTACAAGGCCAAATTTGTCTTATCAAATAAAAATTGCATCCAGAACCTGTTTTCCACTTAAGTTGCCAAATCTGAGGTTTTCCTACTCCTGAGTCCTTCTCCTTTTTTCCCCTCTTCAAATGATTCGAGGCTAAAAGGGATCTCCCTCTCCCTCTCTCTCTCTCTCTCTCTCTCTCTCTCTCTCTTCCATGCATCCTCTGGCTGGAGGGCTGTATTAATTTGGCACTTTGAATACCCACAGTGCTGTGTTAGAGTGATTGGCACAATGTACTAACCTCATGTTTAGGGTTTTTTGGGAGACTTTAGCAGTAGTCACACAGACGTTTCCAAATTATATATTTATTAGTAAATCTTTTTAGATTATTGAAATTACATATTTAACTCCTTAAACTCTAAAAAGTGAAAATGTGCATGTTTTTTTTCCAGAACCCTGTGGAGCTGTTTGTACTTGATCTGGCACTTAAATTTGACTTTAACCTAATTGTTAGGAAGATAGGCTGACTCATATAACCTATTTTTTCTGTCTTAAAACCATGTTAGCACACAATTTAGGCTACCTGACAGTAAGGTGTGTGGCATAATTTTAATATTCTAGTTAACATTTATTAAAGTGATTATATATATATATATATATATTTATTTGTCATGTGATAGGAATCATCCATCCATCCATCCATCCATCCATCCATCCATCAATTCTAAATATATGTTCTGAGTTTTTAGAGTAGAAAATCTCACTGTGGTTTTGTTCCAAATGCAGCTTAGTGAACTTTAAACTAGGCTAGGAACAACTTTAAACAACCTAGACGGAACTTTAAAACATGCATTCAAATACTTTAACCTTGAAATCTCCCCTTGCAAATGTGGCAGTACTCTTTTTTTCATCTTTTAAATGTTTGAGTGTTTGATAGTTTGAGGTCTATAGCAGAAACCACTCGGGAATTAATGTCATTCATATGCCCTGCGGAAATTACTTTTGAAATGCATATAATCTAAAACATGCAAATGAGGCTGACTTTATGCACCCTGTTTAATATGAATTATCATTTTCTGAATACCTATTATTACTGCGTACATTTCTCCAATTATATTGTTCTTTTTTTGTCACTTCTGCGCTCTCGCACACACATACGCTCGCGTGCTCACACCCCAAAAGTGTGACACGAGAGAGAGAGAGAGAGAGAGTGCTCTGGCGTAGTGTGTATATTTCTTCTGGAATGTTCTTCCAGTATTTTAATGACGTGTAATAAGGCTGATAATGACACAAAGGCAGCTACTCTTGTTCCGTAGAGAGGAACAGAAAATGAACAAGGTGAAAAGGCAACGTGTCACGTACTGATTTTAAAGTCATCCTCCCTCAAATTGAATTGAGACATGAGCTAGTGTTTTCACAGCGAAAAAAAAACAAAACACTTCACGCAGGATATAAAGACAAGTTAGCGAGAGCAAGCATAATTCATGAATATTGAATAAATGTAGTGAAAAATTAATGTAATATTAAAGCGAACTGCATGTTTAGCTTCTTCCCTGATTCTACACGCATTCTGACACCTCATAACAATGACTACAGTTAAGCAATTAATGTTCTTGTCTATGAAACTGGTGTATGTGCCTTCTTTTTTTTGGTTGGGGGGCTGAGACATTTAATTGAAGGCATTCATTTTCAAACGAATTACCACTCTAATTTATTTATATTACATTATGAATTATTCTATTGATATTATTATGATTCAAATTAGTAATGCTTTTCCACTGTTCGTTCTAGTGATATCAATTTGCATTGAAGTCACTTTAACAAAGATTTTCCTTTCTGTGCTAAATAATAAAACAGACGTTTTTTAATGCAATCAGCACTGCTGAAGATGGAATTAATATTTTAGCTTTCACTCTTGGTGAGAACTTTATTTGGCAGTGCAACTACTGGAGAATATAATATGGAAATGACTGGCAATCGATTGCTCTCGGTTACTAGTTATAAACAGTGGTGTTTTCTTTTTTTTCGCCAGAAATCAAGGAACCGAAAGTGTGTGTGTTTAAATATCTTTAGTCATGGAGCCATTTTGAAGATGGTGTTGAGTTACTGCTTATGAGATGGCTTGGACCAAGTTCAGAAGTACTAAAATTCAATTCATTTGAAAAATGGACATGCTATCATTTTTTCCACATGCCTCCTTCTAAAGTGTTTTTATTATAGAGTTATAAAATTTTATTTGATTATACCCACTCTGATCCAATCAATTAATTAACTCAGAAATCCAGAGTGCCAGTCATGAAAGCAGATTTGTAAAATTATGTCATGTCCACTTTGAACTTAAGAGATCACTTTGCCCCACTACCTCATTTAAAGCCTTGAGTTAGTTACATTTGATCATTTAATTTTACTATTTTTGTCTGGAAAATATCTGTGCAACTATTATAAATTATAATACATTAGTTGTATGACATATACATACATATATATATATATTTATATATATGTATATACATATGTTTTTACATTTTACTTGAGTCGGCATGCAGAAAAATATGAACTGGCTTCACTCCAGATTTCCCCGTTCCCACTGTCTTTTTTAAAATTCAGATCAGCTGACTTTCAAAATCTGCCCCTGTCTTCTCTCTCTCACTGTTATCTAAGTTTGCTGTTCATTAATGCTTTATCTTGCAAATGAAAGTCATGTTCAGAAAGCAGGTTTTGCATCTGGGTGCATTTAGGCAGTTGTTAGATTGCATGCTCCTCAAAGTCATGTTAAATACAATTTGGACATTACTGCATCATGCAGTCTTGAAACTGCCCTTGCCCCATCATTGGCCTCTTAAACCATTACAGTACATGAGAAATGGCTTAATTCATCTTGATGATCACGGGATAATAACCACCAGCTATTAACATGACCCGCAATCCCATGCTTATCTGTCTATCTGTCTATAGTATAGTTGATCTCTTATTGGATGGATCTGTGTGCATTCAGTGGCAGACAAATGGGCCGTTTGTGAAATCCCTGCACCTATTTCAAATATTTGCCCTGATCTGTGTGCATCTGATGGAGAGGAGGTCTCGTAGAGAAATCTCCAGTCTCTTAACCGTCAACAGCAGACTGGAAAATCACTTACTTTGGGCCAAAGGGAAAAAAGGCAGAGGGTGGTGGTGGTGTCAGGGGGAGTAAATGTTTGCCCTGGTCACACACACACACACACAGGAGCAATCTCATCGGTTGGGAATGCTGCGGTGTTTACCTATTTCAACGAAACCCACCTGATTGAAGCTAATCTTTATGGGCTCTGCAAACAGGACTTTGCTTTCTTTTGCATCAGGTGCGCGTCACAGCAAGAACACATTAGATCGCCATATGGTACATTAGATATCATATGATGCCTCCCCCATGCACTTTTTCTCAGATTGTCTCCTGTTTTATTTGGCCTGATTTTCTTTGCCCCGTGAGAATCTTTCTTACTTTGTTACTTTCATATCGGTATGTCCTTGGTAATTGAATTGTCCTTTAAGTCGTCTGATTTTTGTGACAGTCGGCTGGTAAGAAGTTCCTTAATTGTTGTCTGCCATGGTTTAGTTGGAAGGGAAAAATGAAAACCTCAGCTGAAAAAAAAACAAAAAACATTCGAAATTAGGACACCAGCTCTGAAACCCGTTGAAAATGATCAGAAGATCAAAGTTGTGTCATTAGCCCCGTGAATGCAGATCATTCCGTTCATTCCATTTTCTTTTTCCACGCTCCCATTTTATCTGTGCCCCTTGTCTCAGCCTGTGCCGTGGGGAAATGAATTGGTTATTTTTGGACCATGGTGGTCCTAGTCTTTAGTAATAGTGGTGTTCAGTTGTGACAGTAAAAGCTGTTGAGTCTGCAATAAACTAGCACCCATTCCAAATGTTTACCTTTGGTGCTCTTTAAATCGGTTTGGTGAAAAGGCACATGCATGCAGATATATTTCTTAGATGTTAATTGGCTTTTGCAGCTGAGAAGTGCACAGGGAAAGTCCATCTATCCCACTTGAACTGGCTGGAACTGTTCCATGTGATCACAAGAGGAGGCTGTTGAGTTCAAATGGATCTGCTGTACAAAAGCACGGTCTTTCCTCAAGATCTGGGATTTGAAAAGAAAACACGCACCAAAAAACGTATAATCTTTACAGAGCAATTATGAGTTTACAAGGACTTTGGATGTATCGGATTACCCTGTATTTAGAGGAAATGTGTTTTATCCAAGGAAACCTGCAGTACACTAATTGCAGGTATCTAATTGGAGCAATTGAGGAAGCTGGGGTGAATTATTTTGCCCAAGGGACAGTTGATGTCCTTTGCCTGGGATTGATTCCAGTTAACTAAGTTGAATCAGTCTAGAGCTTTAACATTAGGAAAAAAAATCAATAATATTAAAATCACTCACATATGTGTGTATTTCTCTTTGAGTAGGTGAACAGACAATCATAGTGCTTCAACTGGATGCATTGTAACATTAGGTAATTTGGGTAAGCCAACATAAAAAAAAAACAAAAAAAAACGTCCACCTTTCTTGTCTTATTTTACATAATTTAGTTTCATTACGGAATGAAGAAAAACATTTGTCTTTACTACTTTCTTTTTTGTGTGAATTTTTGTAAATGTAAATTTGGAATTGGTACATTTTTTAAATTATAGTCCTTTTATAGTGCTGTTTTGTTCTTTATTAGTTGTTTATTATTATTATTATTATTATTGTTGTTGTCTAAATATTTTTTTTATTTTAGTTTAATTAACTTTCAGTTATTAATTTTAGTCCTTCAACTTAATTTAGTTTAGTTGTCATGACAAAAAAAAAATATATATAAATAAATATAAATATATATATATATATATATATATATATATAATGTATAAATGCATTTGTCATGAGGTTGAGTTTTTGACCCTGTTTTGGTACATACGGGCCGAGTGACCCAGTCAATTCCTGAGGAATATAATAATAATAAAGAATCTAAGTTAAAAAGAACAAATAAATAAATGTCAACCATGTTTTTCCTCATGGAATATCCAGTTTCGCTTCAAAATGTCACATTATGTCAGTAAAATGGGTTGCGGATGCCATTTCATGATGAATTTAAAGGCCTGGGGTGAGCGAGTCTATAAGTGGGTGTCAACGTGAAGGGATTCTGTCATAATGCCAAGTGGAGCAGTGTGCCACTTCCACGGAGGGAAACCGCTCTGGAGTGGAGTGGAGAACGGCTTCGCTCATAAAAACGGAGCGCATAAGTGCTCGGCTAAGCAGTCTTCAAACGAGGGTCTCTTCTTTACTGTCAGGATATTCCAGTGCACCGTGCCCCCCGGGAGGAGCGGGTAGTTGATCCCTTTGAAGTGGCCGATGCTGGGCCAAGGTTAAAACTGCTAAGAGACGCCCAGCAATTCAGGCTTTTTCTTTTATTATTCTATCAGGAACACTTATTTGTTTCGGACTCTTTCTTGTGGTGGCTTACTTTAGGTACGCTCTTCATTACGTCTCTCTCACGCTCTCTCTCAGCTCTGGGTCTTCCTGCTATCTGTCTTCATGGCAGACAGTGACAGACTTCCCCTGGGCCCAGCCTTTTAGTTGATGTAGTCATACCTGCCCCCTCCCTCTCACCACCACTACCACCACCAACCATACGTCTAAGGAAGACAAATCTGGAGGAAGAGCTGCAAGCTGTGTGTTCTAACCGCTGGGACACACACATACCTGCCCTCTGCCCCGTGGGCTAGCAGTTGGAGTTGCTAACACAAATACACCCTATCCTTCCGTAGACTGCGTTCCTGAATGTTTGCGTCCCGAGAGCAGTTCTTCCTGATCGGGCAAATAAACAAACACAATGAATGTGCATTAGCTTCAGAAACGGCTTATTTTTTTTGTTCAGTCTTGATTTTCGAGGTTTAAATGACAATATTTTATTTTATACTGTCAGGATATTCCTGCTTCTTGTAAAAGTTTCTAAACCTACTGTAGTGAGCTTCTTCACTCCTTTTATTTTATTTTTGTTTTATGTTTTTTTTTTTTTTTTAATTGTATATTATTTAATTAATTTTAATTTTCTTTAATTTTGTATTTTTAATTTAATTACATTTTTTATTGATTTTTATATAATTCAACCTTGGAGATCCATATTCAACCGTAAACTACAGTAGCATGTCAATATGCATTTCGTACCAAAATGAGGTACCTTAAAAACAGCTTTTCACAATGGTATCTTGATGTTCTCCCTATATAGACAGCTCTCTAGTTTTTGAAATAAAACGAGTATGTTACGTGTGCTCAGGTGGACTTTTATGTTGCTCAATCAGATTTAGTGACAAACAGGGGCGGCGCACTCCTGACGAAGTGATCGCTTCTCTGCGGGACTGTTGTTTCAGTAGCCTGAGGGAGAAGATGTGAGATGTGCTGGCACAACTGTGGCTGTCTCCACTAATCATGTTGGCTCCTTCTTTGTTTTATTAATAAGAGCATTCCTGCGAGCTGATGCAAGGCTCTAGAAACAGCCTTTGTGGGACTTATATAAATAGACCTGTATAAGGCTTAACATGATAAAGAGTTATTAATCTGGTAAGCTGCTGAGAAAAAAAAAAAACCTACTGAGAAGGATGTCTGTGTGTGCTAGCGTGTGCGTAACGTGCAGAAAGAGCTGTTCCACAGGTGCAAAGGAAGACAAAAAAAGCCAACAGCCCCACTGAAAAAAATGTGAAACGGTTCCGCATATGCCTTGAAAAGTTCCTATATAAAGAAGAGGACAGGAAAGATGGAGTAAATGAATGAGTCAATGATAAAAAAAAAAGTGGGAAAGGACTGGCAGAATAGAGTGGTATTCCATTTTTCTAAATATTGTTCAAAGTTGTCTTCTTGTATTATGCCCGTTTTATTTTCTTTTTAGATCTGGGTAATGCTCTTTGTAGTTAAATAGAGCTCTGGTGTGTGCCGGAGAGCTGAAGTTGCAAATTTAAACCAGTCTGTCGACATTGCCAAGTGAGTTACAGCTTGAATCCTTGCGTTATTTTAAACATTGCTCCTTAAACAGAACTTTTTAATGTGAAAGAAACTCTTCAGCCGGTTTAATGTTTGCCATATTTTCTTTCACTGAAACTCAAACAAGAGGGGAAAAAAGCAAAACATGTGTAAAATTAAATTTCAGGTATCACAGTCAATTATGCGTTATAGAGCTTTCAATGTTTTAGAGGCCAGTAATAAGCTTTTATGTGAGGGATTTGAAATATACTCATTTTCATCTGAAATAATAAAGATGCTGGCCGTCTACCATCTTCGCTCTGGTGAAATGATCCGGGCTGGAAGTGCTGAATTCAGGGGGCATTAGTGGGGCTTGTGTTTTGGAGTCGGACCGGAACGCAGAGTCCAATCCGCAGTCTGGGGTTGCAGATGTGCTGATCTGGAATCAGCCAGCTGGATCTGACAGCCTCAATCCTCTTCAAAGCTCTTGCCTCTCGGCATGCCGAGTGGGCCATGAAAGACTGTAAAAGCTGGTACTCGGGTTCAGAGGTACATACACTTCCACTTCAACGAATCTGTACTTCAGCCACTGCTGAGCCTGTCGTCATTCGAACGTTTACAGATTCACTCTTCTGCAGAAGTGCAGCTTGAGTTCATTAAAAAAAAAAAATAGAATGATTATTAACTACATCTACTAAAATGCACCATGTTTTATATATATATATATTTAGCTAAAATTGATCATATTAATATAATGTAAAAAAAAAAAAAAGATAATGTTTGTTATTTATTTAAAGGCGTCAGATCTTAATGCATGTACATATGAATTTAAAGTATAAGGAAATATTTTTACATTTGACTTATCGGTTTCACCACAAGCTTAAAAAGAGTACGTTTCTAAGAACTGTACTTGTTTGCAATTAGACTTTTTTTTTTCATTACAGCCATTGACTCATCTGCTTTTGTTGCATGAAGAAGCAAAAACAGCTGTCAAGTTCATTTATGCAGGAACACCTGATGCTTTGTCTATGCTTTACAGTGTTGACGTCTTCAGTAAATGGTGTTCCCTAAACAATAAAAAAGGGAGCTGGGAAAAGACAATCTACCTTTCACCTCTGACCCTGTCGGAGTACTGGAAGCTTTTAGTCCCCGCTGGGGTTGCTATTTTTTGAGAGGGTGTGAAGTGATGGCCCACCTGTACGAGATTTACCCAGGAGACCTCCGCCCCTTGGCCTACCTGGCTCAGACGGCGTCTTTTCAACCCTGCTCTCTCTGAATCCTCTGTTCCCGTGCCAGCCGCCGACTCCGACCCTGAGCACAGGAACAGAACTGCAGCTGCCTCGGGGGGTAGATGGAGAGAGAGAACGAGTAAGAAGGATCTTTGCTTCAGGGAGGATGGGATTTAGTCATGAATGAAATAAACTGTGGCTTGTTTCGCCATTTCTCCATTTCCTGACCTTGTTTGTTTTTGTGTTACTTCCTGTAACACAAATATGCATACTGACAAAAAAAAAAAAAAAAATCACCATAACTACGGAGCTTTCACTTTTTCCTGCTAATATGCGCTTCTGGAGCCGAATCAGAATTCATCGCTGTCTCACCTTAGCAACTCTCAGCAATATAAACAGCTTTTAACAGCCAGTCACAGGAGTTCCCATGATCCCTTGTTGCAGCCTCAGTACTTGCAGAAACAGGATAGAGAATGAATCACCACCCCTCCACCCTTTCTTGTAAGTGCCAAAGAAAATCTGCTGATATTAGAACATAAATGCATTGCGTTACCATGTTGCCAAGACGCTGGTCCTGGGATTTTTGTTTTATCTGTTGCAAGCTTTTTTTTGTTGTTTTTGTCCCTGAAGCAAAGGCAAGTTTGGTCCCATTTCTCTTCCGTCCCAATTAAAAGGCAAACGTGCCGCCGCCTTTTTTTTTTTTTACCTCTCCCTCCCCCAAAATGCACATTTTATCTCTTCGATCTGAGAACGCCCACCCTTTCTGTATCCCTCACTCCCTCTTAGAAGAAAAATGCATCTTCCTCTGTTCTCACAGGTCAAAGTTCAGCTAGAGTGGCTTTAGGGGCTAAACAAGATGCGGCAAGCCTCGACATTGGCGGCTTAGATGAGCTTGCAAAAAACAATTACAAGACGCTGCAAACTTCTGTCTCACAGTCGTAATCAAAGGTTCCCTGTGCAGATTTATTGGGCTGCTTTATTTACGACCTTCCATTATAGCGGCAATATACACCCATTACGGGATATGACAAGGCTTCATGCTTGCTTACACCCCGGGCTGGTTAATATGGCAGTGATGCACTCGCTCAGCAGCTGCTCGTTCCTTCAAGTCTTGCGTATCTCACAGAGCTTGAGACTCTTGCATATATTGAAAAAGAAGTTGAAGATTTTTAATATTGTCTCCCTGCATGGTCTGGGTTGATGTAAATTAACCGCACATGGTTTAGAGTTTCTCACAAGTCCACAGACAATAAAACTACCCACATTTTTGGTTTGCGTCCCTCATGATGCAAGACATGCCTGTATCCTCTTCAGTCATGCGAGTTTCGCGTGACTGCCTCAGTTGACAGCTTTGGGTGAAGTATATAACTCCTCAACCAGGTGCATTTAAGTGATTCCTACTGTGAACTTACTGGACCCATAAAGCACCCTTTATGTCCTGATGTAGATCTGGGTGTAGAAGCAGGTAAAAAGTCTTCTCTATCTGTGTCTTCAGCTGTTGTTGTGGCGAGCTTTACTGCACGGCACGTACTACACAGTAGATAGATAAAACCATTCCCACAATGCAGTCGCAATGCTTTTTGTTTGTTCTTAAGTGAATATCTTACAGGTTTTCATAAGCATGTCAGTGATAAATAAGAAGGCAAGGTTAAATAAAACAAGCCAAATGTGGTAAACCTGCACAAATACAAGGTTTTTGAAATGTACTCTGTGTTCCTGTTTGTATTATGTAGTCATAAAGAATGCACTATTTTTAACAACGGTTTAAATTAATTTAATGTGTTGCTACCAGAAATGTTTGAATAATTTTAAATATGATTTCCAAGGTTAAACATGACACAAAACACGATTTATTTACACAAATCATTCAATTAATAAATATCATTTTTAGCTATTGTACAATATGATATTATAATATCGCATCGAACCTTGACAAACTATTTAATATATCACTACATAATTTTCCTCTCAGGAATCTTGATCTTTTATTGGATTTTTCTTCTTTATGAATCAAAATATTAAATATAAATTATTATATTAAGTGTATTCAAGCCATTTTATATATAAATTGTATGCTTAATATATTTTTAAATAAAAATGGCAACAGAATTGACACATTTTCTTTTTTTAGTTGAGGAGCACTCACTCTTTTTCTAATTCTGCTATAGACGTCAATAAGTCAGCGGTTCACTGAATCGTTCACTCATTTAAAGGCTTATTTCATCATCACCTTTTAAAGACAGTAAATGCATTTCTCTTCTATTGGAAGTTGCTTGTGTTTTTGTACGGCTGATGATAAGGTGTACGAGAGGTTGGTGTTTCTTTTGAGTACAAGTTTTCTAATTGAAAGGGCTTCTTTGTCCCTCTGGTGGATGCATCAACACTTTCTGTCAAAGACAAACGTCCTTCGATCGGAGCTGATGCACTGTATTGTAACCTTTGGTAAAAGGGAAAAGCACTGCACTCTTTCAAGGCACAATGACGTTTTGGTTTGACACAAGTATCTCTTCAGGCAGACCTTCGTTGTGCCTTCCTCCGCATTTGTGTCCTTGGCTGCCATTGGCTGTTCAAAGGCTCAGGTGGTTCTTTAGGTATATCCAAATGGATGTATGGCGCAAAGCTTGTTTACTATGTTCTTATCAAGGTTAACACCTGTGTCACTGTATTTCTACTGCAGATAAAATCTTTCTGATGTGGCTGATTGTGTATCTGTGCTATTGGTTAGCGTGTATACTTGATTTTTTATTTATTTATTTATTTATTTTTTGTAACACATTGCCTATGTAGTTCTAACGTTCTTTTTTGGACTTCCAATGATGCTTGATGGTCAGTCAATATTTTCTTTTTTCCCCTTCCACAAGGTGCCACGTGATGATGGTAGAATCAGCAACTGAGACCATTCGAACCACACCCTCCAATCAAAATGGAGTCAGCAGTCTAAGCAGCCAATCAGACGGTGGCGGGAGAGAGGGAGGGTCCAACGGTGACACCAATGGGGAGATCAGCCCGGTGGATTTACTGCACCTTCAACAGCAGCAGGTGTGTGTGTGTGTGTGTGTGTGTGTGTAAAACACCCCAAGTACTCCATCCAGACTTTCAGGAAGTGTGTTTAGCTGTTAGTTGTTTCTTGTGCAATTTCCATGTCTTGCGCAAACTATAAACAACCAACTATGCGAACCAAACTGAATTGCAGTGGTTTCAACATCTCAAAAAAGTTTATTTGTGTAGTGTATAGTATTACAGCTTGTCATTTTCCAGTCATTTAATGGGAACAGTATAAAATATATTTATTATATATACACTACAGCTCGAAAGTTTTAGAACAGTAAGATATTTAATGTTTTTTAAAGATGTTTCTTCTGCTCATCAAGGCTGCATTTCTTAGATTAAAAATCCAGAAAAAAACTGTTATATTCTGAGATGTTATTTAAATTTAAAATAACTGTTTTCTGTGTGAATATATTTTAAAATTTAACTTATTCCTGTGATACAAAGCATCATTACTCCAGTCTTCAGTGTCACATGATCCTTTCAGAAATCATTCTAATATGCT
>JAUCMU010000013.1:14833273-14901247 GCA_032275025.1 Enteromius treurensis
TATAATTATTATTTTATTTTATTTTATTTTATTTTTATTTTTTAAAAAGCAGCAGTGAGAACAAATAGACTTAAATATTTATTTTTATATAAATGCATCATATTTAGTTATTTATATTTAAATATTTATATGTATTCATTTAAGAAAAGAGGGCACATCCAACACTATATAAGATTTAGATTTGTTTATTTTTTCATCAGATTCTTTTGAAACCTAATTGCTGTTCACATTTATTTATATATGCTCTTACTTTGACAACATTTGTATTTCTCTTCTCTTTTCCTAGTTTCATTTCAGTTTATTTATTTTTGTCTCTATGTTAGTCATTTATAAAGCAATACACTTTGTTTTTTACTTCCTCCCTTTTTCTACCCTCGTCTCCATCAGTATCTCCTGAGTTTCTCTCAGCATACAGTGGCAGTCTCAGTCTGTCTTCTGCTCTGGATCTGCCAAGTTCAGTAACATGACTCCCTCTGACCCTTCGTGCCACCCTGAACCCCCCACCACTCCGCCGCCATCCACCCACCCACACCCATGGACGGCCCACCGTGGGCTCTGTTTTTCTACGGGGGCGGCTGCGGGGGGACGTTGCAGGCGTCAACAATGGTTCTCTGTCAGCGATGATGGATCATTCCAGCATATGGTGCCCACCTGTCCGCGGAGGAGCCGACTTCAATGTTTAGATTTACAGGAGAGAGAGAAAAAGCGAGCGAGCGCCCCGCGTTCTGCCCTCTCCCTCATTCTCACTCCCACAAACACAGGCGGATTAGGGCTTCGATTCATCACCTCCCAGCCATGTTTACTTAAGCAACCTGAGCGTAATGAATAGAAGCTGGGACATCCAGGAAAGAGGCGCGCAATCACCCTTGTTTGTGTGTTTTACCACGTTGTTTTGGAACGTCCATCCTAAAGCGGCTCAAAAATTTCATTGCCATATTATTATTGGACACGGGCACTTCTGCGCGCACGGACGCGACTGTCACAACTTTGCGAGAACGAGAGCGAGTCGTACTACATGCGTTTGCCAAAACGAATTCTTCCCTGTTATTTTCCCATAATGGACCCTCACCCGAGGGCCCCCTCCTTCCCTCTCTCCTGCAAAAAGAAAAGAAACCCAGTTGTCAGCCATTTTTTCTGAAGCCTGTTAAAGAGGGGAGGGCGAGAGCCAGGAGAAAAAAGGAACAGAAAGAGGGGAAAAAAGAGGGAGCCCCCCTCCTGAATCTCCCTACACCCACCCCTCCGACCACCCTACACCCTCCGGCCCACCCCCCCAACGACCCTGTTGAATTAAAAAATGCTCTGTTATTAAAGGCGATGTCAGGAGTGTTGATTTACGGGGGGGGCCGATGACAAGTCAGAAGAACTCACACACTGTGCTGCTAAGGCCGCCAAGCTGGGCTCTGACCTCTTCACCCTCCCCTTCCCTTCTCTCTCTCGCTCTCTCGCGCTCTCACTCTGGCTCGTTCGACCGCCCGCCCTTGCGCTGCGCTGCAATAAAACCTGTCTAACTCAACAGCACAATGGAACTGTTGTTGGACCCGGCCATCCGCGGCCTCCCTCATATTTTCTTTAAAGGTGCAGCACTCACCAGCGAATGCCACAAGGCTTTGGGAGAGAGAGAGAGATAAGATGAAAGTAGGTGAGCAAGAAGAAAGAAGCAACTCATGTTCCCGTTTGAAATCTGGATGTGTTTTTCACTCCCTGCTTAGATGTATGGATGGAAGTTATAAAGCATTTTTTCCCCCTGTTTGTACTCCAAATCTTTTTTTAACCTCCACTGTTCGTGAAAGCAATAAAATTGGCAAGTCAGACTCAATAGATTCTCCAGCCACAGAACGGAGCCTCTCCCCTGTTGCTCAGAGAGACTCGCCGCCCCAGACGCTCTCATTCTGGGCCCGTTTAGCGCCGCTGAGCTCCGTGCATCATGATTAAGACCAGCCATACTGACCACTTGTTCATCACTAGGTATTTTGTGCCTTTCTTCCCAAATGAATAGTTCACCAATTTTTTTTTGTTTCCCCATTTCATTCCAATCTTGTATTATTACTTTTTTTTTTTTTGCAGCACAACATGAGATTTTAGTATATCCAAGCAGCTCGTTTCCATGCAAAGAAAACAAGCTCCAAAAATTTGTGTACTACATTCCAGGTGTTGTAATATTTCAAACCCCTGTCCTTTCTTCACATACTGTATTATGTCCTTCCAAATTTCTTTTCAGTATTTTTTTTCAGTGCACAACCAACACCAAGAAGTGATTTATGATGGCAAAAATGTAAAAGAGAGAGAGACAAAGAAAACACAATAAGTTTCTAAAAGTAATTTATAATGGCGTAAATTTATAAAGAAGTTAAATATACACTTAATGTATTATATTCTAAAGTCGTTCGATAAATTACCATTGCTTTATGTTACTTATATTTTTTTTAGTTGGTCATTATAAAACACTTTTTTGAAAGTAAGACAAAAAAGCCATATACTTTAAATGGTGTTTTTAAATTGTATGGAAAAGAGCTGCTTGGCGTCTTGTTTTGTCTTAAAAGGCAACATTACATGGGGGTGAGTAAATGATCCTAAAATCCTTTAAAGAACTATTGTTTTAAGGTAACAAGGTCCAGGAAAGAAAGCACGAAGCAAATCAAAGGAGGTTTTAGCTTAATAGTTAAGGCTGTACTGGAAACACAAATTTAGGGGTGGTCCTATTTAGGGGTGACCTAGTCACTGCCAAATTACCGATATCACAATCTATCACTATTGCACCCCTGAGCAAGGCACTTAACCTCTGGTAGTTCCAGAAGGGGCTGTGCATTAAATGAGTGCACTGTAAATTGCTTTGGATTAAATGTGTGCACTAAACTGCTACCATTTAATCCAAATAATTGTGGCATTTATGAAAATCAAAGAAGAGTTTAATAAAGTGGTAATCAGTGTGGCAGTTTTGTCCAATTGTTGATCATTGTTGCCAGACAACCATCTGGTCCAAGTTGTCTTTGGTTTTGTGTGTGTGTGTCTGTAAGAAGTAATTCACACCACATGCCATCAGTAGAGTGTATATTCTCAAAGCTAGTCGGTGCTGGGAGGTGCTGCCGGTCACTTTAGCTTATCCAGCCCTCCGCTGAGGTCATGTGTGCAGATGGAGGGGGGTTGGGGGGTTCCTGCACAGCATGTGCATGCGTTCACAAATGTATGTGTGTGTGTGCACGGCGCTCAATTGCGACCTCAGCAAAAGTAGCAAGTGCTCTCGATGCAGATGGTTTTCATCACACCGACCACTGCATGTTCTCTCTCTCTCTCATGTGCCGACTGTATTGGGGGCCTCTCGCCTTTTTTGGCCCCCTCTCTGTCTGAACCCCCCACCACCCCCTCTACAATAAAAAAGACAGAGGTGTATCTCTCTTAAATGGATTGGCACCATTTATTTAGAGGGTCCTGGACTGGGCTTTGTAATACACCCTCCCACACATTTAGCCAGTAAGTACTTCTGCAATTGATATAATGGCTATTAACACTAACAGTCTATTACTGATATCAGATCAGCGCTAAGCAACTGTGTTTAAAGGGATAGTTCACACAAAAACGTTATAATATTTTTTCTTTAGTTACTTAACTAAACTTTCTTCTCTAGCAATAGCAGAAAGTGACCAGGCATTAAGCTACAATAATAATAAGAATAAGAATAATAAATTGATTGGAGTAAAATTTGTGTAAATGTTTTTTTTTTATGCTTACCAAGTGATTTTGATAAAAATAAAATAAAGTAAAACCAGTAATGGTGTGAATTATCACTATTTTTAAAACTTCATTTTCAGTTAAAACTATTCACTTTTTTGTTATTCTTCTCACAAAGCTTTTAATATTCTGTAGAGGAGTTTTATGAACCACTTTTATGCTGTATTTATGAAGCAATGATGACAAAAGCCTTTTTTTGTGAGCTATTCCTTAAATGACAGTAAATGTTAAACCATAGATTTGTCTTCAAAGTGGGATTACATCTTGGCGAGCTATTAAAGCTGGCTGAAAATGTCTAAAACTTTTTTTTTTGGTAAGCATATGCATTAGAGTATGATTCGAAGAATTTACGTTCGGTGTCAGGATTTTCACCCCCTCCCTCTTTTCATAAATCAATATTTACTATGTAACCTTCCTCTCTCTCTTCAGGGCCAGGAAGCAAATGTGCATCCTGATGGCGCTCTTCAAAAAGCTGTTTGCCCACTGATTTACTGTTGCCTGGTGTTTTTGTTTTGAGAGGCACATTTTGCCACTGCACCAAAGATCCTGTGCGGGTGCAGTCTAAAAAATACCACCTTCGTCTGTCCGTAGGGTAGCAAACCACATAGCAGGCAGCGCAGTGGACAGATGATCTGAGTGAGTGTGAAAGGAAAGGGAAAAAAAAAAAAGGTGCGGTAGAGTTACAGAATTGTGTTTTCCCTCATAGAGGAGAAAGCAAGGCCCCTTTCTGGCTCTGTACAGAAGGGGGCCCCACACACTCAGGTTGGCAAACAGGTGGGGCCCACCGTGCAGTGCTAACTAATTGTATCTCTCCTGTGATTATGAGGAAATGCAAGCAGAGTGTAAAGGTGTGTGTGTAGTGCTCACCGCTGTGTTGTCTCTATTTCTCGTGTCCACAGGCCCTCCAGGCAGCACGCCAGTTCATCCTCCAGCAGGCCACAGGACTCAGCTCCCCCAGCAGCAACGAGGTCAAACAGAGCCCTGTGCAGGTACGAGTACCACACACATAACCACATGTCAGGATTTTACAATTGTATAGATACAGGCTTATTTCATTAACATAAAGATGCAAGCATATCAATACAGTAAGTAGCCTAAATCATGCTAGTTGTTTTGCTTTACCATTAGGGTTGGTCAGTACATATAAAATAAAATGATGCCACTTGGTAGACTAAGCTATACTCATTCACTATTAAGAGTCTCTCCTCAATAAACTTAAAATTGGCTGGTTATTCATAGCCAGGTAGTAGTTAAAAATAGGATTATGGGATTTCAAATATGGTCATGCTAATAAGACATTGATATATATAAACCCTAATAAGCAGATTTTACTGGTGCCGTTGAATCAAGCAGCATCTTGAAAACAATGATGATTTTAATGCGCTTTTTATGTGAATTAGATAAATATATAGAATTATTAGGCTACTTTTACAATCCATGTTCTTTTTTATTCTTTGTTAGGTTAGAAGGTTAGTCTGAGTGTGCGTTCCCCACACAGGAATCTTAAGAATAGAGTAGTGTGGAGGGCTCAGATCCATATTTGTCACTTTCAATGTGATATCAGACAAACCAACATGCATGACATTGTACAGTGTATTACTAAAGTGCATGCTGTACATATGTGCACACACTGTATACTGTATTTATATAATATGTGTGTTTGTGTGTATGTAGTATAATGTGCATTTTGCATGAAGGTTAGTTATGTTTTATCTTGGTGTTTCTTGCTGTCTGTAAGATATGCAGTCTTCAAGCCTGCCACGTTGAATTGGGCCAGTTGTAGCAACTGCCTGCTATAACACACTTGTCAACTGTGACAAGACGCATTCACGTGTATGTACTAGAATAAAGCTTTGCTATTACAGTCGTGAAACATGCTTCTTCCTGTATAAACACAGTTGTGAGACTAATATAGACTGGCATATAGGTACATATTAGCGTTTTTTATTTATCCTGATAGAGATGGAGAGAGGAAGGCAAAGAAGGCGAGCACTAATAAGAAGCAGGAAAAAGGGGCGGATGCAGTCAATACAAGCGCGGAGGTGTAAAGTGGAGAGTACAAGTGAATGAAAGAGAAAAAAGGGGTGTGTTAGAGCTGCCCAGAGTTTTTCAAATCATCAATAATCCAGGAGGAATGCTAGCTGACAGTTTAAATGACCGTGTTGAGAGGTTTTCCCTTCAGGGTAATTAACATTATCAAGGAACAGCAGGTTACCTCGTTAGTGGCACACTCATTTAATTAACAAACCACACTAATTAGATTGAACCCTGGGCTGAAGTTTGCTTCAGTGTGCTCGTCGAGCTAAAGAAAAGTCAAGAAGAGGAAAATCAAGGGAACATTTTTATCAGAGTCTCTTTTTTTCCAAAGTTGCTTTTTTTGTCAATGGACCTTTTGATGATTGATGTGGCTTGTTGAACAGGTTTTGCTCCTTTCTTGTTAAAATTGTGGTGTTTGGTTAAGCATCACTTTTAGCACTGCTTATACTTAGGGGATAGCTGTATTAAAGGGATCCTCCACCCCAAAATAAAAATATCAAATGTCGTTAATCATTTACCCCAATGCCGTTCCAAAGCCGTAAAGCTTCATTCATCCTTTGAACACAATTTAAGATTAAAACCAAGGTCTAGAAAAATATGAAAGACGTCTTCAGAATGCTTCATCATCAGTGGTTCAACCAAAACATTATGAAGCTATGAGAATACTGTTTGTACTTAAAGAAAACAATGATTTTATTTTACATGTATTTATGCTTTGATTTGTACAAAAACAGTGAAACGGTGTTGTATCATCTTTATTTTTATTTTCTTTCTGTACAAAAAGGATTCTGGTAGCTTCATAACTGATAGCAGATGGACTATTCTGACAATGTCTTCCATACTTTTTTGGACCTTAACAGTGTTTATTATTTGGGACTGTCACAAGCCTCCCGGTTTTTCATCCAAAATTGTGTCCCTAAGACAAAGCTTTTACGAGTTTGGAATGACATGAGGGTAAGTGATTAATGACAAAATTTTCATTTTGAGGTAGACTAACCCTTCAAAAGGAAAATGTAGACAAAAATGTACTTACTTTCCTCTGTGGAAGATAAAATAAATAAATAGTTTAACATAAATAAAAAAATGTTCCTTAAAAAAATGATAATAAAAAATTAAGTCACTAGACTTTTTTCAAAATATTATCTCTTGTGTTCCACAGATGAAAGAAAGTCATACAGGTTTGAAAACAACATTGTTTTAATTTTTGGTTTATCTTTCCCTTTAAGTATTAATTAAACCTCAGTACTCATCCCGCTTTGTTTTGGCTACATGTTAGGGTTGGGTGATGTCGACCAATTTTGCATTGTAATTTTGCATAGATTAAGTGTGATTTTTCGCAAGCTGGTTGCTGCTGCTCCGGCGGCAATGCCGGCTTATCATCGTGAAGTCTATTGGCCATCGGCGATGGATCATCTATCGACCCAATCCTACTACATATGACTGATATCTCAAAACATGCAGTTTGTTTAGAAGACTTGTGATATTAGTTCATTTCACTTTTTTGAATGTAAGACTTGCACTGAAAAAAGGCTCTTAACAAATCTAGGGATCAGAAGTGTCTTTTGGTGAAATTCTACGCAAGAGCTGATCACATTTTCTTTCTAAAAGGAGTTTGAGAGCTTCGAGAGACTACCGTGTTCTCATGCTGGATGTTATATACTGTAGTAGTGATTACACACCATGATTTGATGTGAACTCATGAACTCAGTGGTTTGTTCCACTGACCTCTGTCGACTCATGAACCTCGGCAGAGCTGCAGGTGAGGCGTTTTGTTGTGGCTTCTAGAGAGAAGTGTTTCCCATCTCAGCACAAGACCACCCTGAATACTGATAAAGGTGAGCCCTGAGATTCTGCTTTGTAGTTCCACTTCCTCATCTACTGCTCCAGGGCATCAACCCCCGACCCTTCCCTGCCACATTCTGAGTACATTCCCATTTGCTGTAGAGTTTAAGGGACTGCAAACCAGCCCTTGTTTGTCTCACAGCGGAGTGTTTTCATTACTCTTGACTCTGAAACTACACAAAACTACACCCCAGACATTTTTCTAGAGTCATGTTGGAGGACTGGCTTTTTTTTTTCATGCTTTTTTGCAGTGGCGAGTCGTACCACTTATGCTTTTGCAAAAAGGCCTTCAGCTGTTCGACTACTAGCCATCAAGTGACTCTTGCTGTTATATCACCTCTCTTTTAACTCTCAGGGTCTTCAAATGTTTTTTTTATTTTATTTTTTTTTACAATTTCTAAAAGGCTTTAGGTTTGAAGCTGTTGTCCAGTAACAGGGAAAGCAGGGCATGAAAGTCATTTAAACTAGTCAATGAACTTAAACCTGACAGAAAATGGCTGCCAGGCGGGTTAACTCCTTGCAGGGTCTCTCTGAAGATGTGAATGCAGTGTGATGAACAAAGAAATCTTTTGGTGCCTGATAATTAGATTTTTCCTCTTCATCACTGACAAAGGCGGAAGAAGTTAGATTACAGAGGTTTTTGTCTGAATCTTCCAGAACCTTGGCTGTGACCAACAGGTTCTTCCCTAAAATTAATTATTTGTCTGTCTCTCATTCTCGCATTATATTCTTTGTTGTTTTGGGACAGGCAGGCCTGAAGAATTATCCATCTATCTATCTACCTTTCTAATATATATATATATATATATATATACTGTACATAAACATATGCTGGCTCAGTTTCATTGAAATGTTAAATGTTTAGAAAATATTGTACAAATTAAAATATTATAAATTAAAATTGTTCTATTTTAATACATTACAATACATAGTAAAATGTAAATTGTACCTGTGATGGGAAAACATTTCCCATTTTTCCTATGTTGAAAACATTTGTGCTGCTTAATATTTTAGTGGAAACATTGGTATTTTAATGGAAAGAGTTTAAAAGAGCAAGATTTATTTGAAATCTTTTGCAGCATTTTGTAAATGTCTTTACTGTCACTCTTGATTAATGTAACTAAAAATTAATTTCTTTTTTTTTTATTACATACCCCAATCTTTTGGGTGTTTCCATTCAGTTTGTTTATTTGTTCATGTATTTTATTTTTAATTAGCAGCATAAAATCCTCACTTTTTAAAGGCCTTATTACAGTGTAGGAGTATTTTTATCTGTATGTTTAATCTGATGAAAAGGGCATAGAATTTATCACCATGGCTATATAGACCCATTTTACATACACACACGTGGCTCCAGTCCCATCTCCGTTGGTAATTGAAAAGAAAAAGTGTCCTCTTTTCATGTATTATTGAGGACCTCGTTTAATTAAAAAAAAAAAATGAAAAGACTCATTAGAGACATGCTAATTAGTTTCCTTCTCTTGAGCGTTGATAGAGAGGCTGCACTGCCAGGGTAGCGCTGGGTGAAGGGAGCACCGCATCCGAGATGATCCGATGGAGAGATGAGTGATGCCAGCTGGAACCTCCACCTCTCTGTGGTCAAGAACCTCGGGTTCATTTTTACAGCATGAACTTTTAAAGCCCTTCGACCCTAATGAAAATGTACCTCTTGTGTTTGTTCTTCATCACGGTACAACACAATACAGCGCTTATCATGCAAATTGCCACTTAAGAGCAGGTTTTGATAAGAATTCTTTGGTGGGTTTTTTTGGAGAACGACACACACGTACATAGACATCGCAAATCAATGGGAAAAAAAGACCATCCGTACTGGAGGTAGCCTTTTTTCTTGAACTTTTGTTTTTGAAAACACTCTGTTTTGTCCATTAAGTGGAAATGCTTAGTTGGCACTTTTTCCCCCCCTTTTTCAAAGAGGCTGTTTTGAAGAGAGCGAGGGTTAGAGAGGGTGACCCAGAATGCGAGAGGCCTGACAGATTGAAGACGGCGAGAGAGAGAGCGAGCGAGAGGAGAAACACCCAGGGCCGCGGTGGCCGTTTCAGAGTTTGGGTTTGAGCAGTGGAGTGTAAAAGTCCATTTTTTGATCTGAAACATGAGTGAAAAGTGTAATGAACGCGGTCGATAATGGGCTTTTATATTTCCGCACCCCAGTCATCTCTTCTGTTGTGTTCCACTGGAAATTTGTTGTCATTTTTATTCTGGGGCAGTGAGGCGTTAGATAGAGCCACAGATGTGTGTGTGCGAGGGACTAATGGAAGAGGGATATGGAAGACGGAGTGGTGGGGGGATTTTCCACTTGAACTTGCCCGACTCGGGGCACTCGCGCAACGGCGGATTTTCATTTGTCCGAATGCTGTCCGAATGCTGTCAGAGAAAGCGGCCCCCAGAAGCCAGCTCGAACTGGGTGAAAATATGCGAGTGACAGCCAAGAATTCTTTGCTTCTCTGAAGTCGCTCAGCCCTGCAGCCCCCGGTGGCTGGCTTTTATTACACACCACGCTCATAGCGACAAGCCATGGCAAACAAAATCACCCGTACAGCTACCATGTATTGTATAAGAAGCGCGATATGATAAATACCTGTGGGAGGTAATGGAGATAACTTGGGGTGGGGGACAGGCAGCGACGGGGGTTTTTAGACAAATTAGCTTGTGAAAAGGTGGCTGTGTGCTCCAGGACCCCTCTATATAGCCTGGAAGACATCATCACAGAGCCACCTGGTAACAGCGCCTGCAGCCTTTCAGCGGGCCTGTTATTAAAATGACAGCCCTCTTTAGCGTCGCGTCCCATTCAATAGTGACCCTTCACTCTCCACATGCAGGCTAATATCTTCCAGGCTTTTTGAAGGTGGCTGTGGGACTGTTTAAATGCTCTCCCCCTTGCCCCCCCCTCATGCTAACCCCACCTAGCTTCCCTTATCGCTTCCACCTGAGAAATGTGACCTCTGGGCACTCCTGTCAGGATTAAGAGAAGAGAATTATTCTGGAGGAACAGTGGAGGCATTTTGTTCTCCTGTTCATGTGTTGATAAGCACATTCTGCTTTAGCTTGAGGGGGGAAGGGTAAATATATGGTTAGGAAGGTTAGCAAGTAGCAGTTTTGCACCGTTGCAAAGTGCATGTGATACGGTGGAGATGAAAGGAGAAAGAGGCAAGGGTTTAGATCTGTTACTGCTTATGGGGTTTGCTACAAGCTGTGATACTGTATCAAGCACTTCTACTAGTTTACAACATTACAAGTTGTAAGGGATTGTGTATATTTAGACATGACAGGGTAATGCTACGGGATCTGACGGTGTTATTTTAACCTAATGGCATTGTTTGTAATATTATAATTATATTTTTAGTTTATTTATTATGAGTGGTCTATTTATGTATATATATATATATATATATATATATATATATTTAAATGATTTTATCTAAAAGATTATATCAAATTAGTTAAAAACAAAAAAGGATTATAAATATCATATCAACTATATACTGTACATGTTTATGCATTATAAAATATGAAAAATAAACATTTATTGTCTTGTTTTTCAATTTTACTTAAATCTAAGTAATATTCAGTTATCTTAAATATAAATGTATCTATTTTTTATGTTTTTATATTTTATAGTATATTCATATACATATTAATTCTTAAAATAATACAATATGAAAAACTGTATATAATACCAAAATATATAATTATATCCAAGCAACTACTTTGCTCCTTGAGCCTTTTTCTTGTGGGACAATCTTAGTAACTCCCTCCTCATATCTGGTATTCCCCGTCCCTCTTGTTTATGTTTTGGTACACCATTCCTCCATCCCTGTTTGCCCCCTGTCTCGGACCCCGCTGAGCCTCCACAACCCCAGTCTTAACCTCCATCCTCCCTCTCCGGATTCTCTCTCTCGCCTCTCGGCCCAGCGCTTGGTATTGGTTTGTGAGGCGATTAATGGCGCTGTTGTGTAAATGAGATGTGACGGCTTGTTTACCGGCTTGAGCCCGCAGGCTGTAGACTCCCGAGCGCACCCGTGAATAAACTGATCATAATGTCCATCAGCACAGACTGCAGGTACCCTAGTGCAGGAGGAGAGAGAATTAGTGAGTGTGAGCTGTGGGTTGCGGTTAGGCAGTCTACCAGTCCTCTATCGCTGAGGTGAGTAATTCTTTTTGACGGGGGTAAACAGCGCTAGAATGTTGTCCCGAGTGTGCATGGATGCCCGCGTGTCTCCTCTAGTCATCTCCTTGTCATTTTTTTCAATTATCCCTCCCACTCCAGGGTCCCCGCGGTCTGCCGGTGAGCTTGAAGATGGATTGTTGAGATTGACTGACTGTGGTGTTTATATATTCATTATAACTTTATAAGCCTCCATCTTTCTCCATTACACATGTGCACGCACACACTAAATGTTCAAATTTGTCATGTTTTATAGCGCCACCTATTGTCAGATCCCCAGCTTTTTCAGAATCGTGCTTTTTTGACTTTGTGAGTATCACGTATATTAAAATAGGGATGCATGACATATTACCGACTGTATTATATTAGAAATGTTCTAAGAAGATGTACTGGATATTTAGTGCAATCTGATTAATTTTTTTTTCATTTCTCATTCTTATTCTCATCGTCCAACATACATTTAAAATAAATCTTTAAAAATACTAATCATTGTGAGATCGTTGATTAAGAAATGTTGGTTTATTCCATTTGATACTGTTTTAATATCGATGCATCCTACAGAGTCTGGTAACATTTGGGTTAAAGACATGTCCCAAATGATTTGTATTTTTCTTTTGTGGAGCATTTATTAAGTCTAGGATGTCCTAAAAATGCTCTTTCCTATGCCATTGCATTTTTAGGAACCGTCCCTTTAAAGATTATTCACGTCACTTAGATTTTTTAAGTTAATCATTTCTAACTCACCACAGAGGGACAGTTGTTTTGACACCTCGTCTCAGCTTTCTAGAAGAACTAACTCTTCCTGCATGTTGACCAGGATTTTAGATATGGATGACCTCTGCACTCTTTACGTAGTCAAAGTGATTCTTTTGCCACCTTTCCACACGAACGTTGCTCTGTCGTAATTCATACTCCCAAGTCGGAGCCGAGTTCACTTGCAGTCTTTAAAGCGCTAGACCTTTGTGCTCTTCTCTAAATTCTTCAACTTTAAGGGCCGTTTATCAGATTTTCCCCCTTTATATGGACGAGTATATTATTCCTCTCCAGCTATAAAAAGCCTTTCAAGAACTCAGCCAGTCCCAATTACGGCTTTATGGAGCTGATTTGCCACGTCTGTCCAAAGTTTAGTAACATGTTTTTATATGCTTTCACTTGAGGCTCTTTCACCCACTTTTTCGGCTGCTCCTGTCTGTGTGTGTGTCTGTATGCACCATGGCACTGCATGTGATAATTACCCTGTAATATGGAATGGCATAGAATCCTCTAGAGAATGGAGATGCATTTATCATCATCCATTTATTTAAATACCATAATTTAGTGTACGGCTCATTACTGGGAGGTTGACCTTTCCCAAAATGAAGATCTCATCTATACCTTTGTACTCACTGCCTTTTTTAAACGTCCTGAAAATGCTAATAGGGATAAATAAAAAAGAAGGTGATGAAGTGTAGCCTACTCTATCTATTTATCCATCCATCCATCCATCTATAATTTTAACTCTAAATACATATATGTATGCCATTTTATGTGTGTGTATATATATATATATATATATATATATATATATACATATGTATATTTTTCCATTGGAAAACTTTCTAATTCTAATGTTTCACTACTTCATTTTAAATCAGAGAGGCTATTGAAACATTCTGTTTTAATGCTCTCATGCTCGTAAGTTGTGAAGAAATTGGGGTGGAGGAAGAAACTTAATGGGCAAATAAAAAGCGCATTTAAGTTATTGCTATGTTTATGATGTTGGCTAATTAAATATTGGCAGATGAATCATTCCTAATATATCATCAATATTCAATATATCTCCCTTCCATACATGATGCATCTTTTTCGAAAAGTTCTTTGTGGTTTACTTTAGTGCAACAAGCATTATTTACCTTGCAAGATGTGCCGCTACTCACAAATCTATTTTTAAACGACAAATAATTTGAGTGGCCACTTCATTAGAGCAGAAACGGTTACAACTTATTGTGCAATACATTGAGACGTTCCATATATCCACGCTAATGGAATCAGATTGAATCCAGGAGCACAGGTGAAACAGCTCGCGGGAGAAAAAAAATGCTTTTAAGTGCGGATGGTTTTAGTTTAATGAAAGTGAGTCATTTGGCAGACTGACAGTATATTGTGCTGAGGAGGATTTGGTATTAAAAGACTCTTGCTTGTTCCGGTTCAGACCCCGCATAAACCACACAATGTCGGGCTCTGGCTGTGGGTCTGTCTGTAAGGTCACGAGAGACTCACACCATTGTCCTTGTGTCTGTGTTTTAAAGAGCAAAGGGTGGTTGATAAGACTGATTGTAATTTATCAAGCTCAGAAAAAAAAGGAAAAGTCAGATTAAGGCTCATTGGAATGCGTTCTCTGTCCTTACTACTTCCTTTATGACCCTCTGGGACACATCGCTCTTCTTGCAGCTCAGCTTCCTTCTTCTCTCTCTCTCTCTCTCTCTCTCTCTCTCTACCTCATTTCCCATCTCTTCTCTTTGTTAATCAGTTAAACTCGCTCTTCAAATAGCCCCTCTAATTACTGCTCCGCTCCCTGCGAACGGCCATCTCCCCCGCTGCTCTCTCTCTCTCTGTATTGAAGCTGACCCCTGTCAGTAGTGGGTAGCTCTACGTGGCGCATGTGGACAGTGCTGGTGAATCTTAATGGTGGCGCGAGGCACCAGAGGTGCCACTGAAGCTAGCTTATTAGCAGACAGTCTCAGAAGCTTGTGGAGATGGTTTTAGGGGGTGGTCATCAAATGCACACTATATATTATGCACTCTCTCGCAGACAGTTGTGTTCAGACGCCTTGCCACTTACAAACTCAAAGCTGCGGGTGAGTATGAAAAGAGGCTTTGCTTGTATAGATGGGCTCCATTTACCGTATTGTGTGTTTTACCCCCTACCTGAGCCCCCCTCTGAAGATGACCCTTGACATGCGTGCCACTGATTGTTAAAGGCTTGAAGGTTCTCCTGCCATATTATAGCGTAAGCCCTGTTATGGTATGCTTTTATTGCAAAACAGGCTGTATGTTGGCCTTCCATGTTTATATCAGTGGCAATTGCTTGACTCAATGATGCAATCTCCATCCCAGTTTTAGTGCTGTTTACATGTGTGTATACTGCATATTTATTTTTTGTACGTATAAATACACACACATACGCTGTACATTTTAAATCATTTACATGAATAAATTTATATTTGTGTGTGTATGTAAACTTATTTTGGATGCGATTAATTGCAATTAATCGTTTGACAGCACTGTATATTTAAAATATTTTATCATAAAAATTATAGAGCTTTTTTTAATATATTTTGTATTAAATACGATGTCTTTTCTTCTAAATTATATCAATTTAGTTCCTAAATAATGCATCTATATTATTTCAAAGCCCTCTTCCTATGGTCAGGAATCCCACATGATCCCTTGGCCTTTATTGGCAACACATCTCAACAAATCTCACTTGTTATTCATTCTCACCCCATGCAGACAGAATGCTTTTTGTCTCTGTTTTTAAAATATAGTAAATGAGTGTTCAGTCCTGATAATTCACAGCAATGTGCTTGCCGCTGTGCTACTGCTCATCAAGCAAAATATCTCCCTTTCCTTTCTTTCCTGGTGCATGTTAATTTAAAGAGAGAAAGCGAGAGAAAAAAAAAAAAAACTGAAGAAAAAAATTAAATGCATTTAATAAATGCCTGAACTTTAAATGGTTGGGGTTTCGGGCTCCTCTATTACTGGGTCTATTCAGCGGCAAATGAACGGGGGGAATCATTTATGGGCCAGAGACAAAGCCGAATGAAAATATAATTCCGCATTGTGCTGCGCTTTTGTTAGCGGCCGTCAAGTCCCTAATGGCGCGCTTTTGTTTTCCTGCACTGCTCTGAAACCGTAGTGTCGAATTGCACGCTCTGCTCACGGTGTGTAATGGCCCGCCTTTGTGATATTAGATTATAGGGGCAATTAATGCCGTCAAACCTTAACAACTCAGCATTCAGGCGGCTCGTCAATCCCACTGTCGCGCCGCAATAGAAGGTGTTATAACTCTGGTAATTATTACGCCTGCAACTTGAAAATGTCAATGAACGTGTGTATAAAATAGAATGTATGGGTTGTCACCGCGGGAGAATGGGATGCAGAGGAGCAATTAATTACAGGTTTTCATTTCGCTCTTTTCCAGTGACAAGCAACCACGCGTGGCAAATTGGCGTGACGCCACGCGAGCCCCCTCTTTTGCCCTATCTCACGTTTTGTCTCCCCCATTGTGCACACAAACACACACATATACGGCACATCCCGCCCTCCCCAGTCAGCCGGCCTGCTGCGGGCTCTCGCCTCGGATGGCGCCCTGGCTTTGTTACAGACACCTCTTCCTCCCTAGACGCACGTACTCGCTTTCAAAGCTGTAATTGTCAGACCCTTGATGTTTTAACCCTTGATATAAGTCATCAAAAGCTGGTACCTGACTTTTGGCAGAGGGCCGAAATGCTCGCCCTCGATGGCATCAGATGCATGATCTCATCAGCTGAAATGTGTCGGTGCTTGTTAGCTTTAGCTGTAAGCGCTAGTCTAACATAGCCTCACCTGCCTCACGCCTATAATTAATCAAGGTGAGTGGCACGCCAGCCCATAAAATGCGTCTGTCTTGTGGCGCATAAGTCATAGAGGCTAAAAGAGTGCATAATTTTGCCTCTTTGTCTCTGTCATGGATTCTGGGAAGAGTTCCCCCCTCTTCATAGGGAAGGATACGGATGGCTCGTTTGATTGTGATAGGGACGTTTACAATAAACTATCGGACAGTCGCCGATAACCGCTCGCGAGCGCCAGCTTTCATCCCTCTTTCCGGCGGGGAAAAAGAGCCAGTGTTCGTATTTACCGCCAATCTTGTTTACAAAGTCAAATCAGCCCTTTACAGATTTAATTTGCGTCTGACAGCTCTCTCTCTTCGTCTTTCCTCTCCTTATCTCACCCCCCTTCCTCCGCCCCTACTCACGAGCCCTCGAGCTCCGAATAGATAAACTGCTGAAAATATGAGCGCTCAGGCGCTACATGAAAACAAATGAATGCAAATATCAGATGGGACTGGCAGTGGACTGGGAAGCCGTCACGGCGATGCCTGTCTTTTTGATTCCCTTTGAGTGGAAAATGTAGATAAATGTACGTATTATGCGGGCTTGTAGTTTGCGCTCGTATGTCAGCTTCAAGCCAGCCGTTGCCTGTAAATAGCTTTATTTTTATTGAGCAGTTGCAGGGAGATGATCAGTTCTGGCCCTTGAGCAGTAAATAGGAAAATAAATGGAACGCCACAGAGCAGCTGTGTGTGTGTGTGTGTGTGTGTATCTCAGTCTCAGTGGAAGACGGCTAGTTGCATTCGAGGAAGCAGCCGCAAATTGTACTGGTGGAAATTGCTGGCCCGTTAAAAAGCTGCCCATAAGTTCACAGAGTGGCCAGTCCTACTGCATTAAAGGATGTAATGGTGCTGGTGGCCTGCCTTCAGGCTTTTTCAATTTTTCTCTTCCTGACTGGGCTTGGGATAAGAAAAACTGGCTCGTTTTCCATTTCTCTCCTTTTCTGCATATTTGTCATAAGATAAGAATCACGCCTTCCATCTTTACGCCTCGTTCTTGTCTAGCAAATTGCGCTCTCAATTCCAGACTGTTGCAAGTTGTTTCCTGCCGATAGCTATCTTATCAGACTGTTTGTTATTTTTGCCAAAGATGTGATTCTCTAGATAACGAATCATAATATTATGTTTATTGAAGTACTTTCAGGCTGATAAAGACTACATACTCAAGGGAAGATTTGATCAACACGCTTTCTCGCTCTCTTTTGGAAAAACTGCCAGGGTTTTACAATGCAAGCAGTGTGGAGCTCTATTGTGTCAACAGAGCTGATGTTATGTGTACTCTCCTTGGCATGACAGGATAAAGAGTTAATTAAAGTGAAGTACAACATTCCTTTATGATGCTAGAGAAACAGAAATGGCTTTGTATCATGCTCAAGTGATGGATATGCGCTTATCTCTCTGCAACGGTGTCGTTTAGTACAGTGATTTAGTTTTGGGCCTGGATTGTGCACCTTAACAGTCCGTAAGCCTGCTTCTTATATTTTATTATATCTTGCATTGCATCATTTGCATTCAGCATCGTTTTGCTGAACAGACGTGACACTTTTAATGTCACGACCCACCTGTTGAGTACAGACCCATTGTAATAGAGTGTGATAATCAAATACACGCACAACCATGCATGTGGTCACTTATTGGTTTGTCTGCTCTTATTAGGTGCCCGTATCCATGGCGATGATGACCCCACAGATGATAACTCCTCAGCAGATGCAGCAGATCCTCTCTCCACCTCAGCTCCAAGCTTTACTCCAACAGCAACAAGCCCTTATGCTGCAACAGGTAACACACACACACCGACACACACGGGCGCCTCGCAAGTCACCACACACAGAACTTAAAACAATATTTGGGAATGTCTGGGCTGCTCAGACATGACATGCCCACACAAACCACACAAAATGTACGTTTTTCCAAGCCAATTGGTACACGTTTTATTGGCTAATCAAAATATTACTGAACGCCATTCGCTGCTGCATGTACTTTAAAACCTGTCCTGTGGGTCTTTGTTTCAGAACATATGCTGTCATTTCCCACCAAAAGTGTGTGTATGATATGAGAGCTTTCATGAGTTTAATAAAATTGGACTTTATTTGGTTCATTTCTTATTAACTAATTATTTAAGGCTAACTATATTTGTTTATTTATTTATTTGCACAAAACTATGAAAGGCTGTTTCTGTGGGTAATTATCACATAGTTTAAAATACTTCTTATACTCTTAATAATACTTACTCTCACCCTGGCTGAATTTTTAAAATCACAAATACAGTAAAATATACTAGTCTACAGTTTTATTGTAATAAAAAAAAATAATAATAATTTTAATAGATATTAAAGTTCAATATATTCCTGAGCAGTTTGTTCACCGGACATTACTCCAATGTCACAAAGTCATCCTAGTTTAGTGATTTGGTGCTTAAGAACATCCTTTAATTTTTATTACATTTTAAAGCTTTTTTAATATATATATATAAATACTAACAAACCAAACCTCAAACCTTTTAAATGGTAGTGTATAAAGTCCATTACTTTATGAGAAATAGTTGAGACTATAAAGAAAAGTATTACTTCTGCATTTTTATTTATTTATTTATTGATACCGAGGCAGAAACTGGCTTCCATACAAAACTTAAGGTTAAATAAAAAAAATATTAAGTTGGCGCCAAGGAGGTGCAAACTAAACAAACAAGAATTAAAAACCTTTTCAAAACTACAGGCACTCAGACATGAAACGCTTTGTTCCCTACTTCCTTAAGAAAACTTCTTCCCTCCTGTCTGGACCTCTAACTGCTCAAGCCATGCATGTTTTATAGAAGAATCCTGCCAATTTGACGGAAATCTCTGACTGACGTCCTTCATTCCAACAGCTGTTGCCAGCGTTTTTACAGAGTGCCGTCAGATGGCACAGTAAATGCACGTTCACGTGTGATCCTTGTTAATAGGCCCTGAGTGTAGATGTCAGAGTGTGTAATGTAATCGCGTTTTGTGTAACTTTGATTGCATCCTCACAGGCATGCCCGGAATGATATCTTTCCCGGCTTTGATGTTACTTGGCTCTGGCGTTTATAAGCGGCATTTACTAGCATACTAGTGTTAGCGACGCCTCCTTTGGCTGGTGTCGCTACATGTCGACTCGCCGGCGGTCAGGGAGCGCTTATGTTAGAGCGAGGGCAATGTTTCTCACCCAGCTGCTGAGCCAGACTTTTCCATATCTCTTCCCGTCTCTCTTTCTTTGTTTATTAGTTGCGCGGCTTCTGCTATCTCGCTGCGATATCGCCTGGAGGCCAGAGGTGCGGCCCCTGAGCAGACACGAAGAAACAAACAACCCCATTTCTCTCACATCTCTCAGATATTTAACATCGTCCCAAAACTCTGCACACCCTCGACCTTTACACACACGCCGTTCAGGTCTCGAAACCTCCCTGATTGAGAATGTATGATTACTTTTCCCAGCTAAAAGACTGAAAAAGGTTTTCTGTTGCATAAATGATCTTGACAGAGAGCAGAATTGATTTAGTAGTACTAAGGAGGAGGAGGTTGCTTTAGGCGAGTATAAATTGCGCCGAGCTGATCTGACAAATTTATCAAGAGTCGCTCGCTCACAGAAATCAAAATTCAGCTGTTTGAGAAAGAAACTTAGCACTTTGTCCCCCTCCTCCCGCTTTATTTCTCTCTCTCTCTCTCTCTCTCTTTTTTTTTATTCTATATTTAACGAGGATATTGAAATTGAAATAGTCACTGTTCATGGGCCGTTTTACATCTCCAGTAAAAGCCAGTGGGTTTAATGGTTTGCAGTGGTGATGAACCACGTGAGAAGTGGCTTTTAATGCTCACTCTTTTGTGCACGGCAAATGGAGCAATCAGCGAGCCTGCCAACACACACGTACAGCAATCCGTCCCTGATCTCATCCCAGTGCGTGTGGGAGAATGAGTGGGCTTTGGCTTTTTCTGCATGTGAATATCTTTACAAATACTATTTTACATACAAAGACCGCGAGCGCCGGAAAGCGAGAGCAAGTGCATGTTTATGTATGCGTGTGCACTTATGCATGTGTGAGTTAACCTTTACATCCCTCCAACCCTTAATTACAGCCCAGCTGATATATTTTTCCTTTTTTTTTATCCCCTCTCTGTGCTGTTAAGTAAAACCAAGGTCACAATAATGGGAATCTAAGGTGAATGCCTTTCAAGGCGCGCAGTTAACGTGAAAGGGGCCCGCTGAATCAAATCATTAAAAAAACCCTTAATTATTCTTTAATTATTCCCGCAACTATTCAGCTTCATATTGGCATGAATTAAAGGGGTAATGAGTGGGTGAGAGGCAACGGGGCCAGGCGGGCGGCAGTGAGGCGTGGAGGAGAGTTTAAACCGAGAGACGGGCGACATATTGCCAGCCAAACGCTTTTAGTGTGGTAAATGGAGTCTCGCTTCACACCTTACGGCTCGCTGACTTCCTCTGTTCGGAAGGGCCGTGGCTCAGCGTCGCAGACACCAGATAGCTCACCTTCAATATCCTGTAAAGCAGCGCTGCGACAGGTAGCCAAATGGACGCAGTGGTGTGAGATGGCTTTTGTAGAGGGAACGCAGACTTTTAGTGTTGCTTGGTAGAACCACTCGTCAAACTGCAGGAGATGAATGAGTTTAAGGCTCGTTTAAGACTGGAGTTGTGTACACTCAGGTCAGCTCCAGAGAAGTTTTCGAGGACAGGCGGCCAGTCACATGAAAGCTTTCTGTCTTTTGTACAGTCATTCCGGCAGATGTACATGTGGGCTGCTGGTTTTGGTATGAAGTGAACGGTGAAACCTGGAAATATCATTGACGTTTGTAGAAGGAAAAAATAAAAATTATTGAATTTTACTTCATTAAAATTAAATGAATGCCATGGAAATGTTGCTTTATATAGTATACTTCTCTAATGAGTTCTTGCATTTGTGTAGAGAAGTGATTTATAAGCGAATTGTTCTTTTAAATCAGTTCGTTTTAATAAGCAATATGAATGATTTATTAATGAATGGAAAAAAAACCATCAATAATCACAAACGACTGGACAGATCAAACAAAAAAACAAACATATGCATTTACATCAATGCATAAAAAGGGTTTCCTGCTATTTCATTTTATTAATTGTTTTCCTTTCCAGCATTTTTGTACTGTAGAAGTCGTGTGTATTTCATATAACCCCAGAGATGCATAGTTCAAGATTTCAATAGGTTAAACATTTTAGAATACTGTTAAAAATAGTAAAAAATTAATTTTAGTAAGTTTCAGTCACATTAAAAGTATGCTGAGTGTATGTTGTGTCAGCGCTCTCTTTTAAAAGTTACACAGTGATGTAAATCGGTACGTAGCCCACTATTAAGTACCTCATTCCTTAAGTAAGCCCGCATTAGATCTGTAAACAGTATGTGTGATAAGGAGTTAATGAGGGTATCATTATTCTACTTTTCTCCAGCAGCTGCAGCCAGCGTTTCCCCTGGCGCTCCTCCGCAGCCTCCGCGTGTCCGAGGGCCTCCGTGCTCTGCTTCTTCGGTCAACATGCACTTTCATGTCAAATAGGTCATCCATGCAAAGCTGAGATTTTAATCTTAATAGGCTTTGCTGGGTAAATTAATAATCTGAAAGTAAAACAAACAGCAGTGGGTCTGCGGTGGCCGCTGCGGTTAGCCAGAGCTACGGTTGGAGATGTGTAATGACAGTGTTATAGGGTGCGAGCCAGTCCTACTTAGGGCCGTGTAAAAGAGTAGCTAGTTGAAAGTAGCAGCTAGTTCAAGTACAGTAGGCAAAAGTAAACACGGTAGCATAACAGGAAGCCTTTCTCGTGTTTTATTTTTTCTCCTTCAAATGCAGGAAGAGTGTTATTGTGAGTGTAATATTTTCAATCTTTAGAGGTGAAAACTTCACACGTGTATATATACAGTTCACATCTTGTTCTAGTGAACATTTTGGAACTTGTTAGCATCAAAAGCGCCTTACTTCTAGTTAAAGGTGATTTTAGCCAATACAACCCTGGGAAGTAAAAAGTAAATATAACGTTTGTCTTAGCAACTAAGGCAAACAAATCTAAAGATTTTCACAGAATTAGTCAGTGATAATTGTAAATGATTAATACCGTCTCTGCTCTTCTGCCCTGGAACACCCGTTTCTTGTTTTGGTCTTATAACCTTCATTGTTCTAAAGAATGAAACGTACCCCTGACCGTACTGTGCACACTTAAAATCAATGACTCTCACATGCTTCAGTCTGTTCCCAAAGCTTTTAATCAGAGCAAGGTGTGCCTTTGCGAGGTGTTTCACAGTGATAAAGCACATACAGTCTATGTTTACTTGTGTAGAGGAGATAGAAACCCATTCAGCTGAGCTTTGAATCAGTAACCAGTGTGTAAACACCTTTCTTGTGCTTTATTAACTTAACACAAACCTCTCACACAAGCAAACAGAATGAGAAAAACACACAAAAGGTGCTTTTCCATTTGACAACGGCATGATTTTGTATATAATAAACCGTACTGCGCATAATTGAAGGATTGTGCCAGGAGCATCCGTGTATGAATCAGGCAGGTGTCTGTGTTTCATATCTCTGAGGCTTAAGGCATAAATTGGCTTTTTGTGCTGATCTCTGGCTGGTTTCTTGCAGCTGTGTTCTAATCGTAACTGTTATTCGGCAGGTAAAGAAAACTGCTCTGAGATTAGAAGCAAAGGGCACATTTTACCAGCGCCTTTTCCCAGACAGGTGTTGTGTGTTTTACTTCAGTCAATCATAAATAAGGAAGCCTGTCTCCATGCTGTCAGGTTTGCCACGCCAATAGAAGGGTGGACAGATGATTTATAGGAGACATTCATACGCCACCTGCCAGGTGTTTAAGCTGCCTTTTAGAGGAATGCTGAAAAAAGATGAAAATGTCTTATTATGAAGGCACTTTAGCCCTTAAGCAAGAAGCAGATCTTGTTTTATCCTGTTTTCAGTTTTTTGTTTTTTTTGATGCCTTTAGACATATGTGACTCCTTGCACCCGACTATCTCATCTTGGATACCCAGTATCATGTGACTCATTTAATAGCACCACAGAACAGTTTTGGACAACTTGTTGTGCCATGGTGTTTTTCTTATAAAAGTAGCACTGATGTTTAAACGCCACTTTATCAGGTTTAGGTTGAGGAATAAAGAAAATGGAGAGAAAAGGTACAATACATGTAACCTTCATACTAGGTTATGCAATGAAGATGAATCTGGTATTTGGCATTTTACAGTATAACAATGAGATTTACATTCACATTTATTCATTTAGCAGACGCTTTTATCCAAAGCGACTTACAGGTGAGCAGCTGGGGGAATGGTACCTTGCTCAAGGGTCTCACCTCAGTCATGGTATTGAAGGTGGAGAGAGTTGATTACTCACTAACCCCACCCACAATCCCTGCCGGACCTGGGACTCGAACCCACAACCTTTGGGTTACAAGTCCAACTCCCTATCCATTAGGCCATGACTGCCCATGCCCTGATTTATGCATGGTCAGTTTATTTAAGTGCAGTTGTTACATTTGCTTTGCATTAAAACCCATTTCTTTTTTTTTCTCTTTGTCTAGCTGCAGGAGTACTACAAGAAGCAACAGGAGCAGTTGCACCTTCAGCTCCTTACCCAGCAACAGCAAGCAGGGAAGCAGGCCAAAGAGGTGAGAGACCCTTGCCCTCTCCCTCTGTAGTGCTCTTCACCGTGTACTTCACCCTCATAGCACTCCGATAAGCATCCTCAAGATGGCTGACACATCATCTGTCACGCAGTAGAGGCCAGTTCCTCTTGAAAGCCGGAAACCTGGTCATTGACAATAACTGTATTCTCATATGTGTTATGATTATATGACTGGTTTTGTGCTACGCTGAACAGCACAGACCTTATAAAGGCTTTAATCGTTGAGCATTACATGAAATCCTTAATAAGAAAATAGACGGATGCCATCATGTTTTTGTCCTCCTCTCTCAAGTGCTCAATTGCATTTTGTGTATTAAGCAATTCAAAAATGCGGATTAAGACGTTTGGGGAATATGGATTTTCATTTCTCTGCCATTGACCAAAGTCATGCTCCAAACCTTACCAAGGGCTTCTCCGCTAATACTTGTTAAGTATTAATTTACAAGTCACCGCTTGCTAAGCCTAGTGGAAAATCCCTATTACAACCCACTATGGTGGAGCAGACGAGTTTCTTTAATTGTCAATTAATGCGCTGGAGGATGAGAAGGACCTGATCTGGGTAATAAAGGTGAGGGGGAATCATGTTGGATCACTGAGGATAAGTGTAACCCGTGACACATGAATTTCTTATAAGTTGTCTATCAATGGACCAGTAAGCTCAGAAGCATAGATTCGTCCAAGGAGAGAGATTCTGCAACAGCAGTGAACACTCAGACACGGGGTTTGAGGTAAGAAGAAAACATTTTATTTTAACAATGACCACAGAAATAAAAGATAAGCAAACAATTTTGTGTGCAGTGGCCTCAGTTTAGTCTACATTCAGTAGTAACAGCTTTTTCTTTCCCTACAGGGCTTTTTTCAATACCATTTCTCAAGGTAAGTTGATATTTTTTGTTTGTTTTCTTCTTTTGTTAACAGCTAATTCATCCAGCTGACGGATAAAGATGTTTGTGATTATTCCTGTTATCAACCTTTTCCCGTATTTAACCGATTTGTTCTTTAGTTTGTTCTTTGTTTGGTTACTCAACACTTTGAACATTTACCCATAAACTTCAACAAAGTCTTACACACAATAACAAAAGGACATTCAGTCTGAACACTTAAAAAAATTACCCAGAGTCAAATGCTTGTGATTAACACTCAGAATGATTCTTTGGAAAATCAATCCGTTCATAATGTCAGTCCAGAAATGAATGATGAATGAATGAATGGTGAAGTCCACAATCTCTAATGTCTATCCCGAAGTAGGAAAAGTGATATGAAATTTCACTCCTACCATTCGAAGATGAATATGTTCGATTTCTGTGCTCTTTTAAAACAGGAATATTCAAAGGGTCCGGTTAACAGGCGGCTCGCCAGTTCAACTCTGCTGTTATGCACACAGAAGAGAGTTGAGACAGTCAACGATCCAGGAAGGGTTCACACTTCACTCAATTCGAATCCAAAGCGGACCACAATCAGCGGCTGATCATCAGCAAAACATCACACAGAACAAAAGCAAAGAGAGAAAAAAGAAACCTGGCCTTGAGAAACTCAAGGCTAAAAGAATAATTAGCACTTTATAATGTATGGATTAGTTCAGTTTGACAATTTTTCAATAAACATAACCATTTATATCCATTGACATGCCTCTGTGTACTAAATTTCTGTGTGTTAATTATCTTAGAGTCTAAAGGCCCCGATATACTTTAAACGAAATCGAAGAACAAACTGAAATGATGTTATTTCGAACAAAATCAGACCGTTCGAATTGGCTGACAAAAAGTTTGCTTTGGCTACTAAACACCTTGGAGCTAAAATTGGTCCGAGTCAGCTACTCATTCGATGGGTATGTTCTGAAACTCCACGTTCTTTGATGCGTTTGTCATTCAACCAAGGTCAGGCAAGGGAGCAACATCTCCAGTCACTATATAGCTGAGCTGCCACATATCCGCACCTGGACGATCGCTCGCGGAGAGATTTTAAAAGTTTAGCAGTTCATTCCTACAAAGAGATTACAATGAAGCTTGTGTGAACGACCCAGAGTTACTTGCAAACTTTGTTTGAAGTTTACTGGGGCCTTAAAACAATCAGAATAGCAGAGATTAGCATATAGCTGCTAGCGCAGTTATTAGAAAGATAGCCTGTGTAGTCTTGCTTGCCTACAGCCTGCTCAAGCTGGTTTTATATCAGTTTAGCTTGTCTAATGGCCTTACTAAACTGGTGTTAAAATGGTTTACCTGGTCAGTCAGGTGGGTTCAAAAACCCACCTGAAGAGTCAAAAACTATCAAAATAGCAGACATTAGCTTGTAGCTGCTAGCACAAGTGCAGAGTACAGTAACCTGTCTAGATAAAAAAAAATAAAAAAAACAAACCCAAGCACTAAGTATGTTGACTAGTTAGCTAAATTTAACTGGTTTTAAACAGTCTACAATCCAGTTTAGGCCTACATGAATAGCAAACAGGCCTAAAATTCTCATCTGAGCTGTATAGGGTTGAATGTAGTTCGCTGTCTTCTGTGTTTGTGACTGAGAGGACCAGAAAATGACTGAGCAGGTGAGAGAATGAGGCAAGCGGGGTGGATGCTTTAGGCCATGGAGGACAGGGATTAAGACCCGTTAGATATGCCCCAGACTACATCGTGACTGATAGAGCAAACGCGTGGCAAGTTCACAAGGTGCCCGAAACACACGTACGTACACAGAGTGACTCACATGCACACACTCTTCAAATGAGTCCAGTATCCTGACATTTCCACAGATAGTCAAGGAACGTGACAGAGACCAAGGGGAAAAAAAGGGAAAAGATTGAGAAGTGAGAGGGGAGGGGAAAGGTATAAAAAAGCATGACTAACCTTATTCAAGGCCTCAGGAGTTTTTCAGACATTTTCCCTTATTAAATATTGGAGCTAGGGAAATGGTGTGCTCTCCGAGTGGAAGGAGAGCAGGGAAATTAAATTGGTAGGGCAGTGGTCAGCTCCTCTCCCCGCGGATCAGCTCACGTTTGTTCAGCGCCTCTTTAGTCAGACTAAAATACGGCCCTGTGCCAAGTATGCTAATGTGCCTGGCCGACACATCATAGACATGTTGTAAATACTTAACGCGTGCGTTAAGAAATCAGAGTCTGCTGCCCAACAGCAGTTATGTTAGGTTAGAGTATGCTATACTGCCACCTATAATTCTGTACTTAAATATTTCCATTTAAAATTTTAATTAATATTTAAAGTGTTTATTTTAATTGGATTCTACTTTTTATTAAAAACATGTATGTTGCATTAAAATCTACTTTATTTATGCTGTATTTTATTTATTAATTTTAAATGTAAAATATTTATTAATTAAAGTTTCCATATGCTCATTTAATTTAGAGTACGTTTTAGATATTAACATACAGTCCTTGTTGTGGAAAGTCAACTGTATAATGGATACCATCCGGAGTGTCAAAATTTGGACACAAGTGCGCTATATTAGGCCATGTTGAAGGTTTCATCTTTGTGAGTGTGTGTTTACACGTGTGTTGGCTGCTGTGTATTGGTGTTCCCCTTGGGACGAGTGCACTGACAGCACTGGACAAAAAGTGAAAGAGCCAGGCGTGAGGAAAAGAAAGCTAGCAACATAAGTATGTGTGGTGTTTCTCATCCCTCTAGCCTTCTTGTTAAGCCCTTTATGCTCTGAAACTTCCATTTTCTTTGTTCTGCAATGCTGTTGGTCCACATGGCACAGAAAAGTGCCCCTTGAAGCTAACTGCATCTCTGGCCATAATACCACTTCCTCGATTTTGTTATCAATACATTTTATTTACCTTTTCTTTCATTTGTCATTGTTAACATAAAGCAGTCATGGCAAGTGGCCTGTTTATATGATCTGTGATGGAAAGTGGATACTCAAACTCTCAGGACTTTGTTTTTGTAAAGAAGCTGAAGATGGAAAGATGGCACGCTACGCTCTCCCTCAGAAAAAGCCACTTTAATTGCTGCCCATATCACTACCAGACAGCACGAGCAGGTTGAGAGGTGAGATAGACAGAAAGAAGAAAGGGAGAGATGGTTGCCACACACATTTTTGCATCATCAGTCCCGACTTTTGCTCTTTTTCTGTTTTTTATTGTTTCACCCGCTCTCTCTGTCTCTCTCTCTCAGTTTGACGGTTGAGCTGTGGAGTCACCCTGGAGTCAGTCTAATGAAGTAGCGCTGTCAGTCGGGCCTGGCGTGCCCAAACTCTGTTTGATGTGCTCATAAATCAAGCTGACAGGCCTGTTACTCCGCTAGCTTTAGCCACTCAACTGCATCTAATGTAAACAGCGTGCAGACACAATGTGTTAAAGAACTTGAACTGTGTCCCGTGGGATCCAAACAGGGAGAGCAAGAGTAAGGAGAGAAGACGGGGATGAAGAGGAGGAGGAAGGGAAGAGAGATAGACATCCTGAATATTGGCGTTACCTCACTTCTTTCGGTTGTGCGTTAACTGAAGGTTCTCTGTTAGCTCTTTTATCGAATCTGTCATTCTCAAAAGTTAGGGAAGAGAACAAATACGGCCCTTTACAGAGAGCTGCGGCTGGATTCAAGAAAGAAAAAAATTCAGAAAATTCTCAAGAATTGACATTCTCCAACCCTGGTAGTAATATGTATCATACATTGCTAGTGTGTTGATGCAATGGTTAATATATAATGAATATATTCATTAAATATCTTAATATTTAACATTTAAGTTGAGGTTATCTGGACTTTAAGTGACTTTATTTTTCAGAACCTCTCATTTTTTGTCTGCAGAACAACCTTAAGACATGTTTTCAAGAAAAAAATCTTTGTTCTCAAGTTAGAAATTAAGAAGAAAATATCAGGAATTGTTTTGTGAATTCGTTCTCTTGACTTTTTAACGCTCCAAATGCCTAGTGATTACCCCACATAGTTACAAAAAAAGGCTACATTTAAACTTTATTAAGCTACCATTGAAAATATATATGTATATGTATATGTATATGTGTATATATATATATATATATATATATATATAAATGTAATTTATTTAAATGTATTTATTTTATTTATGTGTGCAATGTATTTTTGTTCTTATGAGAGTTTTGTGCTATTAGCTTGGCAGCTGTTGAAATCAGTTGTGAGGTGATTCAAATACAAAGCACTATTGAAGTTGTTGCCATTTTCAAATAGTTAATTTATGAAGATTGTGATTGTTAGGATGCTGCTTTTAGAGATAGTTGCTTTTGTAGGGAACAAAGCAGCTCACTAGGTTTCGGAAAGAGCTTGCGTTTTCTTTCTTCTCTGTTGATGTTGACCCATGTGGCCCTTTCCCATGGGGCCTTGTGCCCCAGGCGGGGGCCTCAAACACTTCTCTGACAGTGAGATTAAGAAACTACCTTTAATTATTTTTCTTTTTTAGTTTTTCTTCCCTCCTTCAACATTTTTTCTCTCTCCCCTCCACTTTTTTTGCACCGTTATCTCAAAGGAGATAAGGCCCATCTCTCATTGAGGGAACATCAAAAAGCATGTCGCTGGAAACAGAGGTTCGACTCAGGCCAGTTCAGGAAGGGGGACATTTATCACCACGACACCAACTGACCTTATCGGCACATGCCATGTATTCCATAGCACTCACCCTGCTTACCCTTACACACACACACACAGTTCTCAAAATCGGCACCTACCTGATGTAGAAATAAGTATGTGCTAGTTGCTTTAAATTAAATGTATCATGCATATTTTAAACAAGGTACGCCTCTGGCCAGAAAAACAAGTTCTGTTAAATTTATAAATATTTTTTATTATTGTGTATATATATATATATATATATAATTTACTAATATATTATTTATTAATATATTGAGTCAATGTTGGCATGCAGTGTCACTCTAAACATCATAAATGATATGCATCACCTTTCAATTGATCTTTTTCTCCACTTTGGCCCTTTTTTATGTTCCTTCCCACCTCTGGCTAAAGATCTGATGGGTTTTTCTTACTCGTGTCATGTTTTTATGCAAGTTTAGGGCTAGTCTTGGAATACACTGTGCTTATGTCATAGCTGATAAAAGGGTTTGCTTCATTTTTCATCTTTTTGTTAAACGTCACCAGTCGACTGGAACAAAAATAAATCTCTTGATAGCTGAATGATGACTATCCGTACACAATGAGACCTGTTTAAACAGTGAAAAGGGGTTTCGGAGTCATGCTTCTCAAGTTTCACAAAGCACATTTCATGCATAGTGAAAAAATACCAAGCCTTATCGTAAAATGATAAACATCTGATGTCATATAATCTGGAACTGTTCTTAACATTGTGCACAGATGTTGTTAGTCACTGTTTATTGCCGTGTTAATTGCGCGCCAACCGCATGCTAACGGATTGCTACACACAGGAATGAACGAGCGTGTTTGTGAGCGTGTCTTTGGTGTCGGTCCAAGACCACATGGAACTGTCACTCCCAGATTAATGCTTTATCTCCTAATGCATGAGGCTTCACAATGCACTTCGACACTTTGAACCAAGTCTCAGCGTTTTGTTGTCTGCTTGTTTTCTACCACCACAGGAAGTGCTTTGGTGATTGGAGGGGAAAAATATCTCTATTCCAGGATATGTCCTATCTAAACATGTCCTGGACGAGGTTGAAGGCTTATAAAAGCCAATGAATGTCTCGTCTTTCCCGCCCTCTCCATCCTGAAGCTCTCCAAATCTTTCTCTCACATTTCCCATCCGTTTTTGTTGAGTAACATGCCTCTCTCTCTCTCTCTCTCTCTCTCTCGTTCTCAGCAGCAGCAGTTGGGGAATAAACAGCTGGCTTTTCAGCAGCAGCTGATTCAGATGCAACAACTACAGCAGCAACACATTCTGAATCTACAAAGACAGGGCCTGGTGAACCTACAGCCGGGCCAAGGAGCAGTACCCATTCAGAGCCTGCAGCAAGGTACACTAATGCAATCAGAATACTCTGAATCAGAATCTTTTTCTTTTTTTTTTAAGTGTCACTATTTAAGCTTGCTTTATAACATGTTTTTTTCTTTATTTAGTTTAGATTTGATTTACTTCCAATAAATAAACTCATTTCATTTTAGTTCTATGACTTTCACCTACTGTTTACTGTATGTACATGTTATATATATATTTCAGTTGATATGCTTTGAATGTCAACACTGCATACAAGAAGAAAACTTCTTTTATTTGTTTCTTTAATATGATATAGATATATTTGTACTGAACTGGCATGTTTTTGTAACTTTTACTTTCTATATACTAAAAACAACCGGAAACATGTAATTGTTTAAATAGAAAAAAATGGTAAAGATGAAAACCAGTAACTTATTGTATTTTGGATTTTGAATATTACAACTAGAAAACAAGTCAAAGACTAATAAATAACGTGCCATATTATGTCAGAATATTTAAGTAATCAATCTAATGTATTTACTGTGAAAATTTGCTTACTGTGAAGTAAGGGGCTTTTGTTGAATGTAGGATTTTTGTCACACATTTTATTGCAGATACTGACTCCCAGCTCCATTAGCTCATCAATATTGACCACAAACATCTGACTCTGTCTAGCCGCGGGTTGAGGTGCTACAACCACACGCCCCTCAACCTGGTGGGCTTTCTCTTTCACACTCTCCTCTTGTCATCAACAGCCAGAAAAACACCACAAAGTGTCTGATTCGCTACTGTAGTGATGCCTGGTAAAGGAAAGTAGAGCTCTGTAGGAAATGCAGCGTGCTAAAAAAATGCAGCATCTGTGTTCATACTCATAGCCCAGGACCAGATGGCGATCTCCGGCTGAGGCCAGACCTGCGTCCGCCGCCCACTGATTCTACCTTAGTCAGCCCCAACTACACACACCTGCGCACCCATACACACACAACCTCAGATTGCCCCGCTACTATACGCGCAACGTTGAATGCTAATAAAGCTGGCTGTAAAATGAATCCCTTATTCGTCTTCCTCCAAAATTTGGCAATGAGCTATCATCTCGATCTATTAGAGCGGGATGGAGCCCCCCGGAGACTAACTACAGCCATGTCCATAGAGCCACATGTGAAGCTTGTTAACTTAATCAGCTCATAAAGAGATAAAAGCAAAGCTTGATTGTTGGTTTTGTGGAAGGCAGTCATTTGGATAATAAGTAAAATATGCCACAAAATTCACCGGGCTTTGTGCGGAGGCAGGGAGGGGGCTTATGTGTGTGCGCCCAAGAGTTTTACACGCTCCAGACGTACTTATCCTACAGAAGGAAATGGAGGTTTTGGAGCATTTTTGAATGTATTTTTCCATTTTTCCTTGTTTTGTCAAAGGGACCCTTCCAGTAATGGATCATGACTGCAAACTGGCCACCATTCGCCAAAATTAGACACATCAACTTTTACAGGTTCCACAGCGGTCGTAACATTGCAGGAGCCTCAACAGGACAGAACAAACAGGGAACCGACTCCAGTTTCCATGCCGAAATCCCTACCACTCTTGCCGATAGGGCCTCCAAAATGATCCCAGTCTTTTATTAGAGTTCTTGACTCTCATTTTCACCCATTGCTCTTGACATCTCTGATTATTTCAGTCTTAAGAAAACATAGACTCGTCATCCGGAATCTTGAGTGGGCCTGCCACACACACACACATGCTCACGGCTGCTTTTAGAAAAGTAGTCTTTTTGGGGGGAAAAAGAGAGGGAGAGAGCATGGAACAAGGCAGAGGAAGGTTCGCAGATTGATGAAAATAATTTTTCGCGACAGCTGTAAACTTTTGGCTTTGGCATCTTTCTGGCATAGACCCTCACACCCACCCTCACTGCTTATTGCATTGTTTCAAGGGGTCCGAAGAACAATAAACTTTGGGCTCTTGGAATCCCTTCAACAAATCCTGCGACAGAGCAGAATCACGGAATTTCCCCACAATCCCTCTCTGAAAAGAAGTCCTCCATTATGACTGACCAGCCAACCATGCGCATTCTTCTGGCTAGTCATGCTTGGCTGTAGCTGCCACTGAAAAGGATTTGTTCTCTGATCCATGGGTGGCGCCAACGCTGTTGTTGTTGTTTTCGTGTTTGTTTGGGGTGCCCAGTCATTCCAGCAGAAAGGTTGGAGTTTCGAACCCAAGCATTTACTGTAACAGACTGCTAGTCGGGATGTCTTTTGTTTCTTTGTAAAATGTGCTTAACATTTACAGTAAGTCATTTTAATTCCTGTCCAAAGGGCGCAACCAAATCTGACGGACTCGGCTTAATGCTTTGTGATCACCATGCCAAACTTTTCTTCAGTTTTTTTCAGGATTTGTGATGCGTGTAGTTAGAAGAGAGGGCAGACGTTAGGAACCAAAAGGGCAGTTTGGAAATCTGCTTAATCAAATTTAGATGATAATCAGAAAGTTTATTGTAGTCTGTACTTTGGTAAAACAGTAGCGTACACGTTACAATTTTATATATATATAATATTTTTATTTATGCCAAATTAAAGATAAGTTATAGATTACAAAATGACAAGTAACAAAACTTATAAACTTATGTTTCAAATAAATGCTATTCTTTTTAAACTTTAGTTAAAGAATACTGAAAACAAGTGCCAAATCAGCATATTTAGAAAATTACTTAAATAGAAAACAGTTATTTTAGCTTGTCATAACATTTCACAGTATTACTGTTTTTACTGTATTTTAAAATAGATAAACGCCATCTTGGATGAGCATGAGAGGCTTCTTATAACATAAAACCTTGTATAAAATAATGTCTATTTCCAAGCAGGTTACCCTAACATTTTTCTGCCATTGGTCAAATCCATTAGCCCCTCCCCAAACTCACACTATTGGTTGAGACGGGGTTGCCGTGCCAGGCTTCTAAGACTAACAGTGAGATGTTTTGAAAACACTACAATGTTTATACATGTCGGAGAAATCAACCTAAGAATGGTTTACTCACAGTCTCTGCACGTTAAGTAAAGTTTTAACATCATGGCAGAGCTTCAATAAACCAACTGCTAAATGTTAAATATTAAACAATTTCAGGAATACACACTTGTGTGGAAAGCTGAGGTTGAATTTCTGTGAAATATGTGTGTGAGAAATAGAGAGTGTGTGGCCAACCACAGGGGGAAACGCCTCACCTGCCCCTGTGCGTGTGCAACTGTGTGTGTTTGGAAGAAAATGAGACACAAAAACACTTCACTGTAGGTAAACCGCTCCATCTCCACCCTGCGCCCTCCCTTCCACTTCCTATGTTCTGGCTACTCTTTCACAAAATCACTTCCCTTCCCCCGTCAAAGGCAACAGCGCCACGCCACTGGGCTGGCTCGTTGTTTGCAGGGTTAAAATACATCCGTGGCCCTGTGGTGCTCTGTAAGGTTGTCTGTGACTAGTGAGCAACAGCCTGTAGCTGCAAGTGTGGCCATACATCATTTCCCTGGCCCCAGGCCTGCTAGGAAGAGAGGGAGGTGGAGGGATGAAGAGAGCCAGGCCAGGCGAGGAGTTTTGTTTTGGCGGGGTCCGGGACAAGAATGCTGGCGGACCAGACATAATATTTAGATTGCTATTAAGTCTTTGCCATGTGAGATAGCGTTGCAGGCTGTGGCTTTCGGGAACAGTGTGCGCCAGACGAGCTTGGGCGGCCCCCCCTTCTTCTCCGCTTTTTTTAACACCCTCAAATCTCCCTCCCAACCTAGACCCCCTCTGCCTTTCCAAAGACAAAAAAACAATCCCGAATTCAGCAAGTTTGAGGGGAAAATAAAACAAAAAAAATGCCAAGAGAGCACCTCGCCAAGATTAATTCGCCTAGTGAGTTGCACTGCCGGTCGGGACAGTGATAATTACAAATGGAGGTAGCCGGGGGATTTGCAGAGATGTTGAAAGAAAACAAGAACACAGTGAAATTTGCCATTTTCTTCCTCGGATTTGGATGGGTCCCTCCTTCTGCTGTCCTGTGAACTTAACAAGTCCCGCTGGCATGCCCCCTACCTGAGTGAAGTGTGGCGAGGTGTGTGCCTGCTGTTTTATGGCTTGCCACACTAATGTCAGTGCACTGCCGGTCTCTCAGATCTCTGGGGTGGGATGGGCGGACAGCTGGCCACTGTTCAAGATGCGGTAAGGTGAAGAGGGAGTCTTTGGAGGTGTGATAGAGAGTGATGCAGGTTTGGATGCTTTCCGAAGGAGCTCTCGTCATTCAACACCGGATTATAATCTTCAACACAACTAAGAACAGAAAGAAATGAATAAACATGCTGAAAAACTTTGTCTAGAGAAGGCTTCATCATATGGCACCTGTTTATGACTCTGGGGTTTTAAAGCACCAAAGCCTTCTGTCTAAGGATGTTATGGTTTATGGCAATCATAATTTATAGTTTGTAGTAATCTTTCACTTGCTTTCTATCCATTTTAGCCATGTGCCCCACTGACCTGCAGCAGTTGTGGAAGGACGTGGCTGGTGTTCAGAGCACAGAGGAGGCCATGAAACATGAGGGCCTCGATCTGACCACCAACAGCTCCAACACTACCTCATACTCGGCCTCCAAGGTCTCACCTCAGATCCCCCATCATCCTTTGCCAAATGGACAGAACTCTGTGCACACTCCAAAGAGAGACAGGTCAGTGGAAAATGCACAAGCATGCTTTATATTTCACCTGATTCATTCTTTTAAAAGTAAACGTCATGTTAAATCAAGAATATGAACAATATATGTTAACAATAAATAACTGCAAAACTGGCAGATAGATACAGTAGTAAATTCTGGTCATTGGTTGCAACTACAAACAGCTACTAAGTAACAACTAGTAGAATATTGAAAGCAAGTGAACGGAACAGAATGTCAACTGCTACATGACAGATTTCATAAATGGATATTTTGTCACACATCATATTTCAAGGTTTCAGCTGTCAGCTGCTCTTTGATGAGCTGATGTAAAATGCCTGGGTTCATTTGATATTTGGTGCTTGTGTGAGTTCCTTAGAACATAGCATGCCGTCAGCATGACTGACGCCCCTGTGCCAGTTTAGCATGTGTGTGTGTGTGTGTGGAGTGGGTAAAGGGGTATGTACCGTGACAATTCGGTTGCGAGGTGAGCAGCTGTGTTTGTGTTTGAGAGAGAAAAAGAGAGAGAAGTGTGGTCCTGCTGTGGGGTACTCAGACCTTCTTTCCATTCTTAAGAGCAAGACTCTTTGAGTGGATCTCGTCCTTCACCAAGGAGTCCAGTGATGAGCATCTCATGCCTTATTCCAAAGGCGCTCCCCTGCAGAGCACCCAGTGAGTAACAAATACACTTATGTATATACACAAGGTTACCTATACATCTGTATACCTTAGACTACTATTGTTGTTATATAAAATAATTTATCAGACCTTCAAGCCCACTTTATATATAAACATATAGACACTTATATATAAAAGTAAAATATGTCAAATAAAATAAAAATGTTATAAAATGTAATATTAATGTATGTATAGTTTGCATGAATAAATGCTTTTAATCAAGTTTTTATTTACCTTCTGCAATTCTCTGAAATGGGGCAGCGGTGTTATGTTTATAGCAGTACTGTAATTCTTTTTATGTAATATGGCCATTTTTTCATCGGTGGGGCCTCCAAACTACAGCTAAATAAACCCACACACACCCCACCCTGTCATGCTACACGGACATGGCTAAACAGAAAGAAAAGCGCACCCTCCATCATGTTTTCTTCTAACACTGTTCTCCCTGACTTGGCCTAACACATTTGCACACAAACACACACATACACGCAACTCAAAGGGGAAGAAAAACTGCGGTGAGGCTAATGCATGGCACATGTGGACAGTGTGGTTGCCAGTAGTTTGTAATGTCTAGCGCTCGAGCAGCTTCTGAATTGCGTGGGCCGTCCACTGCCAGCACATCTGATGAAGAGGAGGAGGGAGCGTGTGTGTGCGCCGCATCAGGAGGGCCTCATCTGCTAGCAAGCTGCTTTATATTAAGCAGTACTCTGATGTGGAATTGGGAAGAGTTCCCTAGACCTTCAACCGCCACAAGCCCACAAGCTACCCCACCCCCCCTCTTTTGCCCCCAGCTCATGCTTAGCAACAGTCAGACACATGACGAAGGATTCTGTGGTCCCTGCCCTCACAAAAAAAAAAAAAAATCCAAGCTACATGCTAGCCCGTGGCGGTTGGCCAGGCCTGAAATGAAAAATTGCTGGATGAGACTGCTGGCGTGGGTTCGAGGCTGATCCGTTATGGGTCTCTACAGAAGCCAGGGCCAGAGAGACCCGAACCAGACTCCTCAGCCACAGAACACACAGTGGCTGTATCTCAAACGAAACAAGACCGTACCGTTTATCCCCAGGCCCCACCAGTAGGCCCTGTCAACACATCAGCAGCCACCTTATCCGTGCTCCCGTCGTTACGAGAAACATCTGAATATCACCCACGTTTGTTCATAATTAGATGGCGGCTTGTTGTTCCTGGCTGCATCTGAGGACATTCGAACCTGCGCCGTTGTACAAGATGCTAATACAATGATACACACTTACGAGTAGAAACCTGTCAGTCACGATTACGTAAAAGCTGTCTGGTTTTTTTACAATTTACCAGATCCTTTTGAGCTAGATTTGTTCGAAGCTTCCTGAAGGACCGGCTCAAAGCTATATCGGCTTTCCCAGACAGGGAACGTTCGAGACTGTTTCCATTGCTTCATTGCTTTGTATTGGTTGCATGTGTGTGAGGCTACCATGCCGACTGCCTGAAAAAAAAAAAAGTATACTGATATTGACCCCAATGGGTTGTTTTGATTAAGAAAGCAGGTGTTTAGAGGATTGTACTAAACTGTTTAAGCGTTGTATTCAACATTGATGATAAGACTCTTTTTGAGCAACAAAATAAAAATGATATTCCAAGGGATCATTTTACTCAAAGTTCAGTGTGACGTAATCATTTATAGTTTGACTAACCAAATCCTTTTTTTTTTTTGTCTCCTTCAGCTCGACTCACGAGGAACACACGGCCTCTCACCCGCTCTACGGACACGGAGAATGCAAGTGGCCTGGCTGCGAAGCGCTGTGTGAGGACATGGGCCAGTTCATCAAGTGAGTGACAGCTGTCCGTCAAGTTCCTCTTCACGACCATGCATGCTACATGCATGTCAAGCCTCGTAACCCCCCCCCCCCCAGGCTGTGGCTGTTAGCATTTCCCTTTGTCAGTGTGCATTCATCCTTTTTTGATGAGCTTGCAGATCACTTTAGTAAACTAAAGACCTCTTGCTCTGAAGTAAATGCAGGGATGAAAGGACAGGCAGTTAAAAAGCCGAGCGAATGACAGGCATTTTCAGGTGTTATGTTTGAACAGACCAGAGCATGAATTCAACAGGGAGGTGGGGGGTGCAAGGTTATTGCTGGAGAGAGCGTGAGACATTCAGCAGTGCTGTGGGACTGTATCGTTTATGATAGACAGGCATTTCACAGTCATAGAACATAATCAGAGTAAACCAGAGTGCACTCTGTAGAGCTGCTATATATATTTCAATATCAAAAAAATACCTTTTGTGAGCATAAACACTTTTTTTTTTCAAAAAAACTAAATTTTAGTTGATGTTTGTGTACAGTCTACACCTAAATGTTAAGATTTTTGTATTAATAGATTTCATATCCTCTCTAAAAGTTGTATCTAATGTGCGAGTGTATTCTTAATGTTTTTATTTTTTGATATGACTAGAAGTGAACTGTGAGGTTTTCACAAAACTTTTTCCCATAGGTTTAGCTTAATACTTTTGTACAGGAAGCTAGTTCACACATGTGCCACTTGTAACCATAGAGACAGAGGTTCTGTTCCCTTCCTGTTGACCCGTCCTGTGTTGCAGAGGAAAAGAGTGAGTGTGTCTGATCAGGTAGCTGTCAGAGGCCGATTAGCTTCCCGCTCCCATAATTCCCCCTCTCCATCCCTGAGCACTCCACTGCTGGGTCAAGCAAATTGTTTTCACGCTTCGTTAGTGGTTTACTTAATTAGCTCATTTACAATTAGAAGCTTTTGTTTCTTGGATACAAGCAAAGACATCAAAAAGAGGCTCCCTCCCCTCCTCTATCTCCCTTTTCCCAATCTCCTTTCTTCTCGCCATCTCTTTGCGCGTGTGTTTGCCAGTTTGGGGTCTTTAGGGATGCTGGGGGGGGCGAGAGGAGATAAAGAGAGGAAGAGATCAGACAGGGAAGGCGATGTAAACAGTTCCATTGTCTCTGTGTGTTAAAATAATGAGACTTCACAGTGGAAAGTCCTGACATGTCCGCCTGTCACAGTGGTGCGAGCCAGACTGTTGCCGCTGCCGTTGCCCCAGTGGACTCGAGGCTCACGACGCACGTTCTCTCTGCTGTTTGTTTTCCGTCCCTCAAACACCTCCTTTGATATCCGGCAGGTCAACTTCGTCTGTTACAGTAGCCGGGTGTTCTTGTCCGTTAATGAGTTGCGGTCACATGCCTGTGTGTTTATTTCTTTGACGAGATGCTAGGCCCTCGCATCATCTTTTGACTCCAGAGCTGTGCTTCCTCGAGGGGACCGCTGTATTGACAGGCCGGAAAGATGTGTATGTAAATTTCCTCTGGTCGTCCCTGGCGACAGGGGTGAAGAGCGTGTTCGGTGCACGCAGGCGGGAGCGGGAAGCGCGTATGATGGTCGCTGACACGCACATCAAAGAGCCAGAGAGTCTGGGAAAGTTTTAAGAGTAAAGCTGTTGTTTGGTTGCACGGTGTCTCATTTCACATAGCCTTGGGGCAAGCAGAGAAAGGGGGGGAGGACACGAGATAAGAAGGGAGGGGGTGACAGATATTGCCGTCAGTGCCGTGCACCGTGGCCTAGTCAGAACACTTTAGTCATCGCTAAAGACAGGAAAAGAGGAGTCTCTCTCTCTCCCTCTCCTTCTGTTCTTTTTGTCTATTCTATAGCCCCATCTGGCTGCCTGCCACTTCTATTAGGAAATGAGGCCCACATGGAATCGGCGCCTGCTGAACGAACGCCTGCCATTCACAAAGCTCTACACGTCCCTTGCCCCATCCATGTTCAGTTTGGGTAATTAAAAAATCTAAAAATGCACTAGATGGGTGTTTTTGACCATCATACCAGTTTTTAACTGTGGGGTTTTTTTTGAACAACCATGGTAATTTTAATCAATTTAAACTGTTCTTTTACGGAGTCAAACGCTCCAAAAACATTTTGTATTGTATTGTATTGTATTGTATTTTGTATTTATATTATATTATATTATATTATATTATATTATATTTATTTATTATATTATATTATTTAGTATTGTCAAATGATTAAACCACTAAAACATAAAGGTATTTGTTTACGTGTGTGTATACTGTGTTTATTTATTATGTATATATAAATACAAACACATGCATTTATATATTTAAGGAAGATATGTTTATATATTAAATATATTTATATGTATAATAAAATATAAAAAAAAACATGAAGATATTAATGTATAAATGTATTTATGTATATACGTATAAGAAATATACACAGTACTCATAATGTAAACAGATCTTTTATTTTTAATGTGATTTATTTGCAATTAATAATTTGACAGCATTTAATAATAAAAAATAATTATTATAATATTATTATATATTATAAATTATTATATTATTGTCATCCTGACCATACGGTAGCTAAAAACCTCTTTTACCTTTGAGTTCAATAATTAGCCGTTGCTACTATAACGCACGTATGTTTACCCCACTCCCTGATTCTTACGATTGGTCCAGTGTTTAAAAACTAAACACGATGAGCATGTCAACAGCTGATGTTTTAGTACTGTAGGTTTACTTTGTTTCTTGTGGGGCTCATGCATAGGACCCAAAAAAAGCAGCAAGATCTAGCAAATATTATTTACATAGAAAAACGCTTAAAAAGCAGTCCAGTTAAACACATACCGTACAACAAGAAGAGTGTAGTACTCTCAGCTCTGTTTAACGCCATTTTGTTTTTTTAAATCCTTTTCACAGAATTCAGTGCAAAAAATGCTGAAAAAAGTCTTGTCAGTTTCATCTGGACATAATAGGAACACTTTATATCCCCAGATGAAATCTCTTGTTTTCTCTTTCTCTCTCGCTAGAGTAGTGTGAGAATGCTAAAACACTCATTCGCTCTTAATCTTCATCCTGTCTTTCTCTCTTTCATTCTGTTTCACACACTCTCATCCTAAGCTCTTTAATGATGTTCAGTTTTCTCTGGCATGCCAGGGCGACATGTGTTAGAATACTCAAGCCCTTTGTCGGGACTGGCTTGTGACTTTTTTTTCTGTGACTGTTGTAAATGCTCCTCAAGTCCCTGTCGGGGTGCAGGGAGTAAACACTGCCTCATTGTCGGGCCTCTCGGAAAAACGCTGCTACTGTTTATTATGAGCCATAAAACTTGTGGTCTGTTCCTTTATTCAGATAGAAAGAGAGAGAGAGCGAGAGGTGGGGGGTGTAGAGGGGCAGAGGGAGAGTAACATGAGATCATGTTTTTGTTATTATCATCATGTGCTTGGAGGGAAAAAATGTCTATCTGCGCCTGGATTAGTCAAGTGGGTGACATCATTGTTTTTGTTTAATTTCTCATGAGAGAGCAAATGCGCGCCCCTTTTTCTCTTCAGTCGGACATTCAAAACGGTCGTGTCATGCACCGGGTGTCACTGAGATAAAGCAGGCCGGGATCATGAAGGATGATTGTGTATTGCGAAGGTTAAGATTCTGCCACTCGCACTCACTTCCGTTTGCCGCTCTCCCTTCGTGTAAAGAACTAAACACGACGGGCCGCCCACGCCAGAGAGGAGGGTGCTAAAAAATGCAGGAATTCCCTCATGAGATTGGATTAGATTGACTGCACCAATATTAAAATGCCAGATGATACAACGAACTGAGAATTATTTTCATGTTGTGGCTAATAACTGATAATTGGCTGAAGTTGGCCTATTGAGTAAAAAAAAAATAATAAGTTTGTTGAATTTATTGAATTTGGGCATGTTTGCAACATTATAATGTACATGATCAAAAATGGATATTAATTAAGTCATGTTTTTAAAGATTTAAATTAAATATATAATACTGGCCAATAGTAACGATACAATACAAAAACTGTACTGGTGTATTGTGCATCTATTATGTTTTTAGGGCGGGACAAATACATAAAGTAATACATATTAGTAATAGGATTTTGCTTCATAATGCTTGCATAAGAGATCGTTGTGGTTTTTCTACTCTTTAATGCGCTTTGGTGACCCCTGACCTTGGAGTCATTAAACCTCACCAGGTGTGTCGTTAGAAGGTGGGAGGGTCCTATTCCACACCTGGAGGGATTAATGACATCATCGCTTAAATGCTTCATGACATCATCGTTTGGATATATATGAATGTTTATTGGATTATAAATTTGGGTTTATATGTGCAACGGTTGACTTGTGTGAATGCAAGCGTGGGAAAGTTGTAAATAAAAAGTGAAGAAAGAGGCAGGTGGCGTGAGAGAAAGGTCCAGGATCGCAGACCCTAGAGTGCATCTCAGTGTCCAATTTGACACCATCACTTTTAAGTTCTTACTTTTCTTGTTCGATTTATGCTTTCTCGTTTGGTTTCTTAGCCCTGCATCAACTGTTTGTTTTGTCATGTTTTGGAGTGTTGTTTTGGATTGCTTCATAAAGAAAACATGACTTGAATAACTATGGGCAGAGCTCACCCATCTAAAGCAGCGCTTGATGAGTAAAACAAATGAAGTCATATCCAGGTGTTTTTTTCCCCCCTTTTTCAACTCCCACTCAGAGTTCATGGCCTACGGCACTTTCTGACAAAAAAAAAAAACCGTTTCCAAAATAATATCCCACTCCAGCTGCATTTCAACTGAATAACAGAGACATTAGGACACTGGTTCAGACCTAATATAGAGGGACGTTCATGTCTAACGTTATTTTCTTGTCTTTCGATGAATGACAATAAATACAATAAAACTCCTTTTCGTTTTTTTGGGTGGGGTTTTTTCACTTACAGCATGGTCACATTTTCTCATATGACACAATCCTCAGCGGAAAACTCTTTTTACACATCTTTCATGTCCTAATATTGTTTTTATTTTCTTGCAAGAGGAAATTGAGTTTATACGCCTAGTGAAAAGTGTATTTTCGAGTGGAAATCCACTATTGTTAGGGGTTTCCTCTGAGAGGGCCGTTGTGATCCCAAGAGAATTTCATTTATGTTTCTTCTCCAAAATGGAAAAATAAACAGTTATCTGTGCTCGTATTTTGATGTGGTTATTTGTTTATGTGAAGTCATGGTTTGACGCCTCAACTGGATCTCTGATGCCTCAGTGACCTCTGTATTTGGGTTTAAGTGTGTGTGTGTGTGTGTGTCGTCAGGACATGACGCCCAGGCATGTACAGTTGTGTTGACACGTTAGCATACTCTGCACAAACTGTGAGACAATCCCAAAAGGCTGAGACACAGCCGTATAGTCTAGTGTGTGTGTGTGTGTGTGTGTACGCACTTTATCAGGCAGGTCAGCGACACGGTTTGTGGCAGATGGTCCAAATATGCTTACAGATCTCCCACTGGGAGTTTAGATAGGGTCGCGGATTGATCTAGTAGACTGTGTATCAGGATATGTCGTCACATGTTTGCTTTTCTCTATTTCTCTCTCAGGCACCTGAACAGTGAACACGCCTTGGATGATCGCAGTACGGCCCAGTGCAGGGTCCAGATGCAGGTCGTTCAACAGCTGGAGATACAGGTGGGATGTGCGCACAAACGCAAAATCAACATTTCTGTAAAAAATCTTGCAAACGCAATATTCAAGCTACCCGAGTACCTCTTTTCCTGTGTTTTCTTTTGCATTTATGCATTTGCCCAACCAGGGCTCATAAAAATATGTACCTCTGTGCACTTTTGTGTGACACTGTTTTTACGTATCTAACTGCATGTTTCGCCGCTGTTTCAAAGAGAAATGTCCACTAAGTGGCGCTAAAACACTGGTTCATACATGAACCCTGGCACCTTTTTGTTACGTTGTTATAGGTACATATTGCTGTGTTTTTATTATGTTGATAAAGGTATGTATTACGGTGGTTCAGAATTCAAATATGCGTGGACTGTTGTTAATTGTTAATGCTCTATCATGTTGGAAATACGCCCTTCACCAAATCCAACCCCTAAACCTAGACGATAGTGTAAATAAATGCAAAACTGATAGAAAAACACATTTGTTGATACAACTGTGCCATTTCAACTTCCTTATATGGAGATTTGAACTGTTTTGTCGTACGATAGTAACATGGGATTTGAACCGAGGCTCCTTAGCCTCCCCATACTTTGTGAGTTGCCGAGCAAACATACCGTCTTTGAAAACGCATGGATATGAAGCTGGATATGTGTGATGCTAACATTCAAAAGCATCAGTTTTCAAGTTTCCCAGCATATTAATATTGTTTTGAGGTCATAGCATGATATTCTTTAAAGAAAGTTTGCGAAAATGACACTTTATTAATCGAAAACTTATCTTTTGGAAACTGCAGTGATATGTACTCATTGGCACATATTTTGTGTCTCCTTAAAAATGCACTCAGGTAGGTTTATGCCATGAGACCAGGGTAGAGTTTGTTACGTTTTGCCCTTGTAATTATTTTGCAGGTACAGTAGAGGATCAAGGTTTGAATTTGTGTTAACCAATACGGTGCACTGATGCTGAGACTTGGTCTGCCAGAACTCTCACCCAGCTGGCATGATTTTCTGCCCATTACGTGTCACATGAGTTGACAGAGATCACTGGAGCTTGTAAAAGGAAGAGTGATGTAGAGTGTGGGTGCGAGAGAGGAGGCCGGAATATCTTCCTTTGATGGATCCCAATTAGAGAGTTTCCCAGCACCTCTCTCATCCCTCATGCCGCAGACTCTCTGCAAGCACCGCGGGCTGCCTGTCGCGCACATATACACAGTGTCATCTCTAATGAGAGAGTTGATAAGGAGAAGGGTGGACATGGAAAGGGCTAGAGACTTCTTTTGACCACGAACATCCTCCATGCTCTGTGCTCTGCTTCACTCTCCTGATGTGGGCCAAATTACAGTCATTTTTCTAATCTGCTGAGTTGTTTTGTTATTTTCACTGGGGCAGCACTATTAATTTGAAAAATCCAATGCTTAAAAGATGTCAATAATTTTTTATTAAAATTTTTTTTAAATACAAATGCTGTATATAAATGATTGCAGTGTGGACCTTATCTCTAATAATAGGAATGTGTGCAAAAGTCCACAACATTCATTTCTAAAATGAAATCTCATTTTTAGTTTTTGTTATAAATATAGGAGGATTTTGGAGGAATCTTCAATCTATGGGAATGTACAAACAAGTAACACTAGGTGCATTTCATTGTAATCATAAATCATTTATGACCCAGAATTGTGCTATGTTTAGTGGTTAGTTTATTGTCCATGTGAGTAATTTGTTTGGACGCAGAGACTGTCAGAAGAGCGTCTAGTGACAGTTCGGATTGGCAGACGCTGACAAGACATCGGTCGGTCACATTAGGTTGCATTAAAGAGACCGTTAGCTATGGGGGAGCTGCTCGCCCTTTTCAAACACGCCAAACTAAAATGCAGGTCAAGTAACCTTACTGCGCCTGCAGCGGTAGCATTCCACCGCCTTTGGAGCTGTAAATCAACATCCCTTAAAAAAAAAACATGTCTCTTAGACGGGCTTACATTGAGACGGGCACTTCAGACCCTCCAGCTTTGCGTGGCAGAACAACTTCCCATCATGAGTGCCAGTCAGACAGACCTGGTAATTGGTCAGCTTCCCTTTTCTTTCCACGCCACCTCCCCTCCATGTTCTCCAGCTCGTCTCATTCCCAAAAATAAACCCATCACAACAAAGAGTGTTTCAAAAAACACTGCCCTGCCAGGCACGCGGGTAGCTAGCTCACTTTGTGGCCCGCAAAGCGCGTTTAAACACGTGTCCAGATCGATGCAGGGTGATGAGAAGTGACAAGAGAGTCAGTCCACGTCCAAGTGGATTTCCTCTCACGTCTACCTCCGTCCTGTCACCTACTCTTCCCCCGCCACCCCAGTGCCAACCCAGACCGACCAGAACCACCCTTCGCCAACCTGCTGTATCTCCCAGCACACCAGCTCAGTTTTTCCACTGTTTTTATTACCAAGCTGGCCAGCATGGAGCTCATTAAACACACATATCAGCTAATGGGTGAATAAACAGCCTAGATCTCTGAATGAAACCCAACACAACAACAGTCTACACATCCTGACTTTTTCATATAGTCGCCCTTTTATTTTAATCACCAAGCAACATTAGCATCACCTTATGCCCAGCAACCGTAATACAATATTTTTATATTAATTTACAGTCACGTTTGAGCACTAAAATGCAACAGTCTGTTTTTCTAGCGCTTTTAGTGTCAATGTATGGTGCCAGTCTCAGAGCATTGTGAGGCAGTGTGTCGCCCCCCTGATTACGAGGGGCCGCCTGCCTCCACACTTCCTCTAAATGGCGGTTAGGAATGTCAAACGAGGACGAGTATGGTTACAGGGCAAGTGTCTCTGAAAGAGACGCAGCAATCGAGAGAAAGAGGGAGAAGGATGGTGAGAGAGATGTTTTCTCCCGGAGGTATCAAGAGCCGTGAAACGGCATGTCAACATCCCTGTGAGCTGACTCGGTTAACAGGCAGAATGCTAAATTATCCTCACAAGAGAATATCTGGAGTCACTGCCTCCTCCTCTCCGCGGCGCCCAAAAGAGTGCTACACACACCATGACGACACTTCATTTTTAATGTGCTGTATTGGCATGACAAATAATTGTGCACTTATGCTGCCAAAGCTTTAGCAGCTGCGTACAGAGAAAACACAATGGTACAAAAATAGTGCATAAACATAAATGAATGAAAACGAGACAATATTTTGACATACTAATATATATGTGTGTATAATATAATATTACTGTAGTGCTGTTAAAGGATTAATCGCGATTAACCGCAACCAAAATAAACTGTATATAAATGTATGTACTATTTCAGTATGTGTAATAGACACATTCAATATAATTTTAGAATATATTTTACATTCATATATATATATATATATATATATATATATTTCCCATAGGCATGATTAACAGTTTTGTATAATATATATTAATGATATTTATTAGGGTTTTGCTGTTTTAAGGTGATGTGTGTAGCACCACACAGTATCACATTTTTTAAACAAACAAAAAACGCAATCTACAGATAACATTTTTGTAGCTGTCAGTGCACGTTAAACTGGAAACATGGGGAAAAAATTTAATAATTTTACATATTCAGTTTATATAAGAAAACAGCTTTTTTTCTAATGTATGTGTAATTTTGTGTTCTCTAGCTGGCCAAAGAGAGCGAGCGTCTGCAGGCCATGATGACCCACCTGCACATGCGTCCGTCAGAGCCAAAGCATTTCAACCAACCTGTAAGTTCTTAACTTCTGTCTCGTTCTTATTTCCTTTGATAACTTGTACTTTGCTAGTGCGTCTCTCCTTTTCATGTGAAGTAACTGTCTGGCACACATTATGATCAATGAATCGGTTGTGTGAAGCACTAAAGAGCGCTCTCTGTTGGACAACGGCGGAAGTGCTGTGCTCTTATCTTCCGTCGTCTTGGATTGTGTTCCTGGAGAGCAGATAAACACTCTAGTCTCAATTCAGATTCATACATTTGCCCGTTCAACTTATCCTTGCACTTTACAAAAGTAATATATTCAAGCATGCCATTAATCGTCTTCAACTCGAGTGTGAAGATGGACTCTTATATATGGACTCTTTGTAGCAGCTACAGCTGGCCTGCTTTCTTCCAGTCCACTTTAGAAGAGTGTTTTTCTACTTAAAGACGCTTGTATTTATGCCACAGTGTAAATGAACATGAGGGTTTTGAGCTAAACTTTCCATTCCACACCGCTGCTTCATACGCAGCCATCACAATGCGTTTCCCCCTCAAGCCACCAGCTGCCTGTGCAATTATTAGGAATCTAATGAATATTTCATGCAGAGATTGATGAGGAGTCTTATTAAAATACGAAGATGTTGAAATTAATTGTCAATTAGAAGTGGAGTGTCTTAATTTGAGAGGATATAAATGAAGGCGGAGGGTGAAAGTAGGCCGCGTCTCCTGTTTGGAGACAAATTCCATGGATCAGTCGCCATTAGACGGTAATGGGAAATGATGACCGGGCTGGGCCGAGTGACCTAGACGAGAACGAGGGAGAGAGAGAATGAAAAAAGGATAATTGTGAGTGTGATCAAGAGAAAGAATTAGCATTAAGTGGTAAGGGTGAGCATTAGGGCGGAGCTTAGCACAAGCTCAAACCCGTGTGTGGCATTGACCGCTATTAAGATCGTTGGGTGTTTGGCACAGCAAACTGGCACGGCTCCAACGTTAATTAAGTACCTGTTAAACCATTTTGCTCCCCTAATTACTGGAGATGGGCCAGGTTGGCTCCTGTGGCAATGAGAATGGAGAGAAAAGAGGGCTGGCGCTGTTTAATTCGCCATATTAGCGTCAACCCCGCTTCGCCCGCCCCCTCTTCGCTCTATCTCTCGCTGCTCACACGTGCACATGATGGTTTTAATTAGAACAAAACAAGCAACCCCGAAAAAGACTCCCTGAGCGATGGCGAAAGCTGTTTCCTAGAGCTCCGTGCCCGCCGAAGCTAATTGGGCAGAGCAGGGCCACAATGAGTGCGGGTAACCGCAAGTGTTGTTTGTTGCCAGATTGTTGTTTTACCCCCTCCCACCATGTATCGCTTTGTTTTGCTGCTCTTGTGCGGCTTTAATTGCAGACAATGTGTCACCGAGGAGCCTCGTTTGTGCGCGCGCGTGTCTGAGAAATGGGATTTGTGGGGTGCTTTGTTTGAATTTCACCGGGTGAACGGGATCATCTTATAATGGAGTCACTGTGCCAACTGCTTTTGGCATGGATGTGCTGGCAACGATCGCAGGATGCGCTTCTCACAGCGGGAGAGCAATGACAATTTGAAGATGATTATATTTCCTGGTTGGTAATTGCAATGTTGGAGATTACTGTACACCACGAAGATGATGCGAATTAGGATCGAGGCTGCGCTGAGACTTAACGTGCGCCAAATAGATAGAGAAGGACATTTGTGTTTTGCACTGTCATCGTTTTGTACTATTTCTGGTATTATGCATATGCATAAAAAAAGGCAATTTAAAAGTAAACAACTTGAATAATATTTTTATATATCGGATGCAATCCCGTTTTAGTTTATTCCCAAACATAACTTTTTAAGTTTTAATGCATTAATACTATATTTACCTGAAAAATATTTATATAAAAGCTTATAATTTTATAAATGTTGACAGTTACTAATACACGGCTAACGTTATTATATATTTTAATGTTAAAAAAGCAACTACTTTTTTTCTATGTTTAACTGAATAATACATATATAAAAGCATACTGCAAATATTATTATATATTATAAATGTTATTATTTATGCAAAAGTATTTGTTTATGTATTAGATATTGTTGTTATTAGAAAGGTGTACTGTATGTATATATATTAATAATATTATTATATAACTAATTCCAGCTTTTATTAATTGCATAATAAACATTTGCATTTTTAGAGTGAATTTGAATGTTTTGTATGTTTCATTTGATATTATCAAATTGTAGTTTACTAACAGTAGCTTAAATAATGTCAAATGCAGCATTAATAAGCATGAAAGCCTTCTTTTGAGAAAATTTTAACCTTTTTAATGGTGATATGATACGCTACTGGTGAACTCATTTCGTTTTCAATTTTGTTTTCCTCCCGTTTAGCTGAACCTGGCCTCTAGCATGTCGCTGTCGAAAAGAGAAAGTGAGGGGTTTCCTGAGGGCTTGCCTCATCCCCCCACCTCTGCCGCAACTCCCATCACCCCCATGAGGCAGGGACCCTCCGTCATCAGCTCCTCCAGCCTGCACGGAGTCGGACCCATCCGTCGGCGCAACTCCGACAAGTTCTGCACCCCCATCGCTTCAGGTCAGCATCCCTCCATATCAAATCTACAAGAGCTGATCTTGATCTACATATCATTTTATACAACACTGAAATGCATATGAATTGTTTCCATTACAGAACTTGCACAGAATTGTGAATTCTACAAAAACGCTGATGTCAGGCCTCCATTCACCTACGCCTCCCTCATACGACACGTAAGTCAGCCTGTATGATATAGAGATCTGGACTGTGTATTTGAGTTCAGAGGTGCGTGCTGGTAACTAAGGATTTATGCGCGTCTCTTAGCTCAGTGCCAGTCATGCTGAAACATGCAGCACTATCCATAATGCACTGCCTGCCCGTCTGGAAACAGTCCATCAGCTAATGTCTTACTAATAACAGCCGTTTGAAACACCTCTTGACACTTGCTCACTTTCTCTCTTCCGTTCTCTCTTGGCTTTATTCATCCAGGCCATTCTGGAAGCCCCTGACCGACAGCTGACTCTAAACGAGATCTATAACTGGTTTACACGAATGTTTGCCTATTTCAGGAGAAACACAGCAACATGGAAGGTAATGTCCTATCAAGTGGAAGAAGTCAATACATTTTGCACCATAGACATCTATAATACTCAAAGCACTACTTTAATGTTCCAAATCATTCACAATGGCTGGTGCTTGGCTACCGCAGAAACCGCCTGCCACTCTACACACATTACCGTTAAAAAGTTCGGGCTCTGTAAAATGAATACTTTTATTCAGCAAGGATGCATTCAATTGATCAAAGGTGACAATAAAGACATTAATAATAGATTTCTCTTACAAATATTTAATAATACCTATTTATCAAAGAATCACAGTTTCCACAAAAATATTTCGGAGCACAGCTGTTTTCAACATAACGTTTTTAATCATTTCTTTCAATTAAATTAGCATATTAGATTGATTTCTGACGCATCGTGTGTCTCTGAAGACTGGAGTAATGAGTTTTTGGAAGATTCAGCTGTGGCATCACTGGAATAAATTACATTTTAAATATATATTATAGCAGAAAAAAAGGGTAACATTTCAAATGTTATTAATATTTCACAATATTACTGTTTTTTTTTGTGTGTGTGTGTGTGTGTGTGTGTATGTTTAATGAAAAAGATATATTCGAAATTAATTTTAAAAACCTTATCAAATTTATACTTTTAAATGGAAACAGAAAGTTTGAGATTCATATACAGTAGTGCTTACAAAAATCTAAATAAACTGCTTTTTTCGAGTGACTAGTATTATAGGAATTTGCTTACCAGCTTAACCCAGACCCGGTTTTGCTCCCTTAAGCCGAGCAAATACAGTTACGAAACTCCTTTGATCTAAATATAAAGTATTATTCTGCTGCCTTTAGGTGGTATTTATTCATTTAGATTACTTTTGTTGTTCGGTTTTTATTTGTAGTGTAAACTGTTCGGATAGTTTTGTGAATATTTGATCTTGCATTATCAACAGACCTTTATACCAGAGGAAAATACCAGTCATGCTTTGTCTTCTAGCAATGAGGCAAATGGGGTCCTTCTTTTAGAAGTCTCACAGAGATAAAAACAGAGCAACAGACACAGCCCATTGTTCAACATGACCCAAACAACAATAAATCCACCCTTCGTGCCAAGGGGTACAGCGGGTACAACAGAGATACGGCCTTCTGTAGACTTCCAATAACAGTGAGGTTATTAATGATGCCTGGCATCACACAGACAGCCAAGTTACGACCCGGCCATTCCCAGATCTGTTTTTCTTCATTTTTTTGTGTCCTGATGTGCTCTCCTTATTGTTTTGATTGTGTTATGTGGCGACGGGCTGCCTAATGGTGTTTGGTAGGTGGGAGCAGGAAGTTTAAGTCTGACTCATTCGCGCCCTGTGCTATAACTTTCCCTCAAAAGTGGCAAAACTCCCCCGTTTCAGTTATGCAAAACTCAGTCAAATGGCTCCCTGCTGTGTGTATGCATATACCAACACAGTTTGTGTTTTATCAGTCAATGGGCACGTAGCAGTCTTATCAGACAGTTTAATTTGAACCGGTTGATTAGCATGCACCCTGCTGGTCCACAGCCGGTTCTGTATCAGCTCAGCATCTCCTGACCAGCTCCGACATGCCACACTTCACTGGAACACCGCCACAGCTGCTGTCATCCCTCCTCCCTCGTCCACCTGTGTGTTTTGACCTCTAGCTTTGATGCCCAATCATCTGCTTTAACCACATGACGCTCTGTTTCATACCACCCGAGGTGGGCAGAGCCGATACCACACATGCACGGACGGGTTTTACACATGCACATAATATTATAATTAAATATAACAAGCCAAACGTTATTGATAAAGCATATTTAAAAAACAGAAGCTGAACAAAAATAGATGAAAATCTAAAACAATCTATTATTATTATTAAAACGTTTTTTGTGTGTGTAAATAATAATTATAACAATAATATAATTTTTTTTTAAACTTTTTTTATTGTATAAACATACATTTATACCTTTACATTTATCACTTATTCATATTAATAGTAATAGTAGAGATGCAGTTATAAATGGAAGTAATAGTAATACTAGAAACATGGTTTAGCTTTTATCTAAAATGACTAGTGATATTTTAATTATTATTATTATTTTCATTAACAGTGTAATGTAGTGTAGATTTACTTTTATCTTACCTTTATGAAATTTAGCCTCCAGTTACCCCTCGTTCTCTCGCTTTCTATCTCTCTTTTTGTTCAAAGTGAAGAGCAGTCATTAAAAGCCCATGCAACCGTCCCATTTAGCGGGCCATCTCCCCATCACCCTGCTTAGCCATTAGTTCACCCCTCAGAAAGATGTGCTAAAACATACCTCCCGCCCTCCCCCTTCCCTATGGACTAGGAACTTGGCAAAGGTGCTGTCAGACCGGACACCGCAAAGAGTAGTTCGCTTCCTGTCAGTCAGTCTCCTCATTAGCCATTCACGTGGCCTATAGCCTGGAGCCTGGGCTGAGGAGGTGCTGCCCCACATTCAGCCAACACTGGCCCAAGGCTCATTTGTGTGCCTGAGCCTCTGGAGGAGAGGAAGTAGGCAGAGAATCGGAGAAGGTGAGGTGAGAGAGGGACCAAAGGAGGCTGAGGGCATTGAGACAGAACAGCGGGCTAATAGTCTTGAACCGCAGCGGCACCCAGGAGCAGTTAGTGAGCTTAGCCAGTGAGAGTTGAGAGGAAGGAGGTGAAAGTGGCAGGAATATCTTTAACAACTCATTTCACTTTTATGAAATTTAACAATTAATGGATCCGTCTACTTTTCCTCCTCGACCAGGGCCAGATCTCCCCCCTTCCTATAGTACCTTTTCACACTCTCCCTCTCTTCTTTTTATTTTAATAACTGCACATTCTCACTTGCCTTCCTCTCTTGCCAGTCATTTGGCCCCGTATTAAATATAGAAATGGAGATGCATGTTCTCCGGTGCGCTTAATGGCCATATATATTTCATGAGAAGTTAGGTCCGGAGAGTAGGGGAAGTCATTGATCAGTTAGAGGGCGGCTTTTATTCACAAGATGGACACCAGCTGGGTCATTCTGCAAAACTGCTGCTATTTGTGTCCCTTACAGACATCAGGTGTAGAGCTGATACTAACCTTTAGTAGCTTGAACACGTTTTCTTATCAGCGAATGCAAATTTATTTTGATAAAAAGCAAATTTGTGACAGTGCAAAGATTTTTGTTCTTTATGCAAAACATATTGTGCAAATACAGCAAACAGTATTGTGAAATATTACAACCATCTATTAGTTTAATATTATTAATATTAGTGGTATTAAAATCTATTTTTAACATGTATACTCATGTCTACCGTGTTGTATGATTCTTCTAAAAATCATTCGAATATGGTCAAGATAGCATTTTCTATTATCAATGTTGTGCTGCTTAATATTTTTGTAGAAAATACACTTTTTTTTATGGATGTACAGTTCAAGTGTAATGTTGATGTTTCATAACATCAGAAATGTTTTTAATGTCACTTTTCTATCAGTTTAAGTCAATTCAGACCTTTTGAGCGGTCGTATATAATGCAATACATTTATTTTAAAGTAATGAGCTATTTTATTAATGCAGTTTTATTAGTAATAAATTATTAATTTATTTATTTTATTAATATCAACAACGGAATGCATTATTTTCTCATAGAAGGTTTAAAATCAATAGTAATTTATTACTTTGATTACATTATTACAAGATTTTTCCTGGCATCTGCACAAAATATTTCATTCCATTTGTACACTTGTACTTTCTTTTGTTTGAGACCACTAGTATCTCGACTGAGCCTTGTCCTGGGTAAGCTCTGTAGCTTTTAAACCCACTGTACTTGAAACGTGTTCCTGGTCTGATGAGTGATTCAGTGCTGCAAAACGAAGCATTTTGTAATATTTTGAAAACTGAATAACCTGAATTTCCGGTTTCACTCTGAACTGCAGAACACAGTTTCAAGCTGTACATTACATCTACTGTCGCGGTTCATTTCTAAGCTAAAATGGTCATCTCTCTTCATGTGGACTCCGTCACCAAAGGAACCGAGACCCATTTGACACCCGCATCAAGCGTGCCATCTTTCTAATATAGCTGCCACCCCTCCAGTCACTCATTCACACACACACACACACACACACACACAGCCAGGCGGGCATTTTGTTTATGTCTGCAGAGGCTGACCCCCTTTAAATTGCTGCTAATGTTTTAACTGGGAGAATTAGTCTTTCATCACGGATGGGAATGCAAATAAAATCGGTGAGGTGGCAGGCTGAAATTGGGGTCATACTCATTTGCAAAACTAAGCATCATCGCTCCTGCACGGGGAAATTTATTCAAAGGAGGGAGGCCTCGCCTGATTATGGCACTTGTAATTATGGTTAGGAGTGATTCCGGCATCAGCAGTCCCTCCCTCATGGATTCAGGAAAAAAAAGAGTGCGTCGGAAAAAATACACAGGATTTAATTATACACGAATTAAAATTGGTAATGAAATTGGGCATGAACAAACTACAAATAGCAGATGAAAAGGAAGGGGCCTCCCTTGGGGGTGTTATTCTAGATAGTGGCTGATTAGTGAAATTTAAAATAAAAAAGCAGGGGGTGGGTTTGCTGATGGTGGAAGGGGGATAGTGCGCATCGTTTCTTATTTTTTTGCGTTCAAAGATGGATTTTTTTTTTAACTGATGGTGTGGCACCACATTGTCACTTCCCCTCAGTAGAATGTGCACTTAATTGGTTGTGTGTGTCTGTGAGATGGTGCGGGTGGGAGGGGGACGGGTTCGAGATGGAGAGATACGCTCAGTCGACACGTCCCTGTCTGAGCCGTACAATCTTTTGTGCTCATCATCACGTGCACTCTTTTAATTAGAAAGCAGGTATAAGATTTATGCCATTATTAAAGGCTGTTTATATCAGGCCGCACTATAATTGCATTTCCAGCAATGACAGCAACGCGGTCGCGATTCTGCTTAAGATACCTACAGCCTTGAGTAGTGGCTGGAACGGGAGACTGACTTCTTCTTTTTGCTCTCTTGTCTTCTCTATGTCCTGTCGCTGTTACCCAGAATGCTGTGCGCCATAACCTAAGTCTGCACAAGTGCTTTGTGCGGGTCGAGAATGTCAAGGGTGCTGTTTGGACCGTGGACGAAGTGGAATACCAAAAGAGGAGACCACCAAAGATGACCGGGTATGTAGACTCAGGCTGGTCACCTTTAAAGTGATAGTTGATTCCTCGACTATATATGTACTGTATATATAGAAAAGAGTAGGGTGACAATAACATATATATATATATATATATACAAAATATAATGTGATGAGTCACACTAGGGCTGTCGTTTATTGTTTATAAAATATATGACAATTCATAGTTTTTAATATTTTTTGTAGTCAAGCCAAAATGTAATTACTACTCACTTGTGATCTTCACCTATGTTGTGGCTCTTAAATCAAATCTTTACATCTTGAGGCAAATTGCATCAAGTTTGACGTAACCAATGACGTTTGATGTCAAATAATTGTGTCGCCTCTCTTAGCTTTCTTAAAAATGCCTGCTTAGACTTTCTGTAGCTTTACAGACTAAAATAGGAGTCTGTCTGAAGTCATACTAGTCGTAATAACCTGTGAAACACCGGATTAAAAAGCACTTTTTAAGTGAAGAATTTATTGAGCAGTCCCAAAAACAGCCTTTATTCCTGTAGCAAAAGCGTAAGCTTGTAGGTCTGCTCTGTAAGTGGGGCTATAATCGTTATTGGCATGTATGATTACCCTAATGGGCTTCCCATCATTACCCTATTACTGACTCTCTAGTCAAAAGCACAAAGGTCTCTTTTGTGCCTTGCCTGCTTGTGTTTGGCAGTGCGTGCGTGTGTGTGTTTGTGAGCCTGTGTATTTTTTGCCGTCTGTGTCTACACTGTTTAGGGTACATTGTGAGCAGATGCACAGCAGAAAAGCGTGCCTGCTTGCATTTGTATAAACAGATGTTACACGCCGTCTCAAGCTCTGCCAGAGAGACGACGGCAAATTACCCAGCCGACGGCCTGTGCGCCAGATTTCAGCCCTGTAGCACACAGCAGACACAAAAACGAACAAACAGTAGTGTGTGTGCAGTATATGCTGTGTCAGAATGCATGTGTTACTCTCCATTGTTTAACTTTTCTATTTATCTCCTGTAAATAGAACAGTGCTTCAGCATTTTTCACAGGCTTGGGAGCTTTTTTTAACACACGCTCCGTTCAGATGTGTTTTGTTGTAATCCACACATGTACCTAATCACCCTCTCTCTTTCTTCTTCTCAGAAGTCCCACTCTTGTGAAGAATATGATTTCTGGGCTGGGATTTGGCTCTCTGAATGCCAGTTATCAGGTGAGTGCCTTCATTACATCAAATTTTTCCTTAAATTACATTTTTCTAGAACTTATTATACTTCTAAATGATTTATGAGAGTAGTTTTAAACAACTGGAAAGATCCTAGAAAATGTATTCCTCAGAAAGTGTGGGAATCCTGCACGGATCAGGCCAGATCAAGCACACAAGGGCGCTGATAATAATTTCCTCTTCTAATTAGCTACTTCTCCCAAACCTCCTCCGTTCTCCTCCCTCCATCGCACACGCGCTCCCAGCCAGCCATATGTGATTTATAGCATCAAATATTTGTCAATGAAGGTCACAGTATAAAATTAGTGTCTGTCCTAGAAAATCCATTTGAAACCTGCGGTGTCACCGCGACTCTCGTTCTGAGCTTCCGGAGCCTGGCTCTTGTGTTTCTGTGTTTGTGTGTGTGTTTTTTCCCAAGAACGCTGCGTGATGAGACAGAGATGGATCTGGGAGGTTAGCCTTTGCGCTTGAGTCCTGGTCTGGGTGTGTGAGCGTGTGTGGCGCTCTGTCAGGTCTGCGCCCATCCATCTCCTCACAGGACAAGCAGTGTCAGCGCCTGACAAACAAACAGCCCAGCTAATCACGGGCCAACACACACACACTTCCAGCGGCCTGGCCCAGTTTGTCCCGCTCTGACCCCGCAGGCCATCTCTATGGAAATGGAACTGCTCATCCTGAAAAGGCCGCACATAAACTAGCCTTTAACAAAAGAGCAGACACACAGTTGAGATCTCTGGCGCGGACAACAACACCCTACCAGAGTGTGAGAGAGCTGAGGCGCTCCGCTGTGTTCCATTTGTTATTCCTTGAGTGTGTTTTAGTCTGCAGACGGTAGGCACAATCTTGCCTGAAACTGACCTTTTAAAAGTGATTCATCCCAGCCGTCTCATTAAACAGGCATTAACAATGTTTACCTATTAGATCTGTCTGTTTTTGCCAAAATCGTAGGTGGCTTGCAGTTAATTATAGATAAAGGGTAAAAAATAGCCCTAATTTGGTTCACATCCTTTAAACCTTGTGTGACCCTGATCATCTTTCTCACCAACACCCAGTCTCCACAGAATCAGAATGGATTTCCCTCAAACTCTTTGGTTTCTCTCGCTCTGTTGCTCTTTCTATCTCTCTCTTTCTTTCTCTCTGTGGCATATTTCGGGCAGTCACTGCTGTTTGAATTGGCATGAGTACCACATAAAAATGTCAGTTCGGAATCATTTTCCGTTCCACCTTTCCTCCTGCATTAAAATATCCGTATGCATAGTTGTTTATGTAGGTTTGTACTTTATGTAGTAATGGTAATATGAAGATTTACACACGTTTTTGTCATTACTTCTGACTTGCATCTTGGAAGTGTTTTTGTTTATGGTAATTTAATTATGTACCTATAAAAAATATTCACTGTAGTCAACAGAAAAATGGATTTTCCTTTAAGAAACAGATAAAAATAACTTTAAAAGTTTGCAGCGTAGTTCTAAATTAAATGAATGACGTAAGTAATGATGCGTTTAGAGTTATTATGAATAATGTTAAGTCATCTTTACATTCATTTTAACTATATATAAAAAATTAAGGTTTCACTTTAATTTAAGGTGTCGTTACAGTGTAATACAGTTTAGTATTAAGTAATATTAGTTAGCTATATGTACTTACTTTAGGGTTATGTTTTTTTTTTTGTTTGTTTGTTTGGTTTTTTTTTTTTACTTGCATGTAATTTTGCATAATAAATTGTCATTACAAGAATAAGTGCATGTAACAAAGACATCTTAAAATAACATTAAGTGTTTAAATTAACAAATTAAGTGAAATGCTAGTGACAAAGCAGAATTTGAACTTTTTTTCATGTGTCACTCAAATAAAAATAAAATAATTTTTTAAAAATGTTGTAAGAAGAAATTTAATTAAGGTATTACCAAACAGTATAATATTCTTTAATGTATTTAATATATGAATGAGTTTTGGAGATGAGCACATGTGTAACAGCAGTGTAAGTTATCTCAGCGAGCAGTCAGATCTATTGTATGGAAGCGAGGAGACCCCTAGTGGTGACACAAACTACCCGAATGCATCACTGCTGCCAGATGTCTCCTAAAACGCAGAGTACATCTATCCAGTCAGCACATTTATCTTTTAGTAATTAGTGTACATTTAAAATGGATAAATATACACTATTGTCTGTGTAACAGTGGCACCAGAGGGGTTTGTGTTTGATGTACACTTCGCAGTCCTCTTCCCTAACTTATCTTATATATGGTTATATTTTTATTACGGCAACTGTAATATCAACAGCGCCTTATAATGTTACAGCATCCATCATTGCATCTCTCTTAACTTTTGATAGTCAAAATCCTTTTAATCTGTGTTTAGGCTGCGCTTGCGGAGAGCAGTCTTGGCCTTCTGAACAGCCCCACCTTGATGAACAACAGCACAGGTGCGAGCCTCAACATGCTGCACGTCGGCCACGATGATGTCAGCAGCACTGTTGAACAAGTCAACAGTAACGGCAGCTGCAGCCCTGGCCTTTCTCCACAGCAGTACGGGTAAGACTGACGGATTCCTAGTGCCTTGATATGTAGTGTGTATATCGAATAATAATGCACTTCACTTTCGTTCCAAACTTTGAGATCTGTAAGATTTTTAATAATGTTTTTGTCACTTTTTCTCACCAACAAATATTTATTTGATTTAAAAACTGCAACAAAGACCATGTTATTGTGAAATATATTACCATTCAAAATAATTGTTTTCTATTTTAATATAAAAAGGTTTGTGTGTGTGTGTGTGTGTGTTAGTTAGCTGTATGTTTTAGTTATTTCAGAAATCATTCTAATACGCTGATGTGGTGTCAAAGAAACATTTATTTTTTTATTATATTGAATATTAATATTACTGTCCAGGATTTTTGTGGAAATGTACTTTTATTTATTTTTTTATTTTTTTAAATGTCACTTTTGATAAATGTAATGCATTCATGCTGAATTTAAATTAATGATTAGAATACTGACAGTAATTGTTATAAATAATATAATATCATATTAGTATATAAGTATATAATAAATATTTTGAATCCTTTCTCAATTCATAAATGATTCGACATGTATCTACATTTAAAATAGCTTTTTTTTTTTTTTTTTTTTTTTTGAAAGCAATTGAACCATATTTTTAAAATGACATGTTTATCATGCTTTTGTAATCTCAGGCTGATTTGTGCTTGTTATTTCTGTTTCAGACACCAAATCCATGTGAAGGAGGAGCCAGCTGAGATGGAGGAGGACAGCAGACCTGTCTCTCTCATGGCATCTGTCACTCAAAACCTGAGCATGCCCGGTGATGAGCGTGACATGGAGGAGGAGCTTCCCACAGAGGAGCTGGAGTAGGAGGAAGGCTCGGAGGCGGAGCTTACTGGCCCTGTGCCGCCCGCCCGCCCGCATATTAAACATGTTAATTATCAAGTGAGAAACAAAGATTAAAAAATCGACTGCAACTTCAAAAACCAAAACAGGGTTAGACCTCATCAGTTCACAATGCAAAAACACATCCCCCTCCCCCCCTTCATTTTTGTGTCCTCCGTCAGTACCCTCGAAAAGGCCCTTTGAGCAGCTGTGTCCTCCTGTATTCCAAAACATGGTATGATAGAAGTGTGGACCACTGTATCTAAAGCTACTGAGGAAAACCTGACATCAGTATACAAGCTTAGTCATTTTTCTTTCCTCTTAAGTCACCCAAGTTTTTTTTTACCTTTAATTTGTATGTCCTTTGGGCCTGAGAACACTGCTTTTCTATGGGATAAATACACAGCTGTGATTTACCTCCGAAAGATGTTTGAAAAAAGGAAAAAGATGACGAACACACAGAGTGACTTCTGATTTCAACCGGATTTTTGTACTTGTTCAAGGGAATGCTGCAAGACTCAGTAACTTTGCGGTCAAACAGATATGTTCACCACTCACAACAAAGGCAAAGACTGAAAGAAAACGAGCTGAAAGACTGGTGACGGCATCCTTGGCCATCTGACCAACCATATTTGTTTTCTTTTTTTTTTGTCTCCCTTACACGACTGGACTAGCGAAATAGGGGACGCTTTCGTTCTCGAGGCAGCATCAGCCTCCGATCAGGCGGCAAATGTTTGCGCTGTCCCTGTTTTTTATTTGATGGTATCTGCCCAAACGTGTTTTTCCCCCTCGCTCTTTGTCAGACTAAACATAGAAAATGTTGCTACCCCCAAAAAAGGCATATTTCAGGAAAAGGAACTTTTTCGCTGTTGTTCTCCTGTGGTGCTGTTATGACAGCCAGACTGACACGAGGCTTGTGGGGGACCGGCTCAGAGACTTTATTGACTGTATCCTTGATTATTATATGTGTGCAGTAGCTTTCGATTTCGTTTTTACTTTCATAGTCGCTTATTTTTCATTGTGATGTAATTCTTCTGTTGATGATTGTTTTGTTTTTTCTCTCATCATTCCAAAAAGGGGTTTCATTTGGGAGAGAAGTTCCAAAATCCTTTATTCTACAAACTCCAAAAATGTATTCTAGCGTTGGATCTCGAGGATAGCACTTAGCATTAAGTGAAAACTTCTGAAACAGAACCACAGATAAAATATAACGTGAAATACCACTCAAACCTTTTTTTATAGCAGAGAGAAGCTGAAACTAAAGAGACAGAGGTGGAATACGCATTGCAAGGCTCCCTGTAAGATCCTGGAGAAAAAAGAAAACTTTACGGGCACTCATATCTCTCTTATTTTGTCACAAATTTGTTCATTTATTTTGAGATTTTAGTTCTTATTTTCCCAGATTTGCACCATTTACTTTGTTTCAGAATTTTCTGTTGTAGCCAATCGATATCAGCTGCGATACAAAATATTGCTTTAAGGTAAAAGATCACAAGGTCACGGAATACCTCAGACCACAGTGTTTGCCCCCTCACGCTGTTATTACAAAGGGGATCTGTACTGTGGCTAACCAACACGGTGACTCTCTCATTATCAGTTCTATAGTTACTAGATATATAAAAAGTTATTTGCAATTCACTGTGTGACTAGAAAGTGTCTGATTAGCACGTGAGATTTTGCTTTCGCTGAACTACAAAAAAAAAAAAAAAAAACTTTTCTCAGTAGTGCCATGCCAAATTCCAAGTTTTCATTTAATATATGTTGCTTTTATAAGTTTAAGTTTTTTCCCCATTTTACTTTTGTTACAGGTAACCAAAGAGATATTTAGTAAACCAAAAACTCTTTTTATTTATAATTTCTTCTTCCTAAAGAACTGGCCAAAAGAACACAAAGGCGTCATTTGAAATTTTTCCTTTTTTTTCCAGTTAAATCATTTGGTTTTGTTGACTTACACTACAGAGCATTCCAAAAACCAAAGTATAAAATGCAAACGCTTTTTTTTTTTCTTCGAAAAAGGAGAAAACTGTTTTAATATACCTTAACCTATTGAGTTCTTAACACTACATATGTCAAAAGGCCAAAAAACTAACCGAAAAGGAAACAAAAAGCAAAAAAAGCAGTATTAACAAGCCTCTTGCAGTTCCTTAGTTAATGTACAAGCACTTAGGATCTGGGAAAGGAAGCTCTCGACCCCATCTTGTGCTCAGGCAATTGCAGTGTTGAGATGCAGTCTTCACCGTCTAAGATTGCAAAGGACTTTACATGCAAACGGCACTTAAATAACAGTTGATGTACTTTCTGACACTAGAAGCCAGCAGCAATTACTCAGCATTAAGGTTTACTTCAATTACCAGTATTTCACTATTAAATGCAGTTCAACGAATACCAAAAAAAGCAGACAAGCACTTGCTTGTTATGCTTACCCTGCCTGTTGAACAGTATTATTTACCACACGAATAAGGGAATGGCTGATAAGGACTCAAACCTGACAGGAATCATTTCAAGGACTGTTTCCACCTTTTTTTTTTTTTTTTTATGTTGGAGGATCCCTCTGTTCGCTTTTAAGCATGGTCTGACGTACCTGGTCTGTATGTTCATTTCATACACACCTTCTAAACACCTTCAAAGAAATAAAACCAAAAATAATGCTACCTCCTTTTAAAAAACGGTTCACAAAATAGATAGGCCAATGAAACTCACCAATAGTCATACAAAAGGTGTAACTCCCTTCTAGTTTTTTCATTCATCCACGAAATACAAAAAATAAAACGCTAACACAACGTTGTCGAAAAAACCAAAATAGCCCATTATTGCATAGCTGTGAACGGAGCTTCTCGATTCCAAATTCGTTGGTATGAATGAAAAATAAATAAACGAGACACGACCGGGGGGGGGAGACGACTACCTCTCTATCCCCTCCTAAAACAAAAAAAAATGCTTAGTCCTGTTAAGTATGAAGCATTAAGTGGTCAACATATTTAAAAGGGTCTACTCCAAATCACATATTCCCCACTTTAAGTGATCTATTAGCATAGTGTCAATGTACAGGTCCTCTGTGCGGAGGCTTAATTGTGTGTTCTAATTCCGCATGCATAATGAGAGGCCAGGCCAATGAGAGCCATCGAGCTGGCCGGTCATTAGAGCGTACTCAATGGGCCAGTCAGTTGGGTGTCAGAAATGATGATAGGCAGAATGCATTAACGCAGGCCACTCTCGCGCGGACCCCGCTTCCCAATTAATGCAAAGTGTAGCTTCGTGACGGCGGTGAAAAAATAGGACGCACACACACATAGACCATCCCTAAGAGATCATCACGCTCTTGCTAAAACGGGCCTTTCTTTTTACCACGCGACGAAACCAAAATATCCAAAGAGAACCAACAAGCTTGTGCTACAAGAACCGAGGATTGCGAAGGAATTGAAAAACTCACGAATGAATTGCTGCATTCACTAAATGGACTACAATTGTGCTTTAAGGTACACGTGTAAACAAAGCTGTTTTGTAAGATGTGGACTGAAAACGCATCAGTGGTGATCGCCATGACTCCTTTGTTACTTTTCCACACGTTGTAATGATGTATTCTTGTATATTGCAGCTCGGCTTAGCTCTCAAGGGCATTCCCTCCTTTTCGTGTTTCCTTTACTCGTTTTCTTTTTGGCTTTTACTTTTTCTGCACCTGTTTTTAGCTATTGTAAAGTTTTGAGCTCAGAATTCCTATACTGTATTGCTTATGCTAAAGTGTATGTATTTATCATATTATGTGCTGCAGGTATCATGGTTCAATTTTGGTTTCCTTTCTTTTGGTTTTGGATTTTGTTTTCCCAGTTTTTTCTGTCATAAAACGTCTGGGACGATGATTTTTTTAGTGTATTATCTCTCGAAAAAAGATAGATTAAGAGTTAGATATGTGGTTTAGGTAACACACCTGTTTGTATATTTATCTTAGCTAGGTCTATTTTGATACTTTTTGTCTCTGTAGTGCATTTATGCATTTTTAAGGAAAAAAGAGAGAAAACTAAACTAAAAAGTTGAACTCATTGTGTAATGATACCTCAGAAGGACTTTTCTCATGAGACAGGACCAAAACTTCAGAAAAACAATGAAAGAGAAAAAAAAAAAAAAAAAACATTAAAGAAAATGTGTAGCCCTCTCTTGCTTATAAGAAAGAGCAACTTTAAGGTGTTTTTTTTATTATTATTATTATTATTATAATTGGTCCTTTCAGGTGCCAATGTGTGTACAGACTCCCTTTAAAGTCAAATCATTCCTTTATTTACCATGAGCACTCAAAGCTGTCTCTCATAAGGCAATAGCGCTCCAGATTTGTATAGAAATTCTCTGAGAAAGTGGCTCTCTTTGGTTGCATCATGCCGATTGAGAGCGTCTTTCTAATTTTCTGGCTTCTCTGCACCCTTATGGCTCTAAAATGCCATGCTTTCAGGCACTAAGATTGATCAAAGTCTCACAGGCTATTTTTGACCACTGTTTGCCATTTGCTGTGAACTTGGTGTGGCTTTTCCACAGTAGCATACCAAATAAGATTGTGAAAAGAAATGCAGTTCATCTTCAGTGAGCACCAAAGGGATTGTGGCTAGATTTTTGTACTCCAAATCGGTCAAGTCTGCCACAACTGTAACCAAACAAATGCGTGACGAAGGTGACAGCAGTATTTTATGTCTTATCCACACCCTCACGCCATTGCCCCGTGATGAATAGCTTTGAGCTGCCGTTTTCTAAGTAAAGGACCCTTGCAGGGGAGCTTTTGCCTGATGGTATTAACTTCTTCGGCCAATCAAATGGAACTACCACTTCGACTCCTCTCATTGTATTTTTACGAATGTGTGTACATTTCCAGCAGTGACTTTTATGTACTTTAGTTTCATTTTAACTTGTTTGTTTACTTCTCTTTTTTTTACATATTTGTTTTGCTTTTTCAGATGAGACTTGGGGGAAGAAAAGGTGATGGCTTTTGAAATGGTATAGAAAATAAAAAAAGGCATCTAGCCATCCACCTTTGTTGTTCTAACCCCCGGTGACCATGTTTATGCCAGTCACTGCCGTTTTTCTTCATGCTGTATAAAAAAAAACAACACATATATCTGTGTATTTGTAACCTGAATCTTCTTGTGTCTGTCCATGCAGACAATAAAAAACTGTACAGTAGGTCTAGTTGCATGTAATCTGTACTAATTATTGACAATGGCATTATAAAATGCAATAAAAATACTTATTACACTGTCATAGGCTTTGTGTATTGTAATTTATGTTCTGCATTCAACACTTTAAATAGAACTAACAATGTATTTTCAGAAATTAATAATAAAATTAATTTTATTTTCAGAAAAAAATAATTATATATATATATATATACTGTAAGAGAGGGTGATCACCCTTTGGTAGATTTGATGCACTATCATACTGTTAAACTTTCTTTTTAAAAATGTGTCATACGCCAGAGGATTAATATCTAATGCACTTTTAAATGTGTGCATCTTTACCAGCATTTGGCAAGAGAGTCCTGCCTGTTCAAACACTATCAGTCTCTGTGGTGACCGCTTGTCAGAGCGTGTGCTGTTTCTCTCACAGCCTCAAAAGTAGTACACTGTTTGAGGTGCAGAAAATGTGCTCTCAGTTAAGAGCATGCAAGGGATGAGGCTTCCCTTGAAACATGCAACATGCATGGGACACTTTGTCTTTGGTGTAAAGTGGGTGATTGAACCAGAAAGCAGGGGGTCTCAACTTCAAGGAAATTGAGTGTCTACAAGCACTTGTCATTCCAACTTATTGAAGAAGAGCAACATCATGGCCTGATCCATTTGATGTTATTTCGGGGATGGGGGACAAGATAGATGGGGCACAGGAGAAAAAAAAACATAACAGAAGTTGTGTCTTAGTGTGAGCTCTGTGGTGCATTGAGTAATAGGGTAATGTTTATAATTACCTCCTTGCCTGATAGCATTCAGCTAATCACTCCGTTATATAATTTACTTCTCATATTAATGCAATATTTAAAGTGCAAACACCCTCTCATATACTTCAACACTCTGGTGAGTAAGCTGTAGACTGACTGCCAGAGTTTGAATGTAGTAATAGAAACAATATTACAATATATATATATATATATATATAGTATCCGTGGTTCAGCGATCATGTGAGACAAATGCATTCACATACAGTATATTGCTCTCTGTGCAAATAGTTACATTAAATACTGATCTTGTCTGTTAGTGTTCAGTAGTAAAAAAAAAGGTCTAAGCATTAAAATATGGGGAAACTTTTAAAAATACTATATGTAAGTACATTGTACATGTGCAAAAATTATTTTTTCTTTGTCCTACTGTAAATATATGTAGTTTGCATAGTACAAATATTGACCTCCTATTAAAGGCTGTATCAATGAAAAGCTTATTCAGATTTCAGATGATTTATAAATCGCAATTTCCAAAAACGAACCCTTATGACTTGTTTTTGTGGTCCATAGTCACACACACACACATACATGCTATTTCTATTTTTGCGCTGCTGTTGTGTTGTCTAGTAGCTCTGCAGTCTCAGACTGACAGTGTGGTGGCAGTACATCAGGTTCGTTCTGAACAGCATGCTGAAAACTTACTGTGTGTGTGTTGAAGCCCTACAGAAGTGTGGCCATGTGGTGGCCTTGTTGTTGTGTTACAGGCTCTGTCCACCAGGAGGGGTAAATAAACCAGCCAAAAACTGAATGGGGCGGATTGAAAAAAAAAAAGAACAGGAAAATAACAGGACAGGCCCAGTCACAGAGCTCTTTCAGTCTTCTGAGAAAATCTCTCACTGACATACAGACAGGGTGGAGGGTGTTATTCCAGCCCATTTAGTCCGGATCAGGTTCTCATCTTTTTTTTCTGCGATCCCTTCACTTAGTATGAAATCTGCCCTGAAAGCTTATCTTTAAAGCGCACAGGCCTTTCCTCTGCAGAGGTGTTGCCACCATATTAAGAGTAAAGATGGAAAATGTGGGTGCTTTCGGGAAAGTTAGATTTTTATTTGATCAAAGTGTTTTAAAACAGTCTCTCAGAGTTTGACAGGCAGGAAACTTCCTAATTTAGTAAAGGTTTTGGAAAAAAATGTTTTCTTTTGTTGGAACGGCATTAAACTCTGGTAAACTCAGGTACTTTCTGACTCGCGAGACTGAATGACTCACGAAAAGTCTGACTGCTAGTGTTTGCGCAGTGACTCTACTACCCGAGTGTAAAAATATGCCACTTAGACCACTTACTGTATCCACCTACAGTAGATGAATAATAAATAACATACACACACAATCACAAGAATTTAAGTGTCTACTGCAACCCTACATAATGAGTCTAATTAAGACTCTCTGACAGAATACCTCAGCCTGGACCGCTGGCTTACAGAAGGCCCGGACAGAAGAACAAAAGCATCTTTGTGATTGATTAGAAACACATTTTCATCCCTCTCTCCTACCCCATTCGTGCCAAAATGTTCAATTCTGCTACAAACAATCAGTGTCAAACGTTTAAAATAACATCCAAGAGAAAAACACTGTTGAACATGAGTAATTTGTGGCTCTTTGACTCAGTGTTTCTTGCAGTTATCTCAGAGAAGTAAATTCACATGAATACGTTCTAGCTACTTGAAATTATTGTTACCGC
>JAUCMU010000013.1:14901347-14914854 GCA_032275025.1 Enteromius treurensis
CTACTTGAAATTATTGTTACCGCCACCCTTTTTTAAATCTCTCAATCTGTCTATTTTACACTAAATTTTCTCACCTCTAATCTGTCTAGCTCCTCCTCATTTGTTTTCATTAAAAAAATGTTTGCGCCGTCAACAACACCTGAACATTTCAGACTGTTTTTGATGTTCTACAGGGTATTATGGGAATACAGTCACCTACTCAGCTCTCAGTTTCTCCAGATTCCAGCACTTACTAATGTTGACCTAGATTTAAAGTACAATGACCTATAACCATGGAGCGATGCATAGACAAGCGCTTAAAGGAATTTTTCATCCAAAAATATCAACATTTACTCGCCCTCATGTTATCCCAAACCTGTCTTTTGCAGAACACAAAAGAAGGTATTTGAATAATGTTACAACTGGTTTTGCCCATTTAATGAAATCCAGTGGGGTCTAAAACAACGTTGAACCCCTCTTTTGAAATGATATGGGTTTGGAACGACATGAGGATGAGTAACTATCTCTTTAACGATGCTGATGATTGGCCAGGCGCTATTAGAACTAATCTGGGCCACATTTAAGCATGCGAGAACACATAAAAACAAAACTACAGTGTATGCAATACATAAAGGCCTACAGGACCACAACATTCTCATGCCATAGAGGAGAAACTAAGCAGACTGGCACCTGGTAAATTTCAGGTTAATTTACAAGACAAAAACACTGAAAGTCTGATTATCATTCACTGGTTAACAAACACTGGCAGAGGCTCTGTCTTACACTGTTTGAGGAGTGCTGGGTTTTTTTGAAATGTGTGTCACTGGATTTGGTTGCGGGTGAGGGTGTGGACATAACACTTTACTCAGTCATCAGTATTTTATTTGATTGCCTTTTATCAGTTTGTATGTTGCATACACAAAGTCCAAGTCTGCACAATGCTGGTGTGATGGCCATCTGATGGGAGGATGTCAAAGTGTAGCATTTCCTTTACTGGTTCTTTCAAGTATTTGCAAGAAACTAAAAAAAAGATGAGAAGCGATAGAACCAAAAACATGGAAATCAGGTCTGACACTGGCATAAATTAATATAAACGCGTATCATTCCTGCTCCAAAAATGCCTTCATTGGTAATTCTTAATTCCCAAACATTCCCATTCACTGTGCCTTCAGAGCTCTTATAACATGACTTCTGAACTATGGACTACTTACTAACCTTTAAAACTTTTTTTTTTTTCTTTTCAGATTTTTACCTATGTACAATTATTTTTTTCTGCCCTACTTCTAAACCTACCCCTTACAGGGAAACTTTCTGCATTTTTAGATTTAAAAAAAAAAATGTGTTTGAAGCCTTTTGAATTATGGGGTCATAGGCATAAACCACCTTCAAATTATAAAACCTCTGTCATTAAACAAATTTTAGTCCCTGTAAAATTATAAAAACCAGTACACACACAATGGCAACGTCTCCACTCTCCAAGATGCTTAAAGAAACCTCCCTGCAAAGCTACAGTGCAGTTAAAAGTTTAAGGCACTTGTAAAAATATGCTGTAAAATATGGATGCTGTCAAAAATAATGTAATAGCATTTCTTTATCAGTTTACTTTAGTTAACTAAATTAAATGAACATTTGGTGTGACCATCCTTTGTGTTTAATGCAGCTTTTACCTTGCACTTCCACATTGTTTTTTTCAGGGAGGTCTCTTGAAGCATCTTGGAGACATTGCAACAGTTCTTCTGGATTCAGTCTTAGTTTGTTCTGTTTCTTCATGTCATTCCAGACAGACTGGATGATGATGTGATCACTGTGTGTTGAGCACTGGCTTTTGTCAGACTCCTTGTGCAAACAAAACATTCACCAGATTATTACAATTAATGGCAAAATGAATGTTTGGAAATGTAAACTGATATTTTCTTCTGACAAACTGCAGCAAAAAATAGAAATAACTAACTAGCTGGTGAAAATACTAGTGTTCCAATCATTTTGGCCACCATCACACAGTCACATCATTTTAATATGATATGATGATGCATAATGCAGAATTACATGATGTAACATATTTAGACATTCATAATAATATAAAAATAATATCAAACTGTACATTTATTTAATTTCCTGTATATTGTATTATTATGTTTAATATTGACGTGTTTTTGTTTTCACTGTGGTCGTGAAGAGTGTAATCAGTGTAATTGTAGAGTACAGGCATCTCTTGCCTGCAGGGAGTCAGAGTAATCAGCCCTCAATGTCATTTCCTGTCGAACAGTCTCGAGCTGAGTGCGCGACTGCTGCTGCTGCTTGAGTTCTGAGCGACAGTGCGTGAGCTCCAAACACTGGCGAGCGACCTCGACGGCTTTCATCATTACTGGAAATTAGGAAAAAACGTTTGCTTCTTGGCTTTCTTTACTGTTCTGAGAAAAACAGGCTCTTTTCTTCTACTTGAGGATGTTTTCTGACAAGTTTTTTAGGCTCTGAGAGAGTTTGAAGACGAAGATAACTCTTTTCATGTGTTCAACGCTGGAGTTAACTGGCGAGATAAACTAACAAATGAGGAACAACGAGTGTCAACGTTCACGTAAATAATAAAACAACTTAAATACTTGAAGAGAGAGAGATACATGAAGAGAAAGAAAATACTTTTCCCCGCTGAACGGGACACTTGAAAGTTTGTTTTGCGCGAGCGCTAGAAGATGCATCACTGAAACAACACTGGTACCGAGTGACCGTAGCAGGTAAGAAATACGTTTGGACAGTGTCTTTTACATTTAAGGTTCGTCTATAAGAAGTGTGAACTGTGCACACGTTCAACAGGTTTGAGTGAGTTTCAGCAGGAGCGTGCAGAGACTCGCCAGAGGCAAACCACAGCATGAAAACCAATAGAGTTATAGTGTTCTGTGTGCTGCACGTGATTCATGCAAAATTACGATATTATTCTTCTTAGTGCAACTTTTAGTAGCTATGAACCAACGTTATCATGTCGTTAAGTGCACGTTTTAAGCTAAACAAGTATATATTTAGCACATGACATTTTAATTAGGCTAAGGAAACTCTTGAAATTGCATGTTCACCACAGGAATGCCATGGTCTGAGCATCAAAACTATATTTATTTATTTATTTAGTTAATGACTTGAACGTTTGCACAAGTCTATTGTATCATAGCACACCCTATATTGATAGTTTTGGCCATGTTCTGCTTCATTGTGCCATTTTAGTTTCTTCTTCTTCTGCCAAACATTATTTCCCAAGCCGCTGGTTGTTTTTTAAGTGCTTTGGCCCACTGACATGAGCCAAACAATAGGAGGGGAAAGCGATAGTGGGAATAAGGACAGCTGTGTATTCACAAGCTTTAACCTTGTTTTCATCAGTATGTTTCTTTTGCAGGGTAATTTCTAGTCACTTGGCACCTGACTCCAGAACAGATGTCCAAGGAGGACCACAGCCACAGTGTCAGCCCACCCGAACCTCCAGATGGAGCCCAACTGGACACCCGGCCCATGGAAACTCTCAATGCGCCGTATGCAGGTACAACAAACATAGCTAGCAGATCTCTGGATGAATTTTATTTTTTGTTTTAATCAGTGGCTCAGAAACGCTATGTAGCCAACATAGGCACACTTCAGAAATGAAGGCTGTACTGAAAGGTAGGCACATTTGATTATTGTTTTCTAAAATAACTAAATATGCCTCAACATGAAGCATGAACATGTTTTCTAAAATAACTAAATATGTATATGTTCTAGACATTGTAGTAAACACACAAAAAATATTTAAGGAATTTTACTTACTTAAATCTTGACAAATCCAGTCATTCCAAAAAAAAGGAGTTCAGCTCAATGCGAAGTTTGCAGCTAGAGTAAGTTCACGACGAGATGACCAGACCTATAAACACTTTTTCTATCCAACAGCATCGTGAGGACCAACAAATAGGACCCATTAAATGCCTTTTTTTAGAATTGTTAAAAGTGATGTTGTAATTCTGCAACAGTGGGCTTTACAGGGTTAATTATAATGGCTGCCAAGATACCTATTTGAACCAAATTACAAGGCAGCATCTTATGTATCCTACGTGGAGAATAAAATCCCAGATTGCATTGCGTTAAAGTCATTGAAAAAATGGCTCGGCGAAAGGTTGTTTATAAATATTCTTCATTCAGTGCAAAGATTAAAAACTTAATTTAAACATAGATATGATAAATGCATTATAACTGTATAAAAAATGTGAGGCACAGAGTGTAACTGACAGGCATTCATCTGATCCTATGGTCAGGGCTGTGCAGTGTAATGGCAACGCTGTAATGAAAAGCAAATATACGATTATGCTTTTTCTAAAACACATTTTTGACCTTTTTAGACGTACAGTAATAGCAGTTCAAAAACCTAGTGTGCAACCTCTATAGAAAGCTGCTTTCCAAACATTTTCAAACTCTTAAAGGGATAGTTCACCCAAAAATTGTAATTCTGTCATCATTTACTCACCCCAAATTCTTCCAGCCTGTATGTATAAACAAATATATTTTGAAGACTTTTGTGAAATATTTCATAAAAATTGATTATTGTGATAATTATTATTATTCTCTAAAAATAAGTATGAATAAAATTTGCAAAGCTAAAACAGAATGCAGAATGCGATTGTCAGTCCTGTATTTGGGATTGACAACCATATTTTCTTTACAGATGTGAGGTCCGAAATGTCTTGTTCACACAGCAGCTTACAGTTGTGTATTCTGCCTGTATGAATTTTGAGAATTCTGTCTGTATGAGTCATAAAAACATGTACCGTAACACGGTAGTACTCACAGTGTATGACGTGACAGACAACTAGTTGTTCTGAGAATGCCTTGAGTTTTTTGTGAGTCCTGAAAATTTACAGGTGCAAGTTTGGTTACAGAATGCGTATGTAGAGAACTATGTGTGAACGTAACCGTATTAAGGACTTCAATACAGGACTGACATCCGTATTCTGCTGCTGTGTGAACATGGCCTGGCCATTCTTGACAAAACTTAACAACTACCTCACTAATTATAAATAAGCAGCAAATGTGAAGTTTATTGAAGCAAAAGACATAGCTAGTGGTTTGTTAATAGCAAGAATTGGACCTTAAAATAAAGTGTGCTAATTTAATGCATTTTTACTGAGGAAAATTATTCAATTCCTTAAAGTACTAATTTCCAATTTTTTTGGTTTAGTAGTCTATGCTTGAATATATGCGTGTGTAATACTAAACATAATTCACTGAATACTTAACCTTAACAATCTTTTCTCTTGCATTGGCTACTTAAAATTCGTTTGGTTTCGGGTGCAGCCTACTGTATGTAGGCAGCATGGCTGCTCACTTGATTTAAAACAGAGCTGATAGGAGTAGACACTATTGTTTTTGTGCTCGGCTAGTGGAAGTCTGCAAACAGGGTTCACAGTGCTAGTGAGGCGTTTAGTGGCTTGAAGAATATGTGCTTTGCTTAGCTTTGGAATCATGCTTTGCTGTGAATGGGGTTTAGTGAGCTTGGGTTTGTCAGTGGGGCACTAAGGGTCTCTGAATTCCAGATGAGGAATGAGGCACTTGGAAATGCCCTTCAGATCCACCATACTGTCCTAGTAGCAAGGGGTCAAAGTTCCAGATTAGTCATGGTGTTTTATACAAAGGGCTCTGCAGAATATGCATGGCCTGTGTGTGTACAACCAAGCTTGTCTGTCTTTGGTCCGGGAGCCTGTGAACATATGTATTCATACATGCACGTGTGCAAACAACAAGTGGCTTTGAGCTCACCACCTCTGCAAACTGCCACAGTCCTCTCCACAGGAATCAGATCCGCAGGCAGAGGCCTCGTAATTACTGTGGAAGAGGGCAAGTCCTGGCCCAATCCTCCATTTGCATAACAGTGCTTCAAAAACCAGTGAGCGTGTTGATTCCTGTGTGATTGCCAGAGCCAATGCACCATGGTAAGCCAGCCACAATCAAAATTAGGCCACCAGGCATATGAGCGATCTACCCAATAACTACTAATTAGATTTAGCCCTGAATTGTTCCTAAATATTTGAGGTTTTTGCCTCAACATGAAGCACATTCATTTGGGCTGTGAGGAATTTTCATCTTTGGGGCAATTAAATATTAGCTTAAGGTGTTGTTTTTGTCTAAAATTAAATGATCGTTTTTGCTTTTTAAATTTTTTTATGGTGAAGTCCAACAGAATCTGGAATTTTATGAAAACACAAGCTTGAATGAGGCCGCCTGATTACGGATATGGCGCCCGTCCGAGGCTGAACACTGCCTTCATTGACTTCCCTTCTTCAGCTTTAGTGCCATAGTTCAGTGTACAGACCTGACTCACTGTGGGAGATGAAACATCCACACAAACTCCCTGCTCTCCACAGCGCATGACTAAAGCTGTTTTCGTTAGAGACACTGAAGGAGTTGCTATTTTGAAAATCTTGCTTTTTTTTTTTTCATTAGGTTCAGCAGGAATTAAGGCTAAAGGCCTTTTTTTGTAATTTAAACCTTGACAAACTGCCAGAATCTCTGATTCTGCTTGAATTAAGTTATGATTTGAGGGAGATGACAGAGTTTTGTTTGTTTTAAAACTTTACGAATGTGTCCACAGGCCCTGTAACAGTTTTTACATGATGTGCAAATATAAGAGATCTCCACATACAGTATACAGTATGGCAAGAGGACAACGCATTCTTTTGATATCTGTGCATCTTGTTTTCATAGGATCGTTTTACATTATCTTTCACAAAGCTGTGGTTAACGGTGCAGAAAGCAGTTACTGTGTATGATGGAGGTGAAATGTTAAAGTAACTGCAATTTAGTGGTAGACAATTTTAAATATCAACAAACCGTGCAGTTGGTACAGTTAAGTTAATACACATTCTGTACAGATTGAAGGAGTTTTATTAGCATTTCTTAAGTAGGTTTTCTTTAATTTCTTAACTGACGTATATTCTGACACACTTGTGCACTCTTCTTCAAATGGCTTGATATTCACGCTACATAATTATTTGCGAATGCTCAGCTGGCCTTTTAAGGTGTATGTTTTGGCTCCTACTGACATGTCTGCAGCAGATATCACTCGCAGGTCTCCTTCGTATGGGAAAGATTGAGGAGATTTCATAATGTTGGATCGTTGTGAGGTCTGTCTTTGATGCCTAGCCTGATGGTTTTAAGTTGCTGTCAAAATTCTCATGTGGGCAGCTTTCACTTCAGCCATAAATCTTACTGTTAAAATAGCAAATTAGCAAGAGTTTTTTGAGAACATTTGGATTTTTGGACTGCGAGGGTTCACATGAGATAGCAAGTGAGAAAGCGAGAGTGAGCGCAGATCAATGCTGACCTATGAGGCAGATATTGGCCACTCACCACTGTGTGTTTGAAACTTCCTGTTGCTGCTTTGGAGCCAGCAGAGGTGCGTGACTGTGCAAAAGTGAACGTTTTTATGTTAAAGAGAACCAGGAGACGTGGCATGTCACGCATGGAGATGCCAAGCCTTGAAACGGAGAAACAGACCCCCCACTTTCTTCGCACTGTTCTATCTCACAAAAACTTTTAAGCACAAGATATAGCGCCGTTAAATCCTCCCTAAAGCCTGTTAAATACCAGACATTTTCTTTTTTTAATGAGCTTACAGTGTTTTTCCCCTTCTCTATTGTACTGGCTAAATAATCTGTGAATTTGGATAAATTCCAAAACAGTTCTTTGAAGCTTCTCCCCCTAAGCGTGTGTTTTTACTCTTGGCCAGTTTACAAGCCCAGATTAGACTCTATTGTTTCAGAGCCAAGCTTAGTGAAGATGTTACCATAGTTATCAGCATGTCTCTTCAGAGAATCAACCACAGACGTTTGCTTAATTATTTTCTTTTTGCTCCCCTAATTACATCCCTGAGGGGTCATCGCTAAAAAAAAAATTGTGTCAAAGTCATGATGGGCTCACAAATGTGTAACAGGGGAGGATGAATGTGGGCTTTAAATGAGGCGCTCTGCTTTAATCCATCTGAGATGCTCCACTAAGTGGCACCACCTGTTTCCTGTTTCAATAAATGCTGTTGCAGTGCATTGAGTAAGATACAGATAAATGTGAATAAATATGCAACAGTCAGTGAATTTACGTATGTTTATGGGATCCGCGACTGGGGTTAATTGACTCAAGGGCTTGGCAAAAATCAACCACATGGCTGAAATATTGCTTGCATGGTTACAGTTACAGATTGTTGAGCAGCAAAAAAAATAATGGAGAGCGAGAGAAAAAAACAGAGAGGTTCACATCTGGTGCAGTAGGTTCTGATCTAGTCTTTCCAGTGCTATAGACTAACCTATGAGACAGTTGACACTGTTAAAAATGTTTTACGTATGAAAGCAATCACCTGATTGTTGTAATGATCACAGAAAATAAACAAAGACCAATAATAGTAGTTATATTATTATTAGTATAGTTTTTTTTTAATTGTGATTTGTTTAACAACTAATATACAATACAATTACTACTGGAACATTTTGTATTTGCAACAGTGCAAAATTGAATCACTTCCAAGAGAAAAATAGACAGTTTAGTTTAGAGCCCTGCATCTACACATTTCTGACCACTCACACACATATACTGACTCAGATTTTACAAATTGTAATACTTACAAACATGAAAGCACAGCTTCCACCTTATAACCTATTGCAGCTCCTGTAAATTTCTATTTTTTTTACGATTTAAGAGAAACAAATCTCAAATCTGCCCTTGAGGACCTGTTTTTGCCTTCTATATTTGCATTTTGATCTAAAATTAGGTGTTTATCACCTTCCTTTCTCAAAGTGATCTTTCAAGTACACCAATTGTGAATTTGAGGAACGTAGCCTGCAGCATAGTTTGATTCTGCAGACTTCCAATTCCCAATGTATCCCTCTGTTCCCTGTGCCCTATGGCCAGCACATTGTTTCAGATGCCTTCAGAGCTACAGCGGACCTTGTCTGCCAAACCTGAAGCCGATTATAATATTAGCCTTCAGCTGCATAAAATCGACCTAATTTTTATGCCTTTTATTTCATCTGTACTTTTTCTTTTACCTCTCCCCCTTGTTTTTCCCTTTCCCGCACTCTGCTAGCACGGTATCGCCCTCAGTGGATTTTAGAGAGTGATGGTTTTAATTAGTCAGGGTAATGACAAGTAATTAACTCCCAACACAAGTGGCCGGTGCACTGCTCCTTTAAGCTAGCCTCTGAGATCGCCTGATATTTAACAGTTTTATTTTTTTTTGTCATGTAACTCAATACATTTTTCTCTAGGCACACTCTGAATAGTGAAGACGCACGTTTTAGACTTCAGCTCTGCAAATTATCTCTAGATTGAAAGGGATAATATTTTCGCTGCTGCACAAGAGAAATAGTGTAATCTCTTGTATTCCATTAAAAGCTGAGTTTACAGTCACCTCTGTTAGGGGAGGTGTCATCGAGTCAAAGGAGAAGTTCTGGATATCAGAGTTGGAGAAAGTTCTAATTCGAGCATGTCTCTCGCCTAGTCTTCAGTTCAGCTATTCCCCTGAGACGCATGGGGGTGTGAAATATCTCTAAGTCTCTTGTCAGTCTCTCTCTGTTTCTCTTTTGTCTGTTTCTTCTGAAAGAGCATTAGTAAGGGTTGGTGAGGACAGAGCAACTCTGCCACAAAATAAAGAAAGGCTGGGGTTTGAGGGTTGAAAGTATTTCAAAGTGTCGCTGTAAAGCCACATGGCTGTTCAGTCTCTAATACCAGGCCTCATACCTGACTGCTCGAAGATTATAGAAAGTCTCAGTGTGCTCTCCCAGACCTCAGGAGTAAATAAGGCAAAACCACAGAAAGGAGAGAAAGAGATTGAGAAAAAGAGAGAAACGGGCACATGGAAAGCTTCAGGCAGAGAGACTGACTCAGAATCAGACGTGCATGAGTGTCTTGGCCTGGTAACCGATGGGTGTGTATTCGTCATTCTTTGCACTCTTTAAAGGTGAAGTGTGTCATTTATTGGATGATATACTTTTGTCCTAGTTTAATATGCAGAGGAGATTTTTTTTGTAGGTCAGTGTCCCTGAAAAGTGCATTGTTGAGTGAATATCTATCTTAATATATATTTTGGAATGGATATTATTAGTGATGCAGAAGTGGCACTCTTCGCCTTTAAAAGTACAGTTAAAATTGTTTACTCAAACTGATTTCAAATGGCTTTCTTCCATCTTCTTCACTAATTTCTTTCATTCTGTATAAAAAAGGTGGTAAAGCAATACTCAAATCACCTGCTTGTTTATTTAAAATTTTTTACACAGGAAAAAAATACTAAAGATTATTGTATAATAACAATAATGTTTAGTATTTTTTTCTGTGTAAAAATTTTTTTACACTTCCTGTTTAAGAAAGATCGGGTGCCAGTGTAATACAGAATATCACTGTAAATATTCACTGGGATTATACTAATAGGATGCTGATGTACATTTTCCCAAGTAGTCTTTACCACAAGACACCTCATTTTTGTTGTCGTGGGAAAAGTACTATAAAATTGAGGGGGGCACACACTCAAAACATTACATGCAGCGCAATGCCTTTCATTCCATAAAGACTTTATGACCATTACCCACATACTATATTTTATTCCTATGTTCTTATGTTGTTTACTGGGAAATGTATGCGCCCTGTTTACAAGTCAAGTAAAGTTTCCACACACTTTCTGCCTCTGGGGTCCACACACGTTGCATGTAGAAGTAATGGCCTATATACACACACCATAGTCCATCACATTTTGAACATTTTTATTTATTTTTTTATGTACTTGGCCAGCTCTAAAACAACTAGCGTGTCTAAAGCACTAGATCGTTAACCCAGACGTCTGATTTCGAAAGGCTTTTGCAAGCGTGGCGTAATTGCTGAGATCATTAAGTGCAGGTTCTTGAAATTCCTCGCCACATAATACGGAAGGCTGAGCTGAAACTATGATGCCTGCGCAGTAAATCTCCCCTGCCTGCTGTACGGCTTGATTATGATGAGGAATTAAAGCTCTGCCTTTGATAACTGCTGGGTTCTAGCTGCTAATGCTCAGTGATCCACAGCAATGGGAGAACAGAAGGAGCTGACGCACGCTTCAGTGCCACAGCGGTATAAAAGCAGACTTCTGTTCAGCAGCGTTACTGAGGCAGGCTTCAGTGGTCTGTGTTTTAAAGCTAAAATGGTTCATAAACGTGATCCCTGTCTGTCCACAGCCCCAGCGCAGCTCTCCCACTCACCCACATCAGCTTATAAACTCTCTGAACCCTGCAGGTTACACTCACTTTTCCCTTTCTTTGTCTGCGTGTTGCTTTTCTCTAATAATTGAATGTGCGTTAGAACACAGCTTTCTTTTTTTTCTTTTTTTTATTGAACATTTTGGTTTATAACTTTTTACAGTGTAGCCCGAAAACTGTCCGTGTACAAATTATATATACAATAAAAGTGATCATAGTGATAATATTATTAACAAACAGGATATATATAAGAGGAAGCAATAGAACACAGCTTTCTTGAATACTTGAATACGTCAGCAGCTGCTTCCAGATGTGGACTTACCAATTCCAGCTCCTTCGTTATACAGACACATACAGGATATACAGCCCAGGGTTCTGCACAGAACCACGAGATGCTTTGAGACCTCAGCTGGCAAAGTGTCAAGAGATATTTGTGCTGGTAGAACGAAGTGTTGCAAACAAGCTGTACTTTTAATTTGTCATTGAGGTCGAGGAGGAGAGAACGTTGACGTTTCTGTGAGCTATGAGCTCAGGCCCTGACAATTTGTCTGTTGTTGGAGTTTTGGTTGAGGAAATGGGGGATGGAAGCCCCTCGTGAGTCGTCTTGGTTTGCCTGCTCAGAGGTAAAAGAGTTTAGTAGAGAAAATAAACAATGGTTACAGTTCTGTCAGCAGCTAGATCTGTCTGATACTGATAGGTCAAGATCCCTGTCATTTAAACTCAGCTCTCTCCCTTTTATTTCTCTTGCTGGCTTTGTGATTTCATTTCTAATTTAAATGGATTATATGATGCTGCGATTATTAATAAAAAGAACATTATTGTGTGTATTTGGTGTAATGCAATGTGTCTATGCGGTTTAAGTTTCAAAAACACATTAGTTTTACATATTGTACATTATTATTACACCTGTAAGCTCTGCCTTATGAGATGGGTCGATTTGTTCAAAGCTCTGATTGGCCAGCTCTCCAGTGTGGTGATTGGCCAAATACTGCAAGCATCTGATAGAAATGTTATGCCCCTTACCATAACGTGATATCGTGTCCCGACATGATGACACAAAAACTATAAAAGCAATTTTAAATGAGGCTAAAAGACATCCATTTGAATGCTGTATTTGCAGTGCTTTGCAGATCTAAAACGTAGAGAGGGTTTTACCATTCAAAACTCCCAATAATGCTTTGTTGGATGGCTTATCAATTTCCTAAGGGTAGCATCTTTTAAAAGTAATCCTCTATTTAAGAAAAAGTAATAGAAATACCTCAATATTATCACACAAAAAAGATCCAAAATCCAGGAAAGCAACATGAGGTAGAGAGTCACTAAAGGAAATAAACAGAGAACAGTGGACTGACGTTCCACAGGAGATGCTGTGTGTTTATCAGACAGCGAGTAAAGCCCAGCTGGCTTCCATTTGGGTAGGTATGGGCCAGAGGCCAGGATGGAGCAGAGCTCAGTTGCACTCAGCTCAGCTAAACACAGCGCTTCTCCTCGCTAAGACCCAGTCCTGACCCTCTTTGATGTCATGCTGCTCTAGCCTTCTCAGACAGCCCTGTATAATTACCAGGCCACATAATAAGACCACTTGGCTCCAGCTCTAACTTATAAAACACGCACACACAAACACATGCTACTGACCGCATGAATGCGCTTTCTCAGATACGTGAGCACAGCGTGCATGCAATGTGATGATATGGCAAATTAGCTGGTGCAAATATAAACACGTTTCTAAACTGAGCATCCACATTGTACTGGTGTTGCATCAAGACACTTTAGAAATGGATATGAAAGCAAAGCTCTGAGTAACTTTTCTTTTCTTTCTCTCCTCTGTGTTTGTGTTTTTTGGTCTCAGAAGGGAATGAAACCGGTGAGCAGACAGCACAGAATTCAAACACCCCACCCATGGAAAAGACAGGAGACGTGGAGAATGGCAACAACAACAACAGCTTGTCTCAACCGGACCTCACTAGCACTCCTGGCAAAAGCATAACATGTAAGCATGAAACACTACAGAGCAGCTCTTTGCAGTTTGTTTGTACTTGGTCTGTCTGTTCCAGTATTATAGAAACAGATGAAATGATGAGGAAATTGGGACTGATGGCAGTGACCAGAGGGACAGACAGGTAGGGCTGCACGATTTTGAGAAAAAACCTAATTGCGGTTTTTCTGACAAATATTGCGATTGCGATGCGATTTTCAATTTTTGGGTTTGATACTTCGATAAGTGCATAAAAGCTAAAATTATCAATAAAATATGTTACTTTTATGACACAGAGGGTTAAATAAACTATATACATAGTGATTGAGGTGTT
>JAUCMU010000013.1:14918583-14928869 GCA_032275025.1 Enteromius treurensis
TGTGTGCAAACCTGCTGAAGAACTACAGGAACCGTTTGACCTCTGTAATTGTTAACAAAGGCTTCTGTACCAAATATAAAAATTTTGGGATCAAATACTTATTTGGGACAGTAATTCCCAAATATATTGCTAAAAAAAACATACAATGGGATTTTTCTTTTTAGATTTTGTAAGTAAGAGAAAAATCACAGGGTGATCAAATAATTATTGACCTATGTAATAAGTTGTTGTAAAATGACTTATTGACCTACATATATGTGTGTGTATATATATATATATATATATATATTTGTGCTTATAATTTGGGTAGATTCAATCCAATATTTGGCAGTAATGCAGCAAAAGTATACATGTATAATCATGTTTTGTTGTCTAGTCATTTTGGCCTGGGAACACAAGTATGACAAGATGTAAGGAAAGTCACAAAAAGTGCAAAATTGATTAATCTTTTACTTTTTTGGAGAAGTTATTGTATCCTTTGTTTTGTTTAGGGAAAAGCAAATCCTCTCTGGGTGAAAATGACCAGAACACAACATCAGGGGTACAATCATTTAAAATCACAAATTACGTCAACAGAGATGCAAAATGCATTCATACCTGTAGCTTATATATACTGTATCCAGAAGATGGGCACCATCCCCCATTCTGAAAACTCTGCCAAAGTCTTCAAGGTTGTCCAGAGGAGGAATGAGTAATGACTGCCATTGTCCAACTTCACATTAGAAATGACTGTATGATATTCAGCACTATCTGGGGCAGGGTGAAGAACATGTCCAATCTGTCCCTTTGTCAGGTGGGAATTAGGCTTTTCTCACCTCATAGAGAAGAGCTCCAGAGAGCTGGAGGAGAGAGATAATTCACATACCTCCCCACCAGAAGCCCCGACCCATGATTGTCTCTTATACGGAGAGTTCAAATGGATCAAAAAATCATCCTTAATAAAGTATATACCTTTTTTTAAGCCTACACGTCCCTAAATGATCATTTGCTCTTTGCATCTCACATTGCCGGTATGATTTAGCTGTTTGTGCGATGCGTCACTGATGCTGATAGCAAATTAGTCACAGTGCAGTTGAGGTTTTAAATTGGCCAGCGAGGGCATATCCCTACCTTTTAATGAGGTCTGTATTGTTGCGGATGTCAAGCCTCTTGAAAGGTAAGCCACTTTGTGCCAAACCTCACCCCTCCCCAGCCCTGCTCTCGTTGGTTCAGGCTGAATGGCGCTGTGATGTGCTGTGCTCCAGTGTAGTACAGAAGAATTACTTTGTCTTATCTTGCAGTGGACAGGGGTGACCTTGTGGAGAAATGAGAGAGGCAATTAATACGGCAATCACTTGTGCCGCTCAGTGAGTGCCTCGCAGAGTCCTCTCTGTTAACCTTTTGAGGGAACAGGTAAAAACACAGGAAAAACAGGGTTGACGAATGCTCACCTTCACACTAGTTGGTGAGATCTCTGGGGGTGTGGTAGAGTTTCTGGTGTACAGTGATGGTGCGAGAGGAGAGCAAAGTGGCATGTTTTGCTAAATTGGGGTAATGATATTCCTTTTTTTTTGTAGTGGAAAATAAATTTACTGGAGCAAAGCTTCACAAGGTTGACTTGTTTTGAGAGAATGGATATTGAATTTAATGCATTTTTTTTAACATTAATGTAACTAAGGGTATTTCAAAATCAATATCTGAGCAAGTACATACACAGCCTGTTCAAAACTATCACCTTACTTTAGCCTGATTCACAATGGTAGTCTTATAATAATGATTTCTAATTTGAATGGTACTGGTAGGTTTTCTGGTAGGGTTCCGTATTCTGCTAGCCTGGCCCCGCCCATACTTCCTTTGATGCTACATTCATTTCGCGAGCAAAGTTTGTCTGGCAAAGCTCCCGTTTTAGAGCATTTCTGTTCCCAAAAAAGTGGGAACCAATGAGAAATGCACTACGCATACGTCATCCGAATGAGTGGTCTGATTGGTTGTAGATTCGTCCAGTAGTATACAGAGGCATCTGATGGACGCAGGTTAAGCCCGCCACCCAGAAGACGGGTAGTAAGGTAGCTTGGCCAGACTAAGCTCCTATGAGCTTAATAGTCGCGGAACCTAGGCTAGTATTCTGCTCCTGTCTTAACACATTAGATTAGACTGTACAGAAATTTAAATCTAACGTTACATGCTAAAAGTGGGTTATTAAAATTCACCGGGAATATACTGACCGCACTGGCCCACCCTCCTTTAACCTTTAATATTGTAACAACTGGCTATTATTCGTTAAGATGTTTGCGAACTGGAGCTAAGCTGTTCTATAAAACTTTTCCCTAACTACTTGCCAGCAGGGTGCTAGCACCACACGCGCCTTTATTTTAATAATTAACCAAGCGAGCACTCGTAACCCTAAAATCACACGACCCTGAGTGACTCTTTACTAATTGTATTATATTAAGTATAATACTGCAATCGGTTCATTGGATAAACGCATTCTCCATTCCCAAGAGGCTTTGCTTCATTCTACATTAGAAACATAGATAGATACAGTAGATTATAGATCATAGATACTTAATTGATCCCCAAGGGGTATTCAAGAACAAACAAACAAATCAAATTGGGGTTTTTTTTCAATTTTGTGACCATGAATGTTCTGCAGGATAAGCTAACCATGACAAAGATATAGAGAGTGAGCAACTGATATAAATATTGGTTTTGGGGGAAGTATTTGCCCGTTATTCGTAGAGAATTTAGTAACGTCAGTGATTCTAATTAGGTCAGGTCGATCGCGTTCGCCTCGCGGCCGCTCAATTTGTGATCAGCTGTGTAAATCCTTCAGCCGACCGACTGGGAAAAGTCCCGGCCGCCCCGATTGCCTCTCCGCCCCTGGTCACGCAATGCTGATGTTGTTAACATTAATCATTTTAGAAAAATGTATAACTATTTGCATGGTTTGATGTGACATGAGCTAACTGGTAGTGTGATTTATTGTAGTGCTTTTTTCCTCAGTTGGTCAGAACAAACTTGGCAGACTTGTTACTTCAGATGACAATATCTGGTGAAAATTTCTATTTGGGTCAAATAGGCTATTCCTCTACTTAGTCAAGAATCTGTGATTTATTAAGTACAGCAAACGTACCAGTGCGGTAACTACTTAAATACTCCTCAAAATGTTAGATTCATCTCTACTGGAGCCATGCCAGCACAACCCAAGGCAAGCACGATAATTACGCGAACTGCTGCAATTCCAGGTTTTCAAACAGAGATAGCGATAAAGAGGCAGAACTTAAAGAATGCAACTTTAAACAAGATAAAACAAAACCTTAATTCAAGTCAGCTATTTATGTATTAGTCAATTATGTATTTTTAATATTAACTACTTCTAATACAGTAGGTTCATGTTTTTTTTTCTGTAAAAAAGAAGTGGAGAAGCTGCCGTGCCAACAGGGAATACTGAAGACCATCATGCTGTCATGGGAAAGTTGTGATTTTCCAGTTGCCAGATACACCCAATACTGATTTAAATTACCATGATCCATGTAATCTGCCATGTTCTCCATCTCTAATGCTGTTCAATCTTTGTTCCACTGTACTCCCAAAAACAAACACACACTCTCATTCAACAGTCCCTAAGCGATACTACACAACACTAATCTCCGCATGCAAACAACACAGATCAGGTATGCATCGACAGACACTGAGATCATTCCCTGTGCACACAGATTCTGTCGATTCGCTTCAAATGAGCCACAATCACACCAAAGGGAGCGAAGATGAAATGTGAGTGTTTGAGCAGGTGCAATCTGCCTTTCACGACAGAATAATAAACCAATGTTTTTATGTACTGCATTTTGTCAGTATATTTTAAGTCCTGGCTTTGCTTTAAACATGTAAATCTCCAACAAGAGAGGTTATTTTTTTTTTTTTTACTTACCCCTTTTTTCAACCTCTAACTATAGGAAAATAAACCAGTTTGAAGATTCAGAGTTGAGTAACTACCGTTTTACATTCAATATTGTTTGGTCAGTAAAAATAGTTCCTAATAAAGTCCAGATGTTGCACATCTCTGTAAAACGCACTGAAGTCAGATGAATTAATGATTTAGATGATAAATATTGAGTCATTGCTGAATGCATCATAATGCTCATAAAAGAATTCGTAATCACATGCAACCCCATATTCCGATTTCCGAAAAAAATATGCTTTTAAAATGTTTTAAATCCATGCTAACTATTAGGTAGATGCTTAACTATTAGGTAGATTGAATGATTCAAATGCCTCAATGATTACTGGTGCAACAATCCACCTGCAGAAAGATCCCAGTAAAAATGTTATATATTTAAAATGCATGATTTCATGCTAAGTAGTTCAAATAAACATATTTACTGACATATCCCTTGATACTTGCTGATGTTATCATTTTAATTCAACTTTACTGGTAGTGCAAAAATAAGGCTAAAATGTGTTTTAATTTCACTATTGAGGAGGGATGTATGACCTTTGAAAAATATCAATCTTTAAATGCAAGATATTTAAAGTGTACCTACAGTATACTTGCAATAGGTCCACTTTAGCACAATCAAATGTACAATCAAATGGGGGGGTTCTCTTCCCCGTGTAGTAGCTGTTTGGCTATTACTAACCACCATTATCAAAATAAGCATTAAGTATAGACATCCGACTAGGAATTCAGCACTTATTGCTAAATTGAGCGCAATTAGTTCTCCAGACCTCACATAGGGTCTCCTAACCCAAAGGCCACGTAAAGCTGAGCAAGGAAAGCCAACTCTCATTAATCTCGGCCCGCTGAGTGCTGGCCTGCGAGCGGAAGTGAACGTGAAACTCGCGTGTCGAAGAAACACACTCTGGCGCTTTTGCGTGACTGAGGAGAGCAAGAGACTCAAGCCAATTATCCAGCCTCCACTCTGCCTTTAATTTTATGCAACGTATGGAGCCCATGAAACTGCGTCTCCCTACCAGGCGGACACCCAGGGCCTGTCTAGATGATTGCAATTAAAGGCAATTCCACTACATTGCTGCTGTTAGGTGGAAATGCTGTTTGGGAAGGAGATGGGGGAAACGCTCGGGGTGGTCTTAATCACTGACCGGTGTGACGGCTATTTTTGACATCCTTTTTCACATGCTTTAATTAGCCTCTATGAAGAAGAGAGATAATTCAATGAGAAATCAAGGTAGGGCGAACTGTAGGTAATAATGCTGGATTCACTGATGGAGACATGCATAGCACCATTGTTCTCAAGTTAGAAGATACAAGTTTGATTTCACCATATCACATATTTCTGCTCGTCTGTTTTCAACATATCTCAACATAAAAAAAAAAAAATTAAGTAATAATAATAATATATATATATATATACACACACACACACACACACACACATGAAGAATAAATAAGAAAATAAAACAACAAATTGTTTATGTATATATATATATATAGTTTTACAATCATTTACATATATTTTAAAAGTTGAGGCTTAAAGTTGAATAAATGATAACAGACTTATTATTTTTAGGTGGATCTCTTCATAAGTGTGTTGATATGATCCATTTGGTTTTGTAAACAGAAATGCTCATGAGAAAATAAACCTTAAACTTTCACCTACTAAACCTCTGATATTTCTAAGCCTTTTGAAGTTTCCACCCAAACCAACCCTCACTCTTCTCCAGTGCCATTCTGATCACCACGAGCAGAGATACTGCTCCCCCTGCTGGGGGAATTACTGAGTGCAGAAAAAAGGAGCAGAGATTGGAGAGATGAAAAACTAAAGGTTGCCAAGCCCTGTTTCAAAATTCCTCCAACACACTGCCCCAGCTGTTTCATAATTAACACTGGTGTAGGGAGATGCTCTTCATCTGCTTGATTAAATAATTAAATAATTAATTAACCAGGGGCATACACAACCTCTTCAGATCTGTCTTTCTCTGTAGAGAGAAAGTAGCGGGCGGGAGAGAGAATGAGAGAAGGACAGATGAGCGTGCACTGAGTTCGCCTCCCATCTGGAGAGCCTCTCAACGGACAGCAAATCATGTCATTCTCCAGCACCTCATCCTCACTTTTCCACACACCTTAGCTCATCTAAATGAGCACATTTATATTATACATGTCTTCCTGTTTATAGGTTATTCAACCACAATTTTTTATTTTGTATTAATTAATTTTATTTTATTTTTGTAATGTGTAAAACACTTGTCTTTTGTTCTGATGCATTTTCATAATTGAAAACCTTCCCAAGTGTCCGCAAAATGAGGTTTTCTATTAGCAAAACACACACACATGCACATTTGAACAACTTTAACAACAGCTTACCTTTTCTTATAAATAGATATAATGCACACAAACATATACATCCCATTCTGCATTCTGTTTTGAGAATCATGTGTGAAACATAATATATGTGTGTTTGTGTGTAAATAATATATATATATATATATATATATATATAATATATATATAATATAATAAGTGCAAAGTGTAGCTGACAAAATTCAAATATCTGTCTATCTATATATATATATAGAGAGAGAGAGAGAGAAAGAGAGAGAGAGAATTTTAGGGGTATGGTTCATTCTTTATTTCATAAACTAGTCAAAATTGCAGCTGACATAAGTGCAAAGTGCAACTGACACTGTTTTTCACTGCTTTCAAGTCTCTGTCTAAGACATTTAGTCTCAACTGTTTTGTTTTCACTCACAATGTGAGTGAGATCCATCTAGATCAGCTGACATTTATGGTTTCGACTGAGGATGTGACCACCGTTAGTCTCCTAAAAAATAAAAATCAAGGCATGACCAATGTTCAAACTGCCAGATGCTTCTCATAACAGACTGTCAATGTGAGAGGACACATGGTATATTACATACCTCATTGTTTAATTAGGGACAAAAGGGTGGAAATCAGTTTTGAGAGAGAGGAAAAAGTAATAAAGTCAATGTTTCTGCCTGGTTGTCGGTCTGGAAGCCGAAAAGCAGTAAAAGTGTAATAATAATAAAGAAGCCCAAATGTGGATGTAATGGCCTGTATTTATGCGTTTCATTTTATCTTCAAAGACGGGCTGAAATTAAACAAACGTGCAAGTATAAAGAGCCATTTTAAAAATAGCCCCTTTTTTCAGAGAGCGATCTCATCTCGGGTCCCACAGAGAATATTGCTACCGTCAGCACTCGCGCACATTAAGGGATGAATCAGAACAGAAGGAGCGCGAGAGAGGGGCGAACAGTGACAAAAAGACATTTTAATCACCGTTATTTCCGCCTGCGCCCAGGCGAACGAGGGCCGTGCCAGGGGTTGCATGATTGAACAGCACCCTGCACCTTTAAACAAAGCCCACACAACTTCCTCACCGGCTTCATTTTAAAGACTCCTTTAGCCATAATCATTTTCATATAATTCACTTTCATACAATTCTTTCTCCTAATCATTATCAGGGCCACTAACGTCTTAATGACTTCATAAATTTAAGCTATAAAAAGTAATGGAGAAAGACAAATGAGATAATTAGGAATAAATCTTAGTGGAAGCCCATTTATCAAAACATCGAGAGCCACTGAATATTCAAAATCATTAGGCCCTGTGTGTAATTAACAAAGCCCCTCAGTTATGAAGGAAACCTGTTTCCAAAGATATTAAGATCCAAAAGACTCCATGTTATTAAATTGACCGATGAATCTACGGTGTATAATATGATGTGGATTATTAGGATCCTTTTTAATTAAAAAGTGTGTTCGTTTTCTCTCTCTCTCGCTCTCTCACTCTCTTTTTATTATTTAAATTTTTTAACACTTTAATGGGAAGTTGAATTCAGGTCTTTAGTCACAAGGCAGTAAGGGACTTATCTCTCTATCTTTTTTCCTCTCTCACTCTTTCGTTACTTCTCTCTCCCTCATGAATAGGCTGGAGATGATATAATGGACAGAAGCCTAGCCCTCAGTTGCAATATTTTATTCTCCTCCAGTTCTGTTGCGTAGCACATGGATGGAGAGCGTATTTTAATTTAACACACTCTGAATTCCTATTATCTTAAAAACTATGTGTAATGAAATCATTTGCCCTGATTAGCTAAAGTGAGAATCAGACTCATGTTAAGTGTCTGTGGAATTAAAAACTGATTTTTTTTTCTCCCTTAGTGTCTGAGGACAGAATGATCTTAACAGCTACATTGTTTTAAAAGCAATTTCCAGAATTTTTTTACCGTTACTGTCTTAAAATTACTTACATTTTTTAATTTATTTTTATTTTTTATAAAATGTATTAATCTTTACTGGTGTGATATTGCTATACCAGAACTTAAAATGACTTTTATTTAGAAAAGATACATTAAATGTATCATCAATGACAATGAAATACTATTGCATTGTTACCAATTATTATTTTAATAAAATACTGTAAAATGTAATCAAAAAATCACGAAAACACTAAAAACTGCAAAACTGATCTTATTTATTTATTTATTTATTTGGAGAACCAAAGGATCATGTGACACTGAGAATGTGCTGCTTAAAATCATGTATTAATAAATGCATCTTTGTGGAGCATAAGATAATTATTTTAAAAACATTACAATATCTTACCAACTACTGATATCATTATACAAATAGCCTAATTATTATAGGCTTTTATAAATATTAATACTTTTCCTTATAATGGAGTTAAAGACCTTCAGGGGATGTAACTGGTCATCTTCTGTTAAGCTAAAAAAGGGGAAATTCGTTTTTCTGGACCATCAGCATCGATGTGACCAGAGGTTCAAGTCGTCTTTTCAAAAACATCATTCAACATCTACAGATGTATGGAAGTTTCTGTGCTGTTTACCTATATACAGACGTATGTGGTCACTGGTCAAGGCAGGTGTGACTCGTCCATCTGGCTCTGTTTACCTCGGTCAGGTGTGAAATATTATTTCTTCTCGTGCCATTATCTCCCCTATCAGCCCCCTCGACACATAGATTATACATGCTTATCAGCAGAATACACAACTGTTCGTCATTAGAACATTAATTGAAAAAGTGTAATTAATCTGCCTCGGTCCAGCTCCTGGACCCCTGCCAGCATCGTCTGGGTAGGACTTAACGAAGAAGAGAGGACGGCCACACAAACATACAGCCAAAAAAGAACTATAGTGACTCAATACTGCCCCCTGTTGTCCATAAGAGAAGGCTCGTTTGTTCATCGATGGCAGTGTGAGACGCCTGCAGCGCGCGAGCAGGCCTCTGTTGGGCAGACTGACACCCCAACAGGCTGCAATTACCCCACAGCAAAACCTATTGTCTGCGTGTCACCCCCTGATGAGCGCACACTGTAAGCAATCGTCTCTTTTCTTTCGTAGCATTTGTACAAATAGCTTCCAGAGGACCTGAAAGACAGAGCAATTTGGTATTTTCTGTCATTTGACAGGTGAATAGAGAATTCTGGCGGATACACTAACAGAATCATTTTGCGTCCGTTTAAAAGGACAACGGGAAAAAGAGAGAGTAAAAAAAGTAACGGCGGAGAAATTAGTGTTGCTAAAACAGCGGTTCAGAAGACTTCAGTCACATGGAAGGAAGCTGTGATTAGTCCAATTTGTCATTAGTGTCTCACTGACGGACCCATTAGCCTTGACTCAGAGGAGTAAGACGAGATCTTTACATCAAATACGTCACCCTTCATCGCTGATTCAGGACTAGCACATGCATCCCCAGTAAAATGCTTTAAGGAATAGTTCTGAAAATTCTAATTTAATCATTTACTCATGTTCAGAACTTGTGTGACTTACTTTCTTCAAAAAACTTACTTTCTGAAAAAAAAAAAAAAGGAAATATTTCGAAGAATGTGCTAGTCGCTCTTTTCGGAACAATTCTGATAAATGGAGACTGGAGCTTACAAGTCCTTCTAATGCCATATACTGTGTATGAAGCTAAATTTGAAACTAATGCTAGTTTAAGAAAATGTCACAAACAATGTGAAAAAAAACCAAAACAAAGCAACAGGCATCCCAAGTTTGATCCTAAACCCACCCCCTCTCTCTCCCACTTCGCTTTCGGTCAGCTCTGATCTGTCTTAGTAATATAATAAAGGCGAACATACATTTAAATAATAATCTAAAATAAAAAGATTTAAAAAAAAAAAAGAGGAAAAATAAATAAAAATTAAAGTTGAAAATGACCTCGCATCGGTTTAAAAGTGAAAAACTGCTAACACTCTATTAGCTAACATCAACCAAGAATGAACAGTACTTCCACAGCATTTCTTAATTTTAGCATTTACTACAAGTTTTGTTAGTTAACACTAATTAATGCAACATGAACATATATAT
>JAUCMU010000013.1:14935475-14950794 GCA_032275025.1 Enteromius treurensis
CGCCAGCGGCCCGCCCCCCCCCCCCCCCCCCCTTCTGTGACGTGACCCTCGTTTGCAGCAGAGCAAATTTTTTTCTGACTGGCATCCCAGACGTGAAGGACAGAGGAGAGATGTAGCGAGGGCAGAAGGCAGGAGAGAAGAGGCAGTGAGGTCACTCACTCGCAGGTTTTCTATACAGAGGCAAAGGCACATGAAATTAAAGATGATCATCCTGCTGTCAGAAACAGAGCTCTGCTGGCGTATTTCGGCCCACTCTGAGTCCCCATAGAGACCTGTTATAAGGCATGTGCCTCTTGCCAATCAGAGCAGCCCCAAGCTCTATGGGATCACTGATGAAATATGGACAATGGCGTGCAAGGTGGGCACAAGGGGAGGCAGGCAACTTAATGAGGCAATTTCTCAGATAATAAGATTGGAAGATATGCTAATATTTCTACCTTAAGGAGATAATTATGATGTAGAAGATAGAATATTTTATCTTAAAGCGACAGTGCAGTGGTCCCAATCCTGATGCTATCATGCAATCTTTTTTTTTCGGTTGATGTTTTCAACGTGTGCGCTGGGACAAGGGAAAAAACAATGCTGGCTAGGCCAGTTTTTTCCCTCTTTGTGCTTTCTTTGATCATTTTGATAGGGACTTTGTTTTGAACGTTCGCTTGGGACTTCAAAAGAAAGTATGAAGGCTTGTAAATATTTATGTCATTTGGGGATTAAGTGAAAAAGGGTACATAAATAAGCTGATATACATTGATATTCATTATTAAAGAAACAATTAATGTAAATATTTTGAAAAATAAAGAAACTTTTACAAAACTTTTTATTTTTTTATATTTATGTCCATCGAGATATACACAGTCATGTTAAAAAGAAATGACACTCAATTGAATGCCATGGTTTTCTGTATCAGGACATGATACAAATAAAATTAAATACATTCAATTAAATTACTTCTCTAAGATCATTGCTGATGCTCATTGCTTTCCTCTTTGACATTGTGTTAACACGCACATAAAGGCTCTAGACCAGCAAACTGTCAACATCTCTGCTTTTATGGAGTTGCTTACACTTGCCAATGATCAGTTAATCAAGGGTATTTGATTAGCAATGCCTGACTGTCACTTACCCTCTTATTTCCTGTGTTAACAGTAAAAGTGTTCTAACTTTGTAACACAAGCCTTTTCCATATTGGCTTTATTTCTGCAAAGTAAATAATGACACAGTGTGATTGTAGACAGTGTGTCATTTTTTTTTTGTCTGGGGTCTTATTTTCCAAATTTTGAGACCTGCTAAGAACCAATTTTTTTTTATTCTATCTTGAAATATGGGAAACCATGGCATTCAATAGGGTATCCTTTTTCACATCACTGTACACACACACACACACACACACACACATATGCTAATTCAAAATCAAAAATTCTAATTTTATTTGTCACATACACAATCAAACAAAGTACAATATGCAGTGAAATGATTTTTTGCTACCACAGAGTCATAAATAATGACTCATAATGAGTCATATATAATTTTAATATGATTAAAATTATATAAAATCTATAATAAAATCTATATTTTTCAAAAGTTATATTATTAAATGTTTTTTGTGCTGCCTGCCACGATTCTACGCTATGTAACAATGGCAATAAAGTGTACCATGTTCATCAGTGAACCTGTCTCATGCATATTAACAGAGTGAAATGTCATTAATTGGTCATTGATCAGAGTGCCCCTGCTAATATATGTGAACATCATTTGCATTGCAAAGAGGTTGTTTGCCCATATTCATGTCAAGGCGTAAGGTTGCTGTATGAGAAAGAAGGGCCTGGGGCTTTGGAGTATCCCACAGTTTTCTGCTTATTTTATTGCTCATTCTCTCTCTGAGGATACAGGCACCTCCAATTACAGCCCATAATGAGCTCCATCAGATAATTACGAGCTCAGCTGGCCTGAAAAACAAGCTGATACATATGGCAGACCGTGGCAGCCACAGAGGAAGTTTCAGTGTGAACTTGCAAAGCCTGAGTTTTGTCCCTAGACATAGAAACATAAGACCTGAACAGAGATGGTCATCAGGAAGTATGTTTAACCACATGTCACTGCTGAACAAAAGTAGGACACATCTGGAGGCTTGATCCAGACAATCTAGAGTATCCACATTTTGGCTTTCTGAGGATGGAGTAGTGATGAACACAATGTTCTCTTGTCGCTGATTTGCTAAGACATTTGATTCTTAACTTTTCTCTGCGGTTACCAATGAAGATTCAGCCAGTGATAGTATAAGAGAGGAGAAGGACCACATGGAGGAAATCTTAACATTAAATAACAAAATACTTCCAGCCTGAAATGTCCAACTTGAGAATTTTTAGTGGTTCCAATGAGAAACACACACACACACACACACACACACACACACACACACAAAAACTGCAGTAAGGCTAAACGTGTTAAAGTTGTTTATTGAAGTATTTTTTAAAAATTTTGTGAAAATTGGGATTTTTCTTTTACATCTCATTAAGAAAAGTATTTGCCATTTTTAGCCTTCTTCTTTTTAAATCCACTTTGTTATTCAGTCAAGAATGAGGGTAAAATGTGCGTCTCATGTGCACGTTAGCTCCCTCTTTAGCATACTGATTAATCTATGCACGGTGTGGGCGTCATGGACCATCTGAATGCTGGGTAAATGCCATCTCCTGGCGGGCGTGAGTCTTTGTGATATTGCTTCTCTCTGTCAAATAGAATTCATGTATATTTTGCAATCTTTGCATCCTATTATGTGCAATAAACTAGGTACTTTATCCATGACAGCACCTGGCTGGCAGTGAAAATATGCAGAAGCCAATCTGCCAAACACACCCTTTCAAAATCAAATTTATTTAGTTAGAAACGGTCTCAAAGACACTCTTGTAAGCTATCATGTAACATTGTGATTAGAATACAGACAAGCAGAAATTTAATTCATTTCAAATTCAGACCCGCTCCGCTTCCTATTATGCCGCTGTATCAGTAAATTGTAAACCCTCCGTTGCGGCATTACAATTCAAACAAGGTTAGTTTTCAAACACCTGATTTGAATACGCCGAAAAAAGGGAAAGAAAAATGAAGGAAGAACTGCTTCGACAGCCTTTGTGTCGACGCACGGCAAAAGATGAAGAAGTGCAGGCACGCGAGCAGAGGAGAGGCACTTTTGGATGCGATGGCTGAGCGATAACGCCCAAGGAAGTGTCAGCTAATTTCAATGCAGCACCTACAGCACAATTATTATTATTATCACCAAATCATGGAAATAAATTAAAAGAGCGAGATCCGAAAATAGCACATCTGGGCCTTACACTTCACAGGTACACCCAGTGGGGATTCGGAAGGAGATGACTTTGCCTCATTATGTGCTTGGGTGGCGCGTGTGAAGGGAGATGGTGGACTCGCTGTAATGCCAGATCTCAACAGATGAGATAGGGGCTGTAATTTGAATGCCAGTGGGAGGCAATTTAAACACATGGCAGTCAGAGTACGCGACACTCTGATCAGCAGCAAGGCCGTCCGGGGCTCGCCAAGGTCAGTCAAAGGCTGTTTGGGCCTCACTTGGGAACACTTTGTTGGTCAAAGAAGAAAAGACTTTGACAGGCTTTATTAATTGGCTTGAACTCCGACAGAAATTAAACTTCTACATTTCCTCATAAATTATTTCAGCACTTGGTTGACATTATTGAGCTTGAAAGAATACCAAACGCGCGTCATAAAACCAGTTCATTGTGTCATCGCGGACAAATCGAGCTGAACAATCTGCAGGAAATGTGGAAAGTGTTGGGTTAGCCAAACAAAAACGCCATCCCAGTTTATAATGTTACTCCGTTTGACATTTCCCGAATCATCTGCCAGGAAACCAGAATGACAGGATCTTCCTGTAAGTTTTGTGAGAAAAGAAACCGAGTAAAGTATCTGGCATTAGAAGGAGCGGGGTTCCTTCCTTCCCTCTGAAACAATGGATATCTCAATCAGTGTCAATGAACGCTGATTAGAACATCACAAGCTCCACAATCATATCCAAAAGTGGATGATAACCAAAGTACAGTCATTTCCACCAAATGAGAAGCAGAACAAAATCAAGCGAGTTCTTAATCAAATATGCTCAACGGTCGACGACGACGGGCGAGGTGCAGTGGGGGCCCTTCGTTCTTCTCCGCTCAGGAAAGCCAGTGACTCATCCTTCACTCTTTCCATCCCTCCTCCTGTCCCGTGATTCATGGGCTCAGGAGGGGCCCCCATCTCCCTGGAGAAATTAACAGTAATTTTAATTGCGTAGACGTCTCCAATTCATTACTGCCCACTCGCACAAATTTTCACCCTCTCAGGTGTCAAATGGCACTTAACATCTCTGCCAATCACGGCAGCACTAGAGGAGAGCTGAAGGAGATGGGAAGCGAAGGTGGCGGGTGCGTCGGGCCCCCCAGTGTGGAGACGATTTGGAGGACCCCTCTTATCCCCTCGGTTTAACTCCTGCACACATACACACAATCTGAATGGTCATATATGTGGCGAATCAAAAGACACAGTGTGCGGAGCCTACTGTAGCATTTCTTTCAATTACACTTACGATTAAATCTTTAAAAGAAGATGATGACATCAATTTTATTTTTTAGTCGTAAGGCAGAAGCGTGACTCCCTCGCACCCATGATCCTGTCTGATCGTAATATCCAAAACTGAATATTAAAATGACGCGGGGCAGTCAACATCATGCTGTGAATATCCCCAATGTGCTCGTGAGTCTATTTACAGAAGGCTGCCCTCAGGGCTTTGATTAATTTCAGATAATCAGCAGCAGCTCCTTGACCTTGGAGTTCAATATGAGTGCTCCTCGTGTTCTGACTTCCTCTTTTCAGTCAATACTTCCACAAAGCACTGGATAATGCTAGTTTTTCAGCTGGTTGCTGGTTGCAAGATCTATCTATCTATCTCACCAGTGACATGTAATGAGATGTTACAGAGCACAAAACATAAACACTATAATATAACACAGACATTTCATAACACCTCGGCTGATGTGACTGTGGAGTAGAAAGCTGTGAGATTAGTGGCCTAATTGAATGAATTTAATTTGCTGTAATGGGAGAAATATGTCACAAGAAAAAATGGCTGTCGACTGCCTTTTTCTCATTCAAATGTAATTTTTTTTTTTCTTAGACATCCATCCCCACCCCCAACCCATCCTCATTTTTTCTTTCATATATAGTCTCAGTCAGTCATATTTTGAGATATAAAGACATTTGGGCTAAGCAAGGAACTGAGAAAGCGTGTGTTCATTTATTAAGCTGTAATTATTAGGATATAGACATTGCTTTAAAAATGGAGAATTTATCAACACGTAAAGGCGAAACTTTCCTAAAGGGGTGTCTAAAATAACGTATAAATATTAAGGTAAGGCACATGGTTTAACAACAGATAGTACTTTTTATTATTTCAACAAAAACTTGGAGTTGTTGAGTAACAGCAAAGCATACCATTAATTATCTGCTGTCCTAAGCCAAGATTTCTGTTGTTTGCTTCAAATTATGTTTTTTTAATTGACATACTAAGTAGCTGTAATGTAAATGTTGCCATCTCAACAAATCAACCATCAAAGATGACTCATAAAAACCAGCTTTGTCCAATCCCGTTGAGCAAAACAGTGAAACTCTCAATAAAATGGCAGCTGGATAAATAGAGCAGCTCTCCAGGCGATATTTAACTCTTCTGACCTTCTGCAACCTTTAACTAGCAAACAGAAATCACATCAAACTAAATACACACAATCTATCTATTATTATTATTATTTTTTGTTAAATAAATAAGAGCATGCAAGACTGCAGGAGCAGAAGAAAGATGAGCGTACTTTCATTGTGGTCTCCACCACCCTCGAAAGCGGAGGAAAATACACTTCTCTAGGGTGGCTTTGAAAGGTCATGAGGTGTTTGTCTTGGAGACAATGTTTTATTATTTCCTTAGGAGGGAGAGGCATATTTGAGGTTCTCGAGTTAAAGCTTCTCGTCTAATGGACAGAGGGGATTCATGGACAGTTTAAAAGGCCTTTCAGTTGAACGATACTGACTTCCATTTTTAAGATATTTAAAATAAAAATATTTACACAAACACTTTTTGTGAAACACACATTCTGGATCTTGCCTATTAAACAAGCATATGTTTATAGGCTCCTTTACAAACAACAGCACTTTAGTGAGGGTTAATGAAAGATATAAGATCTCCACAGTGGGCGGTAAACATTAATAGGGCAGGGCAAGGGCAAAAGCATGCTGGGACTCATGAGCACATGACCCCAGAGGTGTTAAGTCTCATTATAGCTTAATTGGTCTTCATTCATAGCTGAAGGAGTCTAGCAGAATACACTTTGTAAACATCAACCCATCTCTTCGTTATCCTTCCTGGCTTTGTGCCTGATGGCAAAAAAAATAACAAAAGTACGATTTGAACTTTATTTATGCCATTTAGTTTAATTATGTTACTGTTTGAACTAGTTGCACAAATCAGTCATACACAGTCATTTGATGAAAACCAAAGGCATTTACTGATTTATAATTTTGCACATATTTACAGAGAAAGCAATTGATTGAATTTTCCAGTATTCACCAATTTATCAAATATTTGTTAGTTATATTTACAAATTTGTAAATCTTAATTTCAGTTCTAAATATTTGTAAGTTTTCTAATTTTAATAAAATGAAAGTGTTAGTTCACCCATTAATTGCTCTCCAAACTTTCATCTTCGGGACACAAATTAAGATATTTCTGATGATATCAGAGAGCCATCCAACCCTCCATAGACATCAATACAACTGAAATGATCCCAGATCAAGATTTTGCGCGAATTTTTGCGCAAAGAGAACAAAAATAACATAAATTACTGAACCAATCTTCTCTCCTGACTGGCTACAGAGAGTATCACAACGCATGCGTACGCTTTCCACATGTAAACAAAGCTGTGTTGCATTACAGGAGAGAAGAATGGTTCTTTTTTTTTTGCGCAAAAAAAGCCTCCTATCGTCGCAAAACTAAATTTGGGCCTCTGATATCACATGCACTGTTTTACCGATGCCTCATTTAATTTTATTTTAAAATGCTAAAACACTTATTTTACTTTATTTTTGCTTTTAATTTGTATTCTATATATATATATTAATCAATTAAATTATTATTGACACTGTTAAGTCTGCTCTTGGATCATCGTGACAACTTCGCAGTCGAAATTTTCATCAAAGTGCACAACAGCATCATTTCTGTCTCTCATTTCATTATCCCTCCAATCTGAACAAAGCGTGGGGACATGGCTGATTGTGCTATACATTTATATGGCACTTCCCATTTGCCCTTCTAACCCAGTTACTGCCAGTCAATTACTGCATATGTGAATCCATTTACCCCTGAACCTCAGATGCCCTGCGTGTACATGACACATCAGCGCTCCTTAAAGGGGACCTTGAGGATTCTCTGATGGTGACTTCCCATGGGCTTAGCAGCTAAAATGTCAGACAGGCTCACTCATGCCCCCGAAATGAAAAATGGCACCCCTCACCACAGCACCCACCGGGGGAGGAGCGCGAGAAGGAAGGCCTCTACAAAAGTCCACCAATTACATCACTAACAACAGACGGCGGCTAATTAACCATTGTGCGGCACATTTACAATTAATTAGCCCCTTAAGCTGCTTTTGTCAAAGGCGGTAAACAAGGCGAAGTGAAGTTAATGACTTACTCAGATCAAAGGATGAGATATTGTCTTTATTTTTCAGCAGTACCTGTGGGAGGTTCGGTTGCGCTCCAGCAACATGGAGATGTTTCCTTTCATCAGTTCGTCATCAGGGGCAGCGAAGCCACTTCTGGGGGACAGGGATGCTGGATGGAGAGATTTCGAGAGAGAGAAGGAACCAGAATCGAGATCAAGCTCAGGGGAGGATTTATGAAATCTTTATTTTTCTCTTCAAATCTGTTTCAATTCCCACGGGCATTCTTCAAGAGTGAGTTAATGATTTGATGCGAATCATTTTTGATCAGTTCTAGCCAACGCACAAACAACAACAAGGACGCACTGGCACATTTTTCGGCGGAGAGTTCCTGTGGGCCAAGAATTTTTAATTCCAATGAGAGCAAATCCAAGGTCAGACTCTGAACTTCCTGGCCATTAAGAGATCACAAAGACTAGCAGTGAGAGTGCATAATATCCACACAGCTATTTTTGGCCTCAAATTAAAATATATGACATGTTGAAATGACTGCAATGTGCAAGAGAGGTATTCAAACTAGACACTAATGATGCTTATTAATGGCGTGAATGAAGTCTTGACAGGTCGTGTGTCATTTTCCAAGGAATGCTTCACTGGCATAATGGCTAATGTAAGTGGGTGTAATTATATATATTATACCCTGTCCTATTGTATTTTGGCAGCGGTTTGAGGGAGTCAGACAGTTAGGATGAAAATCAAAGCCGTTATGCGGAAGGAACAGGAGAGCTGGGGGAATTGTAGGCCGTTGCCAATTTGCTCATTTCACGTGGACCAGACCATGTTTAAGCCAATAGCACCCATTAGTGGTCAATTGGTAAGAATGTTTCACATATATGCATAGAATTACATAGGATGTTGCAGTATTTGTGGAAACTAAACGTCACAGATTAATCTTCTCAAAAAAAAATGCTAGTGGTTCTCTCTTTTTTTTTATTACAAAAAAAGATCTCTAATTGGAGGCCCAGAGGTAAAGCCTTTCATTAATCATTAAGCTTTGCAGTCTTGATAACAGATCTGGGAAGCTCAAACACCTCTCTCATTTATTTTTATTTACATATTTCCTCTCTCTCTCTTTCTCTCTCTGTCTTTTTATCCAAAGGGAACGAGGTATGGAAAACTCGTCAAAAGAACAGACAGGGAAAAGGGTCGGAAAATGGTAACTTATGCTCACTGGGAATTACCAAAGCACTTAGTAATTAAATCTAAATTGACATTCTAGTAATTAGCCCCTTAATTACGAGGAATAACACAATTAGCCACTGAGTCTTCGCTAATTGTTAATTTGCCCAGGCAAAGTTATTGTGTGTGTGGCAGAAAAAGGCACACAACAGAAGAAATGTTAATTTGTCTCATTCAGCATCCCTTTTTTATACTCTGTTCATTCACATATTCAATTTAAGTAGTGATAGAAAAAATATTATCATGATCATCATTAACACAATTCATAAAATGCCTAATATCCTGTTTTTGCTTAGCTTAAAAAGAAGAAAGCTGCGTGGAAAAACAACACTGTAAAAAATTCCTGTGGAAATTACAGTTGGATGCCAGTAACTTATTGTAGATTTAAATTTATGTCATTTACTGGCAACAGTTTGTTCAACGATAAATGAACATTACACATTAAAAATTCTTACAGGAAAAATATTTGAAAAATTTATGCAAAGCATTTCTGGGAACCAATATCAGAAAAAAAGGTCGAAGAGGATTTCTGGTTCCTAGAATGCTTTGCACAAGGCTGTTTTTAATAGTTTTATTCTGTAAAGATAAAGACTTTTTAATGTTTAATGTTAATTTATCTTTAAACAAACTGTTGGAAATAAATTCGAATTTTTTTTTACTTCTTTGTATTATTAAATGTATGTAGGCCTATGTATACTTACATGCATGTATGTATATATATATATATATATATATATATATATATATATACTGTATATGGGTAGGTAACATATGAATGTGTGTGGTGTGATGTAAGAATTTATGAAAAAAAAAAAAAAAAACTAACTTTGAAGAACGTTGAAGATAAACCTCTCATTATATTTGTCATTTATAAAGAATGAAAGAAAGATTAAAAAATAGATAGGATGCGTTCCAATTTTTATTTGTTTATTTGTTCATAAAACTGCACATATAAAAAACATTTTAATAAAAGGTTTTTGCTAATTAAGTATTCTCTCACACACAAACACACACACATATATATATTATATATATATACACACACACACACACATATATATACACACACACACACACACATGTGGAATACAAATATGAATAATGATCATATGTATGGGTGATGGAAGAACATTTGTGGGTAGACCATGGCACAGCCCCACCACACCAGCATGCCATTGCAGACCCTGAGGTTCATTTTAACGTGTTCTCAAAGCGTGGATTCAGCCCTAATGCCTCATGGTTGAAGCAGTATTGGCAGTGCAGAGGATTTATCCAAATGCTGTTATCACCAGGTTCAGCATGCACACAACCTCCTGCCCTCCATGACTCCAGTGTCCTTCCTTTCCAGTGGCGGCTTCAAAGATAAGTGTATGTACTCAGGCACAGATTACCCCGCCAACTCACAACAAATATTTGGCTGGCGGATGAGCCATCTTAGAATCCAACCGAACATGAAATTAAGCGGTGTGCAGACAGGCAGGGGTGCAGAGCAACCGAAAACATGATTTAGGCCTCGGTAAACACAACAGAGCAGACGACAAAGGTGCGAAGCCTTGGAGGTCGAAGGTGTCATATACTCAGTAACACTGTTGTGGACTCACTACTGTAATGTTATGACATTTCCCTTTTTTTACTTTTTAAATGCTTTAAAACATAAATAGTTTTGTATCATAAAAATGCATTTCAATGGACATTGGAGCATATTGCGCCAAAATAAGTGATTCTGCTTCTTTATCTCACTTGCCCTCGCCGCAGTCAAAGTGCAGCGCGAATCTAAAGCCCCCACTGCTCTTTTCCTACTGTGTCTTTAATTGGATCCTTATTACCATTCCGGCTCCCTGAGAATGATGAATTTGTATGTGTGAGAATTTCATTAATCATTCTTATTCACAGTCCACCCAGACGAGAAAAGAGACGGAGAGAGTGAGAGGAGATAGAGAAGGAAGAAATTAATAATTTTTTGAGACTGGGATATATTTCGTAATGAATATTCATGCCTGTAGGATATTTGGGGTCAGCCATAATCAGGCAGGTAATTTGTAATTTGCTGTGTTTCACCCAGGACCTGTCACATAGGTTAATATACAGCTATTTGAACAGAACTAGGGGGATTTTTGAAGTACAACTACCTCACCTTACCTGGGCATGTTATTTATTTATAAAGCAATTATCAAAAATTCAACAGCTTGTCATTCGAAACACTTTATAGGTAGCAGCAACTGGACAAGTTTTTATATCAAAATGACAGAACTGCTTACTATAAAAAAGTCATGATCCATTTTTCCAATATTCAGGCATAAATATGCATAAACGGTATTTTAACGTAATGGATAATGGGATTTGGATTTATTCTGTACTCTATTCAGTTTTATTTTTAAGAAATTAATATTTGTATTTTCCAAAAACAAACTCAGTTACAGTAGTTACAGTAAAGACATTTTAATTATGTTCTTTTGGACTTTATATTTAAATGTAATAATATTACAATGCAGTAACGTTTACTGTATTGATCTGTATTCATCCTCTTTTAAACATTATTTTAAAAAAAGAATTGAAAGAAAAGAAAGAAAAAAATAAAAAGAAACCTCAAACTTTGGACAGTAGTGTGTACACTGAACATTCAGTATATGATTTAATTAAAAAAAAAAAAAGGATTAATAGAAAAACATTTCTTTCACGGCATAAAAAAAAAAGGACAAAGAGCTTTCTTTTATTTAAGCTTCAACAGTTCAAATGTAGATTTTAATGACACCTTTAAATAATTGGGGGCAAAAGTTGCTGTCACGTATGTATTTAATTTTATTTCATGGGGGGGTTTAATGTAAGTAATCATTTCAGGCAAGATTAATTTCAGACAAGTTCCCGTATTCACATATTGGCTCTCAGTGGCACCTATTAAATAGTACAACTCTGTCATTTAAAGCGAGTGCACTCAATTTTAAATATATCTCAGGGGCTAAAAGTGAAAAAGAACTGGTGCTTCGTGCAAACAAGACCAAAAAAAAATATCCATAGTAAGTCTCTTCTGTCCAAACAAGACCAAAGACCCACTTTAGGGAGGAAAAAAAGTGTTTTTGAACATGAAAGAAACCAAACTGCCAACACTTGGTTTATAAATTCACAGTGCCTGTACTTTAAAGTCTTCACCCCCAAAAGGATTTTTCCAATTCTTTTTGAAATTATACCCACCTGGCATCACTTAAAGTTACTTAATTAATAATTAATCGATACATTTTGGGATGATTAAAATTCATGATGAGAAAGTGTTTTTAAAATAATGTCCAACCCCCCCAGGGAGGCTAATCAGTTTGAAGCAGTCGCTAGATCTCGCTGAAATAATTAATTGCACCTGAATGTTTAGCAAGGTCAGAGAATGGAAGCACAACGCCTGAGGTATGGAGGGATGTTTATAACATCACTTGATTGCGCTAAACCAACATTTTCATCTAGAAATTAATTCAGGAACCGAAGCTGGAGGCAGCCGCGTTGCCCCCTGCCCCCCTCCTGTGTAAAACGAGCATAGTTTTAATACGACTTTGATCATTACCGGTGGAAGAAACCTGATGTGTCAGATTCAGAAGGGGGAGGCAAGGATGTGTGAGGAGAAGAAGGAAAAGCAACGAATTTAGGAGCGCGTTCCTGACCGTTTTCAACAAATGCTCATTAAAAGGAGAGCAGGTTACGAGACCAAGACATTAACCACTGAACTTGGCAAGAGGATGTTTTAAGAAAAATCATTGTGTGTGACATCATAAAAACATCCTTTGCTTTCCAGTTTCAGCCTTAGGAATGTTTCGGATAAACAAGTTACCTAACAAGAAAGGCCTGTGAATGATAACGCTGGCCCTTCAGTCTATTTGCACCCAGCACAAATAAAATCCTGCCTGACAACCAACAGAGAGATCGAGCTCAAAGAACGTCATGATGAGATGCCAACAGAATTCGAACCGAACAATACTTTCTAATGGTTCTGTAAAGCTTCAGAGTGGTAAAAAAGCCCAGCAGCATTTCAAACGCAACCGGTTGATTGACATATCAGTGGGTAGGGAGTGACTGACGCATTTGCCAGTCTGAGAGGGAATGAGCAACGTTATTTTCCTGCTGGACATGACGCATTATGAGGGGTTGATTGGGGACTGTTGGCAGCAGGTTAAGGAAGCTGTCATGTTGCAGGTCTTTGTGTAGCTCTCCCCGGGGCAAAGCAATTGACAGGAAAGGGGACCTGGGACAACACAGACTCCTGAAAACAGAGGGGAAAGAAATGGGGGGGGTTGTAGTTTGGAAAGATGGAAACATGAAAGCAACATCAAGGACATGCTTTGCTGTATCTGAATTTTTTTGAATGTGCCAGACAGGACTAAATACATAGGCTAGAACAGTTTAGAATATTAAGTTTGATGAGATTATGGAATAGGTGATGAGTTTGACACTTTACCAACTGGATGCTAGATTGATCGCTCCCTGGGCATCTGTATCAAGGGAAGATATATCAAAATGCACAACGCACCGTATGAAACAATTAATTTGTACCTTTCTAAATTATGATCTGTTGATAACTTTAATGTACAGTGATGAATTAACTTAAATATAAAAGTAATTATTCTTATGATTTTGTCATATTAACAGTCATTTTATTAAGTATCTTTATTATAACAATCTAAAGTCCGATTTTTGAAGCTAATTTATTTTACATTTGATATGTAAATTCCACGGTTATTGTCAGTACAAAAAGAATAGTGCCCCAAAGTTGTCTTTCTTTTAGTGAATTTAAAACTAAAATAGAGGGTTTTTGAGGGAATTCGATCTGGCCTCAATTTCACTTGAGAGGAAATTTGTGAATCAATCAAGTAACAAATTCCCTAATTAATGGGAACAAATTTTGTGTTTGTGTCCACGATAAAAATACATTTTGTTCTTACGGGGCTCCGTAATTCATTCCGAAGTTTTACTAAGCATTAAAAAAATCCTAGACATGTGATGACCTTGATGAAAGTTATTATGTTACGAAAGTGTTCATGAGAAATTCTGAGGGTCTAAGGGTCCTGGCTTAGAAAAGTATATATTTAAGTATGATATGGAACAAATTATATATATAAAAAAAAAAAATGAATCAAGGAAGTGTAAATTTGTCCAGATGAAGCGGAAAGAGAGTTAATGGAGCAAAAGAGATTCATACAAGTAATTGTAGCATCTCTCTGATGAAGGTAAGATCACATTTATGTATATTATTTTAGACTCATGCATTATATATAAATATATCCTACACCCTGGGTTCAAAGGCACAACACCCATGAGGGCTGAGGACTCTTTAAAGATATGTGCTCGCTTAATCACTCAAGAAAGAGCCCCCATGAGTGAGCCTAATATTACAATTAATTAATTCAGCAAAAAAGGGTATTAAATTTCCTCCCTCTAAGGATATTATCTGAATTCATTGACCTTTTTGGAAATCGCCCTCTAATTGTAACCAGGTTCCATTGCATTTACCGACTAACTTGTTTCCCTTCCTCGCTCTCTCTCCATATCTCCTCCTTTCTTTTTTCAAGAGCTGTAATAATAGTTGAGAAGAGCTTCTTGGTGCCTTATGTGGTGTTAAGATCTCTCCGTCACAAAGTCATTCCAGGGCTTTATCTCCTGCGAGCCGCACAGACGAAAGAAGAAACTTTTCTTATTACCTGGAAAGTGAAAATGGAATCCAACTTTAAGTCGCCACATATCTCAGAGGAAGACTGGATCCGAACCAACACTTTCAGTACACACCAACTCTAACTGAAGTTCTGGAGGTTTGGGTTCTCTGCTCCTCAGCAAAGAGAGAGGGGTTTAAGTGGGATCCCAGCAATAGCAGCATTGTCCAAGACTTTAAATCGACAGAAATAAGAAAGGGATTATGTAAGCGACTGTATTATTCTTAATTTTCTTCAAGGATTGGTACTCAAATGAGTGAGATTTTTGACTGTAGGCCAACCTCAGATTCCAGTGTTAGTATCAAGGCTGAATGGCGTATTGACCTCTAAGAGTGTTCATTCTAAAAAAAAAAAGAAGGATAATATGAAATTACATTACATTATTGTGGAAGGCTACTAAAGCATTGAACAGCTATTACAAAAATGGCTTAAAAAATATATTTAACCAATATCCCGCAAGCAAGAGGCCATTCATACAAAAGCGTTTTTTTGCTTTTAAAAACACCAGGGGCCTCATTTATAAAGACTTGCGTAAAAAGCATCCTTGATTTTATCTAAGAACTTTTCTGGTTCAATCGTAAGAGCGATTCAGAGAAAACGAACGTGCCCGCGAAATCCATGCGTACGCCAGTCATTCGGTTATAAATCACAAATGATCGTGGAATTGTGTGCAGCTGAATGTTCCGC